>CM052899.1:135066029-135088860 GCA_028534135.1 Potos flavus | reverse complement strand
CCACCCAGTAAAAATTTCTGTGATTAGAAAGTTCATATAGCCACAATAACCCACTAGTAAATGTGGCTATTGAATCATTTATATGTAGCTAGTATAACTAAGGAATTAACTGATATTAATTAAAGACCTACATATAGATCTTGACCAGGAATGAGGGGCTGAGGAAGAGTAAAGGAATAGCACATAGCACTAGGGAAAGGGAAAGTGAGGGCTAGAGATGAGAAGAATGACCAAGGTGAAAATAGATGATTAGTCTTTATACTCATGGGTAAAGAGTAGTATAGTCTGATGATATGAGATTCAAACCTGGAACATTTTAGGGAAAAAGAAAAGAGAAAGGGAATGTTTTAAATATTAGAACTGTCAGTGGCAGCCAGTAGAATAAGATGTTGAGAATGCAAATGTCTATTCCTGGAAAGGGTTGCATGGGAAGTCATGTCTTCAAGAGAGAGCCATGTTTCAGTTGGAACAATAAGGTAAAGAAAATCTTCAAGTATACATAGAATGTTTTGCTGAAAAATCACCTGTGTTAAAGATGTCATGGTAGAATGGTTTGTTAAAATCAGGAGAAGGGTGAATTGGGATAACTTAACTAATTAACTAGAGAGATAGATAGGAAGGAAGGAAGGAAGGAAGGAAGGAAGGAAGGAAGGAAGGAAGGAAGGAGGGAGAGAAAGGAGAGAGGGAGGGAGGGAGGGAAGGAAGAAAACAAAGAAGCAAGCAAGGAAGGAAGGAAGGGGTGTTATGGGGATGAGAATATAGGGAATGAGGAATGACCTGGGAGTCTTAGGCATCATATGAGAACTGTTATAAATAGGGGTACAGAACATAATATGGTTAATCCTGATTTTCGCAGGGCAGATAGATTTTTCTATAATCTCTTTGGACAGTTAATATATCATCCATTTCATTCAATAAATAAAAATTAAACCTCAGCTAGGTGTCAGACATGATACAAAACTCCACAGAACAAGTGCACACCATAAAGTGGACATGGTTTCCACATATATCTTCTGCCAAAAATACCTTTTAGGGTACCAGATTTTATACCTATATCTGCTTTGTAAATGAGTACATTGTATATTGTGTATTTCTATCTTTTCAGACATTTTGCTCATTGCAACTGTCAGTCTTTGCCATTCAAAGAGAATGGGTGAGTTCTTTTACCGTGTCTGGAAATAATCACTCTTGGTTTTATCCACTGAGATTGCAAGTTACTTTAGTTATTCTTTAAAAGCCATTCTATAGTTGCATTATGATTTTAAAAAATCTTTCAATACACTTGGAAAACAGAAAGAACAGATATATAACTATTTGATAGGTAAGAAGAATAAGGATAGACGGAATAAATTGAATTATCATTCCAAAGATTGCATTGAAGTGCTATTATCAGAAAAACTTCACATTATTCTAAATGTTAATCCAGCAGTTTTACAAAATGTTTAGAAAGCATTTTCTGTTTTATTTCCAATATAAAATATTCTGTTGTCTATTTTGGACACAGAAACAAACTGGGCTTACTTCCACAGAAAACCACAGTAGTGACTAACATCCTATGTTGGAGAGTTACCACAGTGGGACAGACTTACCATAATTCCAAATCTGAACTGTCAATGCCAATAATTAACTAATTGATAAATGTAATAGATATTTTCTTCCATCCTTTTCTTAATTGACCTCTCTTTAAACTTGAAGACCTTGACCTTTCCTCTCTGAAGCTATTTCTTTAAACTTTCATGAAACCATTCTCCTTGGTTTTCTCATCATTTTTTTTCTTAGTGTTTTATTTTCAATGCTTTCTTCCAAAAGTTAGTATTTACACATTCTGTCTTTCTCTTCTAATCCCTAGGCATTTACATTCTCTCCTATTTATTGTAATGGTCATGTTGATGACTCCAGAACCAATATTAATGATCTCATTTCTGTCCTGAATTTCAAATCTCCCTACTGGATACCTATAATAGGATTACCATTTCCAAACCTGAACTCAATGTATTTTCCCCTCCCAAATGTGTATGTCCTCATGTTTATTGTCTATAGTGGGGCCATTATCTATTTAGTCTTCAGATCAGAAACCTGGAATCTTCGCTGATTTCTATTGTTCACTCTCCATCTATTATTTGTCCTCCTAGATATTTAACTTTCTCACAAAGAATTTCCTTCTTTTAATTTCCAGAGTCTGACATCTAACAATGCTTAAAAATGTCTGCCAACTTGAATTAAATGACTGAAACTCTTAGTACAAGTCTATTATGTAGCATTTCTCCATGCTACTCTAATTTTCAGTTGGTCTACAAAGGATTCTCTAGTTTCAAAGATTTTTTCACCTTTCTAAAATGTATTTTTTCCAGACTATCTTTTATATTATTTTGGCTTCTTAGTTTTATAATAAATGAAGCTTCTAGGCATACCATAATACTGAACTAAATTCACAGATGGAAAATTTCTTACCAAAATGGATGACCTACTTTGGCCAATTCACCTAACTCCTATTCAAACTTTTTTAATACATTATAACCAATAATTTGAAGATCTTTTGAAATAAAGGATAGAATTTAATTACAAAGAGAATATTTATTTTAGATCATTATAATAATAATAAATTACATTATTACAACCCATTACCAGGTTTCAATGTAAGAGTTGTGTTAAAATATGGTGAAGTTTCAAACAAATATTTCAAATTTAGTAAGATTATCAGAATTTAGATATTTCTATAGTCACTTATTTGTTCTTATGTTAAATACCTACCCTTTCTCTTTATGAATAATTTATGAGATCAGGAATAATTTAGTTTTCATTAACCTTTGTATACTTAAAACAGTTCAGTCTGACATCTGCCCATTTGTTCTTATTCAGAGAAATAATGCAACAAAATTCAATCTCATCCCTATTACCATAGCACACTCAACCATGTGTGAGATAATATTGTACCAACTCCTTCTTTTTTTCTTAAGATCTTATTTATTTTATTTGAGAGAGAGAGAGAGCATGAATGGGAGAGGGGAGGAGAGGAAGAAGCAGACTTCTTGCTGAGCAGGAAGCCTAACGTGGGGCTCAATTCCAGGATCCTGAGATCAGGGCCTGAGCCAAAGGTAAATGCTTAACTGACTGAGCCACCCAAGCACCCCATACCAACTCCTTCTTACTCTGTTGAGTATAAGTCTTGTACTTTTTAGGGATGGAGCTGTTTTCTTTCCTCCATTATTTCTCACATAGAAATATGTGATTTTTTAGGTGACATCCAATTAGGTAGAGTTAAACTATTAAGAAGGGCCAACCTCTGGGAAATTTTCTTCCCTCTACTTTGGAATGCTACGAAGAAGTGATCCTGGTTACATGTTTCAGCTCTGCTGATATAAGCTTATGTCTGGGTGAACTCTCCCTAGGTCTATTTTGAGGTGAGGCCTGAGATTTGGTAACAGTAGGCAGTCCTTTTGTTGTTATTGCTGTTCTTTTTTTTTTTTTTTTTTTTTTTTTTAGGCTCCACTCCCAACATGGGGGCTTGAACTCATGACCCTGAATTCAGGAGTCACATGCTCTACTGACTGAGCCAACCAGGTGCCCCAGTAATGGTAGGCAGTCCTTTTGGAGACACAAAAAAGTTTTATTCTTCAACGAGATTATCAAAATGATGATTGACAGCTTATCAGCTTATCACCATTTGCCTGTCTCCCATAACTTATTTAACAATTGGTTAAACACATAGAAGGTAGAAACCTGTACTATGTATTGAATTTCTATAATTTTAATAATAACTTAGTAATAGGATGGAATGTTGAGAGGAGAAAAAAGAAAAGGAGCAACAGTCTTCTCGGCTTTTGCTCAATGTCAAGGTGGTGGAGTGTAAGTGGCGATTAAGTAGCATTCAAAATAGCTTTGATGATGGCAGCTTGCTTTCAGACAAATATTCCTTGCTCAAGTTAGACAGTCATTTAAATAAACACAAAATGTAAGCTTTTCCTCATCCAATATTTTAAATTGTATGTTTTTTTCATTTATAGTAAACTTTGTTTTCCTTTCAGCCTCAAATCTAATGGGTGTCAAATAATTATAATGATATTTAACATTTCTTTTTTTTTTTTAAAGATTTTATCCATTTATTTGACAGAGAGATCACAAGTAGGCAGAGAGGCAGGCAGAGAGAGAGGGGGAAGCAGTCTCTCCACTGAGTAAAGAGCCCGATGCGGGGCTCGATCCCAGGACCCTGAGATCATGACCCGAGCCGAAGGCAGAGGCTTTAACCCACTGAGCCACCCAGGCACCCCGATATTTAACATTTCTAAGCTACCTCTCTAATATTTCTTCATAAAGTTACCATGGATGTTTCTATGAATAACTGTACATCAAAAAGAAGACATGATTCCACTGAAAAACCAGCACTTTATTCAAAACTAGGCTCTCTTAAGAAATTTTATGTTTATAAATGCTTTTTTGTGAAATCTTTGTTACTACGTGACCCATGGAGTTCATGCCAAATGATAATTTACAGTATTGACTACTTTATACTATGAAATCAAACTCCCATAGATAGAATGTCAAGCCTTATCGCTGAACCCATTATATCATCACTCTCATACCTTGGGAAATAGTTAGGACCCAGTACTATATACTTGCAGCCATATAACAAAATGGGTAAGAGAGGACTTTGATGTTAGACTGCCTGCATAGCAATCCAAGTTCCAAATATTTCTAGCTGTGTGACATTGGCTGAGCTAAAACTTCTTAGATCCCAGATGTTCAATCTATAAGTTGAAAAGACTCACATTACCTATTTTATGGACTTATTATAAAAAAAGACAACTAGACAACTCAAGTAGAATTAAGACACAAAATTAAGTACTCAGTAGATGTTTGCTATTATTTTAAATATCAGGTTGGGATATAAAGCATCATAAATTATTCATTTTTACTGGGTTAAAAGTGATTCTACAGAAACCAATGCATCTAAAGTGCTAGAAACAAAAAACAACAAAATTAGATCACTTGCAAATTAATGTCCACACATTATTTTTACAACAAGCCACAAGCTAAATTATCATTCAATGTTGCCAACCTAACCCAAGTAACTGCATCATTTAGATTCTAAGCAGGCAGGCAGACAGGTATGCAATTGCATCAGGGAAGCCAGCTGCTAATTATCTGACTATAGTGGAACTTTAAATATCAAATCAGTTTCAAAAGTAATGTTCTTTTTTATGGAACAAGTATAGATGTTTATGATAGGAGAAAACTGAAATAATATTTGGATGTCCTAAAGAGACTGAGGAACACATAGTCTATTAAAAATAAGGTACATATTAGTAGCAAAGATAACCTGATGGTGCACTACTGGATATTTACCCCAAAGATACAGATGCAGTGAAAAGAAGGGCCATATGTACCCCAATGTTCATAGCAGCAATGTATACAATCGCCAAACCGTGGGAAGAGCCAAGATGCCCTTCAACAGACAAATGGATAAAGAAGATATGGTCCATATATACAATGGACTATTACACCTCCATCAGAAAGGATGAATACCTAACTTTTGTATCAACATGGACAGGACTGGAGGAGATTATGGTGAGTGAAATAAGTCAAGCAGAGAAAATCAATTATCATATGGTTTTACTTACTTGTGGCGCATAAGGAATAACATGGAGGACATTAGGAGAAGGAAAGGAAAAGTGAATTGGGGGAAATCGGGGGAGACGAAGCATGAGAGACTGTGGACTCTGAGAAACAAATAGAGGGTTTTGGAGGGGAGGGAGGTGGGGGGATGGGTGATCCTGGTGGTGGGTATTAAGGAGGGCATGTATTGCATGGAGCACTGGGTGTGGTGCATAAACAATGAATCTTGGAACACTGAAAAAATTAAATTTTAAAAAATAAAGAAAATAAGGTACATATTAGTAGCAAAGATAACCTTATGGTGTCTACAAATTGCTGTCTGACAAGTTACAGTGGGGCTACACCAGATAGAAATCAGATTAAAACTGATGTGTGTGGTGTGCCAGAAACCACTCTGAACCTCTATTCATAAGGTTCTCATGTACATAGAAATGTGACATCCAATGTTTTAGAACTCTTAAATAATTGAACACCAAAATATGTGTTCAAAAATAATTTTCAGGGTGCCTGGATGGCTCAGTGGTTAAGCCCCTGCCTTCGGGTCAGGTCATGATCTCAGGGGCCTGGGATCGAGTCCTGTATGGGGCTCACTGCTTGGCGGAGAGTCTTCTTCTCCCTTTGGGAGCTGCTCCCCCTGCTTGTGCTCTCTCTCTCTCTCTCTTTCTCTCTGTCAAATAGATAAATAAAATCTTTTTATAAAAAGTAATTTTCATTTTTACATTATATTTACATTAAGTAGTATAGTTGGTGGATGTTCCAAACCAGATATAAATGTACTTTAAATAAATAAACTTGATTGAGATTTCTAGAGTAGGGGTCTAGATTACGTAACTATTACATACATAACAAATCTATTTGTCTTTGAGATGGTGCGGCTGGTAAAGTACGCTAGAAGGGATTTTGTTTATTGGAGTAAATGAGAAAATAAACAAGAAGGATTGTTTCAATATCCCACTATTTCTACCTACACACTTATTTTCATTATTTTGAACAAGCATGTTAAACTGATTATTGGAAATGTGAAAATCTGCTTGCACATGATAGTTCTAGTAGCTAAAAATTTTTGAAAAATGGATTCTCAAAATGTTAACATAAATCATACAAAGTAGAGCAATGGGGTCAATTAGACTATTTGCGGAAGAATCATTCATATAGGATCTTGAGTCATATGGATTAACATTGGGTACATCAATCGAGTGATTGCTTGATTCTCATTTGTATAATTTGTGGATAGATAAATCATAAATATCAGATAAAAGCATAAATCCAATTTGATCTAAGTTTGGAATCTATTTATATTCACCATTGATTGTATTTGTGAATTAGTTAAAATTACCTGGCCTTGGAAGAATCAGAGCTGAATTTGAATCTCATTTCTGTCAATTTCCAGCTTCATCCTTGAAAAAGCTATTTTCTTTTGTGAATCACTATTTTCAATGAGATATAGTGATAGTTATAGTAGAAACTGTTTGTTGAGAACTTATTACCTGGCAGACGCTAAGCACATTTTTAGTGTATAGTGTCCCCCATCTCCCGTAAGTAGTGGAGAATTTTGGAAATTACCATATCTGGCCCAGTAAGGAAGCCGGAAAACTGAACTGCAGACAAATTAAGAGCTTAGGTGGCAAGAAATAGGAACTGAAATCAGACAATTAAGTATTCAATGGAATCTGAATAATATTCTTTAATGTCTGGGAAGCTTATGGAAAACTACTGAATTCTTAGAGCTAATAAAATAAAAGCAGTAAAATTATGGAAGGAAACACCATTACAGAATAGATTTTGCTCATTTATTTTTATAAGTCTTAATTATTTGTGATAATACTTCAATATATACCAATTAATGTCCTGTAGGATAGTGTATAAAATTAATGACAGAATATAAGACTTCTAAGTAGCACAAGACTATTAAGTCTTTTAAGAGAAGTGGGAGAGTTTACTTTTTTTGAGAGAGAATTTTTGTCTTGAGATTAGCGAAATTAAAATAATTGAGTTCTAACATTATAATTAAATATATGTATTTATTAAGAAGTTACTTATAAAGTCTTATAAGAAATTAGTCTTTTTCTAAAAAGAACTTACCAGATACAATATTACCATAACAATATGAGAGTTAAATTACAGTAAACTAAAAAAAGCATCAGTTTTTTTTGTTGTTGTTTTTTTTGTTGTTGTTTTGGTGTTGTGTTGTATAAGTTCTTTATATATTTTGGATATTAACCCCTTATCTGATATATCATTAGCAAATATCTTGTCCCATTCAATAGCTTGCCTTTTTTTTGTTGCTGTTGATGGTTTCCTTCACTGTGCAGAAGCTTTTTATTTGATGTAGTCTCAATAGTTTATTTTTGGTTTTGTTCCCTTGCCTTGGGAGATATAGCTAGAAAAATGTTGCTATAGACAATGTCAGAGAAATTATTGCCTGTGTCATCTTCTAGAATTCTTATGGTTTCAGGTCTCACATTTAGGTCTTTGAGCCATTTTTAGTTTGTTTTTGTGTATAGTGTTAGAAAGTGGTTCAGTTTTATTCTTTCACATGTACAGTTCATTGAAGATACTATCTGATTGAAAAAATGAGTAGAGGAACTGAATAGACATTTTTTTCAAAAAAGACATACAAATGGCAAACAGACATGTGAAAAGATGCTCCACATCACTCATTGTCAGGGAAATACATATCAAAACGACGATGAGATATCACCTTATGCCTATCAGAATGGCTAAAATCAAAAAGACAAGAAATAACAAGTGTTGGCAAGGATCCGGAGATAAAGGAACCCTCATACACTGTTGGTGGGAATGTAAATTGGTGTAGGTACTATGGAAAACAGTATGGAGTTTCCTCAGAAAATTAAAAATAGAAGTACCACATGATCCAAAAATTGGGTATTTACACAAAGAAGACAAAATATTAATTTGAAAAAAATGCACCCCCCCATGTTAATTGTGGCATCATTTAAAATAGTCAAGATATGGAACCAATCCAAGTGTCCATCAAAGGATGAATGGATAGAGATGTGGTATGTATATCCATATTTTATGGCATATTATGTAAAGAAGAATGAGATCCTGCCATCTGCTGCAACATGGAGGGCCTGGGGGGTGTTCTGTTAAGTGAAATAAGCCAGAGATAGGTAAATACAATATAATTCCACTCATATGTAGATTCTACAAAAAAAAAAAAAAAGACTAAACAATTATAAAACAGAATTAGACCTATAAATACAGAGAACAAATTGATGGTTGCCAGAGAGGAGAGGGGTCAAGGGATGGGCAAAATGGATGAAGAGGAATGGGAGACTCAGGCTTCCAGTTACGGAATGAATAAATCACAGGAATAAAAGGCACAGGAAAAGGAATATAGTCAACAATATTGTAATAGTGTTGTATGGTGACAGATGATAGCCACACTTGTGCTGAGTATAGCAAAATGTATAGATTTGTTGAATCACTATGTTGTACACCTGAAACTAATGCAAGATTATGTGTAAGCTATATTTTTTAAAAAGGGGAGGCATCAGAACACAGCATATCAGAAATTACAAAGCAACCGCATAGTCAAAATTCTGAGAAAATTAAGATTATGCTTTATTGTCTTTATCTTACCTCTTTTATTTTCTGCTGCTTTGAGAAAACAAAAACTAAAATTTCACACAAATTTACCTGAAACAAAGGGTGTATTTCTAGGCAATGTAGTATATACAATGCGAAATACACATTTTTTTTCTCCTGGTTCTCTCTTTCCTTTTCTCTCTTTTTAAGATTTTATTTATTTATGTGTCTCAGAAAGAGAGATAGAGAGCACAAGCAGGGGGAGTGGTAGGCAGAGGGAGAAGTAGGCTCTCTGATGAGCAGGGAGCCCAATTGTAGGACTCAATCTAAGGACCCTGCTATCATGACCTGAGCTGAAGGCAAATACTTAACTGAGTGAGCCACCCAGGCATCCCTCTCCTGGTTCTGTTTAAACTACATCATGAATGGTACCAACTCTTATCTGACTGCACTGTATTTATGATAATGTGTGAAATCATCCAGTGAATGGGAGATTTAGGTAGATAATATTTAGATGACATAGTTTAAATAGGTTAGAAATGAAAGAGTATGTATGAATGGAGGGTAGGTGATTGAGAATAATGGTCTAAAGAGTCACAAACACAATGTATCGAATTATTCTAAGGGTGCAGAGAAACAACAAAAATATAGATAATATGAACTAGTATAAGATGATCTTAATGTCCAAAAGGTAGCATGTTTCTTCTTAGAAAATTTTGTTGTAGCAATGTGAGCTAAAATAAAATAAGATGTTGCCAATTACCTCCTGGTCCATTCCTAAGGGGCTTCTAAGAAAAATAATTCATCTTTTCAGAGCTGTAGTAAAAACAATACTCTCGAGGGGAGTTATATGAAGTACAAGTGGTAAAGGAATGGTACTGTGGAGTTAGAGGAATGGGATTTATTAAGAGAATGAATTTCACAAATTCACAATGAATTGAGGGTTCCAGATGGCACAGTGCAATAGAATGAAAGACAAATAGTGCAAAGAAACCTTAGCCAAAGGCATAGCTTATAAGAAGATGCTGAACAGAGGACTTCTGTCTTAAGTTGCAGCCTAATATATCAGGAGTGAGGTGGCCTAAATTTGGAAATGTGTTTCACAAATAGAGAAAATTTCAGATCACATTACACAGGTGCCTTGATATAAAAGTTTTGAGCCTGCTGGCTATTTGGTAGCCTTTCCTCAGAAGCAGAAGGACAAGAAGCCCCAGAGAAAGAGGAAACATGATGCCTTGTAAAGGGTGCTAATAGCACTAAATGAGATAACAACTATGCAAATGATTTGCAGATTAGGACAAAGATGAGTCATCCCTGAAAGGAAGTATGGGTGGAAAGACCAGGAGTTCTACAGTCAGGCTGTAAGTCCTTAACCAACACATGCAACTGTAGCACGTGTAATCTTGGGAAGGTTACTTCCTATCTCTCAAGATCAGTTACTTTTTTCTAAAACATGGATGAAAAATCCTGGTGCTTCTGAGACAATGAAATCAACTAATAATGACAAAACACAGATTTTCGATAAGTATCCATTCTTACACTTGTGCTGTGGTACTTTTTTTATGATTTCTCATATGTAACTTCTTCCTGAGCAAAACATCTCTTGACTTCATCAGCATGGTCAGCTCCTACTCTCTATACTTTAAAATGAAATTCAAGTGTTATCTAAAGTGTCACACATTCCATGTCCACTCTTTGTCCTACCATAAACGCTTGTCCTGAATGTTAGGATAGAATTTACCATACTCTATTGCAATTATTTGTTCACAAAATGTATCTTACACTAAATGGTGAAATTTTTAAGGATACTGAAAATATGACATACATATCTGGAATTTTCAGTTCCTAACGAAGTATCTTAAAAATTTTGTATGCCCAGGGATGCCTGGGTGGCTCAGTTGGTTAAGCATCTGACTTCGGCTCAGGTCATGATTCGGCTCAGAGTCCTGGGATGAGTCCCGCATTGGGCTCCTTGCTCAGTAGGGAGCCTTCTTCTCCCTCTGCCTGCTTCTCCATCTCCCTATTGCTTGCCCTGACTGTACTTTCTCTCTCTCTCAAATAAATAAATAAAATCTTTTAAAAAATGTGTATACTTAAAACGTTTATTAAATAAATTGAGTGAACCGCATATTCAACAAGTCTCTGTTTAATTTTGACTAATGGCACATTGTAGATTTCTAGAAAATACAATAAAACCAACATAGTAACTCAGCACATGTTGAAAGATCTGATTAAGTTTATATTATGAAAAAAGCCAATCTGAATAGTGTTGAAACTATTGTGATCGGTTCTAATAAATGTTTTAAAATCTTATCATGGCTAAAATAATTGACTGTGAACTTCAAAGGAAAGAAGATAACTAGAAATCCATCAGTTTTGTTATTAAGAGTGAATATTCACCATTAGCTAAGTTTGATGGCACACATTTTAAATTGTCCATTTCAAGGCAAGAAAAATGCAAATCGTTTTGTACAAAATGATGTACGTATGATTGTAAGAAGTTTGGAAAAACATAATTTGCCTTGTTGTACCTAATTAGAGTGAATAAAGCAATTAATCTGGAAACAGTGAGGATTGCAATTGAGTGATAACATGAACATGCAGTAATTGACCAAGCAACATGATTTATATTTGGAAAATTTTCCAGTTTCATCAAAAGACTCACTTCACTAAGAGTTATGTTTTATTCATTCAATGGTGCACTGAAACCCTGATGATTTGGGATACTTAATTGCATTGGTCCACTTACAAACAGCATGTACAATTGAGCGAGTGACAGGAGACTTTTATTTATTTTAGGTTATTTTAGCACAATGGTTGTCGATGTTGTATGAGGATGAGTTGTATTTAAGTATAAGATTTGGGTGATATTTTATGTGCCCCCTGAGGCTCTATCTTTGCCCAAACCATAATGAAAATGGAACACTTTCAAATACCTATATTTTAAAGCCACAATATTTGACTCAGTGGTAAATTAAAGAAAATTGATAAGCGAGTAACTCTGAAATCAGTTTGAGGAACAAAGCTTTCTCAGCAAGACCAAGAAATGTACTGATCTTTCACTTAATGAAAACAGTGCCATTTTGTGACTGTGGTCTTGCTCTTCTGGCATTGTGATAAAATATTTCCCTTGGAATTTATAGACAAGCAAGAAATATGTGTAAAGAAATATTATTTTAAATTTCTCTACAATATCAACATTAAAATTAATCACACTCAGTAAAATGAGCCAACATATGATCTTTAGGTCAAGGAAAACAATCAACCATCATCATAATAATCAATCATGTTTTCCCCTAAAAAGCATTTGTTTTTTATTATCAATGATAACATTGTGTTAAACACTCCATTGAAGTTAGGCTTTTCTGGATGCATAGCTTCCACTGTGTCTGTTTTAGCTAAAAATGTATAGTTAGTTCTTTGGGAAAATTCTCAAAAATTTTATACAATGTCATGTCTTATTTTAACTTCTAGAAAACATGATGTTATAAAAAGCAGATAAAAACTCAACATCTATAGGGATGTGATAATTTCTAGAGTTGCGCTTACAATAGAATACAATTCATGTACTCTTACCACTCAGCATATATGTCAGGTGTTCCCCGTGTCATAACCTCCATTCTAGTTAGGCTAGTATCAGGTTTTTATCTGGGGTAAATAGACCAGGAATACAAGTGGTGTGTGTCACTGACTGGCAGAGATGGTTTCAGAACATGACATGTTTTTCATTTTTCTCATTTATTCTTTCTACATGGTAGACTACAAATTGGGACTGGTCATTACAAATGGAGGGAGTGTAGGCTATCTAGATCACTGAATGGAGATTTCTCATCAATGACACCTGAGTTTGTCTTCAGGGTAGGTGATTATCCATGTTTGTCAGGTGTGTTATTCTTCCAGTAGCACAGGTTACCCACGCTGAGGAATAGCCAAGGTTGAAATGAAAAATGAAGTCATGTACTTACCTCGTCACTTGTGGAGCTATTTCATGAAATTTGTCTTCTAAATTTAACTCCCATGCTTGTCACCTGTACACAAACTAAAAGATGGGATCACTGAAGACACATACATGCTGTATCAGCCTGAAATTGTAAGTGTTGCTTTGAAATCTTTCAGCCTCCAAGGGTGTTTGAGGTATTTTTTTTTTTTTTGTAGTTTCAAATTTTATTTAAATTCCAGTTAGTTAACATACAGTGTAATATTAGTTTCAGAGGTAGAATTTAGTGATTCACCACTTACATACAACACTCAGTGCTCCTCACAACTGCCTTCCTTAATACCCATCACCCATTTAACCCCTCCCCGACCCACCCCCCCTCCAGCAACCTTCAGCTTGTTCTCTATAGTTAAGTCTGTTTTATGGTTTGTCTCTCTTCTTTTTTCCCCCCTATGTTCATCTGTTTGTCTCTTAAATTCCACATATGAGTGAAATTATATGGTGTTTGTCCTTCTCTGGCTGATTTGTTTCACTTAGCATAATACTCTCTAGTTTCAGTCACATGGTTGCAAATGGCAAGATTTCATTCTTTTTGATGGCTGAGTAATATTCTAGTGTATGTGTGTGTAAAAATTTATTTACTAATTTTAGAGATAGACAGTGAGCCAAGGGAGAAGCAGAAGGAGAGAATCTCAAAAAGACTCCCTGTTGAGCATGGAGTCTAAGGCAGGGCTCAATCTCAAGACTCTGAGATCATGACCTGAGGCAATTTAAGAGTTGGACACTTAACCTACTAATCCATCCAGGTGCCCCTCCATTGTATGTGTATACACACACACACACACACACACACACACACACACACACACACATACACACACATATCACATCTTCCATTTCCATTCATCAGTCAACAGACATTTGGGCTTTTTTTATTATTTGGCTATTGTTGATAATGCTGCTATAAGTATTGGAGCGTATGTATCCCTTCAAATAAGTATTTTTTGTCCTTTGGGTAAATACCTAGTAGTGCAATTCCAGGGTCATAGCGTAGCTCTATTTTTAACTTTCTGAGGAGCCTCCATACTGTTTTCCAGAGTGGCTGCACCATTTTGCATTCCCACCAAGAGTGTAAGAGTGTTCCCCTTTCTCTGCATCCTCACCAACATCTGTTGTTTCCTGTATTGTTAATTTTAACCATTCTGACAGCTGTGAGATAGTATCTCATTGTAGTTTCGATTTGTATTTCCCTGATGATGAGTGATGCTGAACATCTTTTCATGTGTCTGTTAGCCATCTGTATGTCTTCCTTGGAAAATATCTTTTTTGTGTCTTCTGTCCATTTTTAATTGGATTATTTGTCTGTTGGATGTTAAGTTTGATAAGTTCTTTATAGATTCTGGATACTAACCCTTTATCAGATATGTCATTTGAAAATATCTTCTCCCATTCCAGAGGTTGCCTTTTAGTTTTGTTGTTTCCTTAGTTGTGCAGAAGTTTTTTGTTTTGTTTTTTATTTTGATGAAGTCCCAATAGTTCATTTTTTGCTTTTGTTTTCCTTGACTTAGGAGACATATCTAGTAAGAAGTTGCTATGGACTATGTCAAAGAGGTTACTGACCGTATTCTCCTCTAGGGTTTTTATAGTTTTCTGTCTCACGTTTAGGTCTTTTATCCAATTTGAATTTATTTTTGTGTATAGTATAAGAAAGTGGTCCACTTTCATCTTTTTGCATGTTGCTGTCCTGTCTTCCCATCTCCATTCGTTGAAGAGACTGTTTTTCATTGGATATTCTTTCCTGCTTTGTTGAAGATTAGTTGACCACATAGTTGTAGATTGATTTCCAGGTTTTCTATTCTGTTCTATTGATCTGTGTGTCTATTTTTGTGCCAGTACCATACTGTGTTGATCACTACAGCTTTGAAGTCTGGAATTGTGATGCCTCCAGCTTTGGTTTTCTTTTTCAAGATTGCTTTGGCTATTTGGGATCTTTTGTGGTTCCATACGAATTTTAGTATTGTTTGTTCTAGCTCTGTGATAAATGCTGGTGGTATTTTGATAAGGATTGCATTCAATGTGTAGATTGCTTTGGGTAATATAGACATTTTAACAGTATTTGTTCTTCTGATCCATGAGCATAAAATGTTTTTCTATTTCTGTCATCTTCAATTTTTTTTTAATCAGTGTTTTATAGTTTTCAGAGTACAGGTCTTTTACCTCTTTAGTTAGGTTTACTCCTATATACCTTATGGTTTTTGGCACAGTTGTAAATGTAATCGATTCCTTGATTTCTCTCTCTGCTGCTTCATTACTGGTGTATAGAAATGCAACCAATTTCTGTATATTGATTTTTGCATCCTTCAAATTAATTGAGTTCATGTGTCAGTCCTAGAAATTTTTTCATAGTCTTTCAGATTTTCTCCACAGTGTCATATCATCTGTGAATAGTGTAACATCACTTCCTTCTCACTGATTTGCATGCCATCCATTTATTTTTGTGATCTGATTGCTGAGGCTAGGACTTCCAGTACTATGTTAAATAACTGTGGTGAGAGTAGACATCCTTGTCTTGTTCCTTTCGAAAGGGGAAAAGCTCTCAGGTTTCCCCACTGAGGACGATATTAGCTGTGGGTTTTTCATATATGGCTTTTATGATATTGAGGTATGTTCCCCCTTTGTTGAGTGTTTTTATCATGAATAGATGTTGTGCTCTGTCAAATGCTTTTTTCTGCATCTGTTGAGAGGATCATATGGTTCTTATCCTTTCTCTTATTAATGTGATGTATCACATTGCTTAATTTGTAAATATAGAACCACACTTACAACCAGGAATAAATCCCACATGATCTTGATGAATGGTTCTTTTAATGTACTGTTGGATTCAATTTGCTAGTATTTTGTTGAGAATTTTTGCATTCATGTTCATTGGGGATATTGCCATGTAGTTCTCTTTTTCTGTGGAGTCTTTGTCTGGTTTTGGTATCAGGGTAATGATGGTCTTGTAGAATGAGTTTGGAAGTTTTCCTTCCATTTCTATTTTTTTAAACATTTGAAAAGAAGGTATTAACTTTTCTTTCAATGTTTTATAGAATTTCCCTGGGAAGCCATATGACCCTGTACTTTTCTTTGGGATAATTTGATTACTGATTCAATTTCTTTGCTGGTATCAGTGTATTCAAGTTTTCTATTTCTTCCTGTTTCAGTTTTGGTAGATTATATGTCTCTAGGAATTTATCTATTTCTTTCAGATTGTTCAATTCGTTGGCATATAATTTTCATAATATTCTCTTCTAATTGTGCATTGGTTGTGATTTCTCCTCTCTCATTAGTGATTTTATTTATTTGGGTACTATCTCTTTTCCTTCTGGTAAGTCTGGTTGGGGGGTTATCAATTTTATTAATTTTTTTCAAAGAACCAGCTCCTGGTTTCATTGATCTGTTCTATTGTTTGTTTGTTTCTATCTCATTTATTTTTGCTCTAATCTTTATCATTTACCTTCCTCTATTGTCTTTAGGCTTCATTTGTTGTTCTTTTTCTAGCTCCTGTAGGTGTAATGTTAGGTTCAGTAATTGGGATTTTTCTTGCTTCTTGAGGTAGGCCTGTACTGCTATATACTTCTCTCTTAGGACCACTTTTGCAGCATCCCAAGGTTTTGGACCATCGAGTTTGCATTTTCATTTGTTTCCAAGTATGTTTTTATTTTTTCTTTAATTTCCAGGTTGACCTATTCATTCTTTAGTGGGATGCTCTTTAGTCTCTATATATTTGTGGTCTTTCCACGCTTTTTCTTGTGGTTGACCTCAAGTTTCATAGTGTGGTCAGAAAATATGAATGGTATGATCTCAGTCTTTTTGTACTTGTTGAGTCCTGATTTGTGACCTAGTATATGATCGACTCTGGAAAATATCCCATGAACACATGGGACATGTATATATGAAAGAATATGTATTCTGGTGCTTTAGGATGAAATATTCTGAGTATATGTTAAGTCCCATCTGGTCCAGTATGTCATTCAAAGCCATTGTTTCCTTGTTGATTTACTGCTTAGATGATCTGTCTATAGATATGAGTGGGGTGTTAAAATCCCCTACAATTGTTGTATTATTATCAATGAGTCTTTTATGTTTGTTATTAATTGTTTTATATATCTGGGTATTCCAATGTTGGAGTCATAAATATTTATAGTTGTTAGATCTTGTTTGATAGACCTCTTTATTATGATATAGTGCCCTTCTTCATCACTTGTTATCATCATTGGTTTAAAATCTAGTTTGTCTGATATAAGTATGGCTACTCTGGCTTTCTTTTGATGTCCATTTGCATAGTAAATTGTTCACCATCTCTCACTTTCAATCTGCAGGTGTCTTTAGGTCTGAAATGAGTCTCTTATAGACAGTATATAGATGTGGCTTGCTTTTTTAATCCATTCTCACACCCTATGTCTCTTGATTGGAGCATTTAGTCCATTTGCATTCAAAGTAATTATTGGTAGACCTGAATTTAGTGCTATTTTATTACTTGCTTTGTTGTTGTTTCTGGAGATTTTCTCTGTTCCTTTTTAGTCATTGTCACTTTTGGTGTTTCTTTCCCACTTAAAGAGTTGCCTTTGATATTTCTTGCAGGGCTGGATTAGTGATCAGGAACTCCTTTTGTTTTTGCTTGTCTGGGAAACTCCTTCTCTCTCCTCCTATTTGGAATGATAGTCTTGCTGGATAAAGTATTCTTGGCTACTGATTTTTCCTATTCAGCACGTTGAATATATCATGCTATTTTCTTCTGGCATGCTAAGTTTCTGTGGAGAAATCTGCTTCTATCCTTATTTGTCTTCCCTTGTTAGTTAGGGGCTTCTTTTTCTTGCTGCTTTTAGGATTTTTTTCCTTTATCTCTACATTTTGCAAATTTTACTACAATATATCTTGGTGTTGGTCTACTTTTGTTGATTTTGTGTCTCCTGGATTTGGAAGTCTGTTTCCTTCCCTAGATAAGGGAAGTTTTCAGCTATAATTTCCTCAAATAAAACTTCTGTCTCCTTTTCTCTCTCTTCTTCTTCTGGGATTTCTATGATATGAATGTCATTATGTTTCATGGAGTCACTGAATTTCCTAAGTCTATTCCCATGATCCAATAACTTTCTTTCTGTCTTTTGTTCAGCTTCATTATTTTCCATAATTCTACCTTCTATATCATTGAATAAGTATTCATTCCTCTGTTTCTTCCATCTTTGAGCTCATTACATCCAGTTGGTTTGGAATCTCAAATTTTTCATTTTTCATTTCTGACTGATGGTTTTTTATCTCTTTTATCTCTGCAATAAGTGTCTCCCTGATGTCTTCCATGCTTTTCTCAAGGACAGCTAGTAACCTTATTATTGCTTTAAATTCTGGATCAGGCATATTACTTATGTCTGTTTTGATTTGATCCCTGGTCATGATTTTTCTTGTTCTTTCTTTTGGGATGAAATCCTCTGTCTTGGCATTTTGTCTAGGTCTCTGTCTTCATATGTTAGGAAAGCCTGTTATGTTTCCTGCTTCTGAGAGTAATGGCTTTATGAAGACAAGGTCATAAAATGTCCAGGGTCTGGTGCTTCAAGAATTGTCTTTGGTGTATGCTTCATGCACTCTGTTGCTGTGTTATGGCTGCTCTATCCCTCAGATCGGTCCTGTGCAGAGTTTCTCCTTGCCTGCAGTAGAGAGTGTTTGGCCAGAGAATGGCAAGTTTTAATCAGGTCTGCTTGTTAAAAGAGACATGATGCTATTTCCACTAGAGCTGAAGCTTTGCAGAACTCTATGATCAGTAGATACAGTACATGTGGGAGTTTGTGCTGGTCTTTAGTGGGAGAAAGGGTTTGCTACATTGGTTCATAGGCACACTTGTCAAGAAAAGCAGTACCTGCAGAGAACAGGGCAGTGGGGTGCATTAGGCAGCCAGTGTTGGTACTGTGCTATTTACTGAAGTTGGTTTATTCTGAGGGGCAGAGGAGGGAAGTGGCTGTAGCCAGCTCCTTTGTATCTGGAGAGGGGATTTCCTGCTTGTTGATGTCAGGGAAGACCTCCCAGAAGGGCAAACAATTTCCCCTCTGTGCATCCCAGGCATCCTTCAGATCATTGCCTTCACACTGTCTCTGTGGGTTGCTTGTCTGCCTGGAGCAGCACAGTGCACTTTGGCTGCATTTTAAAATTACAAACTTTAGGGACCTGTTGGGATGGAGGCCTGCCTTGGTTCTCCAGGGGAGGGTCTCACTGCACTGGGATTAATGCAGATTTGACCCAGAAGGGCCATCGTACCAGAATACAGGAGCTTGGGCTTTGGAGAAAGGAGCCAGGGTCCAAGTTACCTGCCTTCAGCAGGTGTTTCTGCACCTATGCTGAGAGGGAGGGGAGGGAAAAGGCATCCACTGGCTCCTTTGTTCCCAGAGAAACAATGCCACCTCTCTCAGATGCACTTCAAGAAGATAGAATGGTCTCTCCCAGTGCATCTCAGGGGATCCTCTGATAGTGCCATCTGCCCCTGGGGTTACTTGCCTGCCTTCTCTATAGAAGCACTGCAGCTTCACATCTGGCACAATGCAGACCCCTAAAACACCGGTCTTTGAGCCCTGCTGGTTACAAAAACTCACGAAAATCAGTCCCTTTCATTTGCCCAGTCAATGCCTTTGGGGAAGTGTGGTCCTTGATTCCCTGTGTGCTCCCCTCTCTCTCTCCTCTCTCTTTGACCTGCACTTCCTCCCCTCTGCAACACCTGTGATCCATTTTCCCCCAAGCCAAGTCTCTACACTTCCCACCTTCCACAATGTGGGCTCCTTTCTCCCCCTAGTTGTGTACTTTGTTTTATTAGTCCTCAGATCAATTTCTTGGGTATTCAGAATGATTTGGTATTTATCTAGCTGTGTTTGAGAGATGAGACAAGCCTAGAGTCCTCCTACTAATCCATTTTAGCTTCTTCAAGGGCCACCAGGTTCTTAACATAAGTTGCCCTGTTCTCACCAGATATGCTCCCCGCTCAATATGAAAGTCTCCCTGCCAGGCTTGTTCCTCCATTGTCCTGACCAGTTATACCTCATCAAGTCCTACACCTAATGGGTTACCTCCACGTTATTCAAAATAAGTCAGTGAAATTCCCCTACAGGAACCAGAGGACACTCTACCACCTTATTACTACAGAGCTTGCCTTATACCATCCCCGCTGGTTCACTCTGAGTACAACCTTCCTGTTGTCATGCAGTGTTCTTATCCCACTAGACTATGAATATTCTTGTCTAAAAACTGCAGCCAGTCTCATTTTTCCAGTGTAGGATGTTGTGTCTTGGGTCATCTCATACTATTTAGTGTGGGGAATCTTTTCAATGCCAGAAGAATGAATGCGCATGCACACACACACATACACACACACACAGCCAATCTTATACAGAATTTAACCAAAGTTTTAGAAAGTACAGTTACAAAGGAGAAGGAAAAAAACAAAAAATAAAAAAGGAAAAAATATATTCTATAGGAAATAAGACCAAGAGTTAAATAAAGATAAACAACTGAGGAAAGATTGCCTAGCTGCTTTGGGGGAGAGGAGGAAGTGGCTGATTACAGTAAGTATAAAGTTATTTTGGAAAAAAATAAAGTTTTATGATATTCTCTAACAATATGCAGCAGTACTCAACAAATAAAAGGCAAAATGAATGATGAGATTTATTTATAGTTGGGTAGCATTGAAATAGTTATAACAGAAGGACACTGAAAAAGCAATTTCTTAAACTTACATTAAACATAAGATAACAAACATTCTGGAACATGTCATCTATCAGGGCCACAAGACAAATAGAAAAATTCAAATTGTTGTTTAGATTGAGAATACACTAAGGGTGTTGTTATCATTTACTATGTAGTATACAACCCACCCTGTGTATTTAAAAAGAAAACGCTACCCATCTATAAATTATGCATGGTATTTATGCACTCCCAAACATGTGTTTTTTTTTAAAGATTTTATTTATTTGTTTGACACAGAGAGAGAGAGAGAGATCATAAGTAGGCAGAGACACAAGCAGAGAGAGAGGGGAAAGCAGGCTCCCTGCTGAGCAGAGAGCCTGATGTGGGGCTTGATCCCAGGACCCTGAGATCATGACCTGAGCTGAAGACAGAAGCTTTAACCCACCGACCCACTCAGGCGTCCCGCAAACATGTGTTTTTATATGATATCTAATGTAAATTTTTTTCAAATAAATTGGTTCCATGGAAATTTACATAAATAAATTATAACTCCATATAGTAATAGAATTGAGTATACTTACATAAGCAAGATTAACAACACTGAAGTTGGGAAAAATAGAAAATTATAATAATGTTTATGATTGAGAAATAATCTAGTAAAGAAAAAATACTTTACTAAATTTACTTCCAAATGTGAGGACAAAATTATAATGAATCATGAATCTATTCATATGTATCTCTACAGATGAAATCAATACTATTCATTTGATCCATCTGATTGAACTTCTTAATATAACTTCCTGCCTGGGAAATAGGTGAAGTTAATCTTCAAGTGATTTCTGTAGTTGCTATACTTATGTGAACACACTTAAGGGATTCTAAGTTTATAAGTTAAATACTCATTCAATTCTTCCATGCTATTAAAATACAAATTACAAATAATATTTACTTATGGGTAATATTAAGAAGCAAATTTAAGTTATATCGCTATGACAACTGGCAAATTCATTTATTCAAGCTTTTGGTCTACATGCATTTATATGCAATAAAACAATGGCAAAACCTAAAAAATAGAATAAGCTTACATCAGATGATGAGAGCGCCTGGGTGGCTCAATCAGTTAAGCATCTGCCTTCAGCTCAGGTCATGATCCCAGCATCCTGGGATTGAGCCCCATGTTGGTCTCCCTGCTCAGTAGAGAGCTGGCTTCTCCCTCTCTCCTACCCCACTCATGCTCTCTCTCTCTCTCTCTCTCATTCTACCTCCAAATAAATAAAACCTTTAAAAAAAATCAGATGCTGAACTTGCATGTTACCACTGATGTCTCTGTAATATTCCTATATTTAAACACCTAAAAAACTAACTATAAAACTCTATCATGTCAGAATGGTAGGAGGTATCTTAAGTTAGTAACCTATATGAGGCAGAATTACACTAGGATTTAGATTCCCCATGGGAATTTATGATAGTCATCTAAGTTGTTGAGTACACAGATTGTTTCATAAACTTCAGGCATCCCCATAGTATTCTGGAATCATCCACAAAACCCTCAAGGTGCAATATATCAATAAAATTTTACAGATGTATATTTGGAATAGCTCTGGTATCCCTGAGATGCTTGTGAAGAATGTTCAAGTTCTCTTATGGATAGATAAATATCATAATGGATGGTTATAAGCTCTTAGAGGAGTTTTTGGAAGTATTTATAAAATTTCTCCTTCTAATGTCATTTACTTAATGCCCTTTGGTTTAAGTTAAAAAATTAAAATATAGAGAAGATTAGACCATTTATTCAAAACCTCTTGTTCCATATCTGCATAAGCTGTTAAGAAAGCCCACACACCCCTCCACTGGTGTCAGCAAATACAAACCTGCAAACCAGAGCCCCTGTCTGGGACAAAATAAAACTTAAGTCAGTCTGTCCTCCCTGTTTTCTCAAGCCATCTTCAGACCTACTTGAGAGCCTGCTCTACTTTCCCCAGAAAGCCTCATTTTATGAGTAATAAACTTTTTCATACTCTCCTCTAC
>CM052899.1:134932376-135065529 GCA_028534135.1 Potos flavus | reverse complement strand
TTTTTTCCATGTAATTTAAAGCTTTACAGAATGTTGCATAGATATCCTTGATTGTTTCATACAATTACAAGTTGTTCTTCAATATTATTATAAAGTGCCATTTTTAAAAAGCATTTATTATTTTTGTCTGATCATAACATAATGAATAATGATGGTTTCTGTTTTGTTTTGATTTTTGGTTTTCTTTTTTTATTATTATTATTAACATATAATGTATTATTTGCTTCAGGGGCACAGGTCTGTGAATCATCAGTTTTACACAATTCACAGCACTCACCATAGCACATACCCTCCCCAATGTCCATCACCCCACCACCCTATCCTTCCCTGCCCACCCGCCAGAAACCCTCAGTTTGTTTCCTGAGATCAAGAGTCTCTTACGGTTTGTCTCCCTCCCAGTCCCATCTTGTTTCATTTTTTTCCCTCCCTATCCTCCGGGAACCCCTACCCTGCCCCACAAATTCCTCATATCAGAGAGATCATATGATAATTGTTTTTTTCTGGTTGACTTATTTTGGTTCTCTTTTTAATATTTCCTTGCTGTACTTTTCCCAATCTTTACATTTTCAATATTTTCTGAAGGATTCTCAGAATATTATAACCAGAGGAAAACTGACATTTTGCTTTGAGGTAAAAAGGGAAAACTAACTTTTAATAGGTGGGTTCAGATTACATATGTTCACTGATAGACATTGTTTTAATGTGTCTGATAGATTTATTATAATTTTGCCTTTGAAAGCTTTAAAAAATTCACAAAAATCATTTCCTTTGTGTTCAATATTTTTACACTTATTCTTCTAGATTGGTTTCTACTGTTTGTTTTACTAGTAGTTAACTTATAAATCTAATTTTCCAGCTTGCCTTTTAATACTCTAGTTTTTTAGACAGTATCTTTCAACCTTCTATATGAGCATTGGTACACTTAGTAAATTTTCTTTTCCACTGTTTTCCTATTTCTTTCCTTTGGAAAAAAATGCAAATTTAGTTAGTTATATTGGCTTTCTTATCTTTAACTTTAATTTTCTTCAACATTGTTGATTATGCATTATAGGGAAATTACCTTTATTCTGGCAATATAATTGGGGTAATAATCATACTATTTCACATGTTCACTTTCCCTTTTCCTCTGAATAATTTTTAGTTAGTTTATCCTTATTGAATTAACACATTAACTTTTTTTAAGTATAACAATATTATTAATTTTGTTTAAATTCTTATTTAATACTCTATATTTAAATTTATTTTGGTTAACCTTCAGTCTTTCTGCTTTAGTGCTCTTCTTAACAAATTAGTTGCTTAAGGTTTGAACTTTAGATATTTCTTCAAGAACACATGGGAAAGCCATATTTCAACTACTGTATGCCAAAAATGTATATCTATTACCTCTTACATGAACGATAGTTTGAATGTGTCACAGTTTTTGGGTCACTTTCCTTTCTTAAGGACTTTGTAGGTTATATAACACTGAATGATGTTATTAAAAAGAATCTAGGGTTACTTTAAATTATCTTCATTATAGCCTGCCTTCCTTACAGTGGTCTCAGGCATTCTTTTACTATCTTTAAATTCCAAGAGTTTCTTAAGGCAATATCTTTGAGACAAGTATTTAGTTTTGAAATGTTATCTTCTCAACCCTTAAGTTTTCAATCTTTTCTGAAGTACTTTAATAGGACCCAAATAGAATTGGTTCCTACTGACTAAAGAAGGGACATTTTGATCATCAATAAGGTTTGTAAATGCAATGGATTATAGTGCATTAAACATGTTAAACACATAAATTCATAATCATACACAAACACTTGCTCCTTAATCACTTTTGTAATATACTAGGAAACCAACTCGTTATTTGGAAAATTAACAAATTATTGGAGAGGATGAACCATTTATCTTGTTTTTCCTTTTTGAATTTTATCTAAGTGTAGCAAAGTAGCTAAAGAGAGAAAACTTCTCTTTATAAAAATATTCCCCCTCACAACTTAAGAATTTTGTACCACATAATGGATTAATAAATTTGGACAATGACTATCAAAGGCTGCTAAGAACATAGAAATAAATATTTTATACCTTCTAATGGAAATATATAACATCTATGAAGTAGTTTTGCCAACATCTTAAACTCAGTAATCATTTCTCTATTTAAATTCTAATTTTTAAGAAAAATATCAAGAGAGGGGCACCTGGGTTAAAGCCTCTGCCTTCGGCTCAGGTCATGATCTCAGAGTCCTGAGATCTGTTTCCCCCTATCTCTCTGCCTGACTCTCTGCCTACGTGTGATCTCTCTCTCTGTCAAATAAATAAATAAAATCTTTTTTAAAAAAGAAAAATATCAAGAGAAAATTATGTGAAGGTATAAGATAGGGAAGCAAATCCAAATTGTGGGTAACTTTACAGAAAAATGACCTGGCTTTTTCAACAAAAACAATAAAAAAATTTTCAAGAAAATAAAAGGAAGAGAATGTGAAGGATTAAAACAGACTCTGAGACATAATAACTAACCTTAACATGTGGACCAAAGTAAAACTTTCATAGAATAATTTGAATAATGTGAATATGCGTAATATTGTGAAAATTGGTAATAAGGTATTATCGTTTCATTGCTGATTTGTGGACAAAAACAGCATTTGGGTTTATCATGTATGATACATGACAGCCACTGTGTTGATAAATTTCTGAAATTTGCTTCTCAATAATTTTGAGAGGCTTATGGCTGGTGGTAGATGAGAAAGTACTGTTTTTGTTTTTGCTTTTGAAAGTATATAGTTCATGAGTTTATAATTTCTGAAGTTTTGTAAAGGTTATATAGGGTTTATTTTACTAATCTTTTTCTTGTGTACATATGTTTTAAATTTTCCACTAAAAAGGCAAAAATAAATCAACTCTCATTAAAGAATTTGTTCTTTTGTTTGAGAGTCACAACACAAAACCAAAGAGAATAGACTATGTACTCTTATGAAAACAAGTTCTGGATCCAATCCTACAACTTTAAATGTAATTATGTGCTATTGATTAGAACATGAATTCAATTTATGTGAAAGAAATGACCAAAGAAGTTTTCTAATGCAGCATATCAGATGATCTTGTTGTTGCTGTTGCATGCTCAGATGTTCCTGATATTATTTGGACATCTTATTGAAAAAGCTTCAAGAGTAAGTAATGAGGGTAATCTACATAAAATTTGAAAGTATTTATTAATACCTTTATATGAGAAAAGATAAAAGAGTATTATAATATTTTAAGAAAAAGAAAGTATTTTAATAAGAAAGCACCTATGTTAATTATCCTCACACCTCATGTATTTTATTTTCTCACTTACTTTCCACCAGATAGTATAATATGCATTTCTAGGATGCCTTTCTGGGAAAACATAAGTGATTCAACAAACTCTTCTGACTAATTCTTAGTTTTTATCATCATTTTTTGGAAGCATTTAAATTTGTTTTTAGTATGTATGTATCATACACTTACACCTTTTAAAATATGTTCTCTGTGCCTTGCAATAAATAACAGAATAAATCACTTAATTATGCAAGCATCTCGTGGTATTAAAGGGACAAGAGATTATCCCAAAAGCCTTCTTTAAAGAACAAAAACAAGGGGTGCCTGGGTGGCTCAGTCAGTTAAACGTCTCACTCTTGATTTCATTACAGGTCATGATCTCAGGATTATGAAATCGAGCCCTTGCATTGAGCTCCCATGAAGCCCATGGGCTGTGGAGCTGCTTAAGATTCTTTCTCTTCCTTAACCCTCTGCCCCTCCCCACACTTCTAAAAAAAAAAAGAGAAACAAAATGCCTGAAATAGTGACAAACAAGTGCCAAATTATTCCCTTATGCAGCCATTAATTCCTTCCAGAGCATCAAATAATTTAAAACATAATAACTTGTACTTTTTAATTCCTGGTGGACACTATACTAATACAATAACTAATTTTTCAAAGATAATCTGACAAAGTGTTTATGGTAGCCATGATGATATTAAAATAATTTTATGGTGGCTATGTTATATAAAAAGAATTCATGATGGGGCAACTGGGTGGCTCAGTCAGTTGAATGTCAGACTCTTGATTTTGGCTCAAGTCCTGATATGAGGATTATGATCTCAGCGTCTTGAGATTAAGCCCCATGTTGGTCTCCACACTCTGCAGGGAGACTGCTTGAGATTCTCTCCTTCTCTCTCTGTCCCTCCCCCAACTCATGTGCTCTCCCTCTTTCTCTCAAATAAATAAATAAATTGTTTTAAAAAAAGAATTCATTATGATTTATGGCATTAAAAGACCTTAATAATGTTCTATGATGATAAGATAACAGATTAAAATATAATGAGAATTTGAAAAGATCAAAATATACAGAATGAATGCAAATTTTGAAAACATGAATTTATCCCATTCTGATTATTTTAATCCTCCACAGTCATATTATTATTTTTAAATTAATGATCATTTAGTCATGTGGGGTATGTGTATGTGTTTATTTTGACAGAGGAAGGAAGGGTGAGAAAGAAGAGTGGAAATGATGATATTTTTATTTTTATTTTTTTTAAAGATTTTATTTATTTACTTGACAGAGAGAGAGATCACAAGTAGGCAGAGAGGCAGGCATAGAGAGAGGGGGAAGCAGGCTCCCCGCTGAGCAGAGAGCCCGATGAGGGGCTCGATCCCAGGACCCTGAGATATGACCTGAGCCGAAGGCAGAGGCTTTAATCCACTGAGCTACCCAGGCGTCCCGAAATGATGGTAAATTGATGTTCAACTTAGTAGCTTTCTTAAAAATCAATATTGATCAGCTATTATGGGTTATTTTTTTATTTTCAAGATATTCCATGGAATTCTGTTTTCAAGAGAAGTCAAACTGTCAAATGTTTTGAAGAACTATCTTAATTATTTTGGTAATTATTTCCTTACCAATTCTCTGATTTTATAGGCAAAAAAATGATATCCCTTTCCATCTATAGACAGAATCACAATTCTTCAGAAGTAGTCACCTCTGAAGTAAGCTTCAGTAAATTGTTTTGAAAATAAACATGACAACCTGTCCAACCCAAATTCATCTCAGGCTTTTGCAACATTTTTATTCCTTGTATTCTTTTTAATATTATTATTGCATATTATTGTTATATTTTAAATGTATAATTTAGAAATTTCAGATAAAAAATAAAAGATATTTAGATCACTAGATTTCAAAATAGATGGAACTAGAGTGTATTAAGCTAAATGAAACAAGTCAGTCAAAGACAAATACCATATGATCTCACTCATATGTGGAATTTAAGAAACAGATGACATGGGGGGAAAAAAGAGAGAGAGGCAAACCATAAGAGACTCTTTTTTTTTTTTTTTAAGAGACTCTTAACTATAGAGAACAAACTAAGGATTACTGGAGGGGAGGTGGATGGGAATGGGCTAAATGGGTGATGGGTATTAAGGAGGGCACTTGTTGTGATGAGCACTGGGTGTTCTATGTAAATTCTACTCCTGAAACCAATATTACACTATACAGTAACTAGCTAGAATTTAAATAAGAACCTGAAACAAACAAACAAACAAACAAACAAACAAAATAGGTGTATTTTTTAGAATCACTAGCCACTGCAATAGTAATTCTAGAACCAATTAGGTCAGCCACTATAATGTTTAATTTTTAACTTTTCATGACTAATGAAAGGCTACCAAACAATTTTTAGTAGGAAAATGATATTTGTTTATTCACAACTTTCTTGAAACATTTCTTTATCAATGAGTGTGTTTTTTTTAGTGATCGTGCCTCATCAAATTTGATCCAACACAGGACAGAATTGTAAAAATGCAAAATGCCCAAAATAATTCAAAATAATTATCTCTACTTATGACAAAAGTTTTCTCTCTTTTTCAAAAGACTTATTTATTTAATTTGGGGGTGGGTAGGGCAGAAGAAGGAGAGACAGAATCCCAAGGAGACTTCCCACTGAGTGCAGACCTGGGGCTGGATGTGGGGCTTGACCTCAGGACCCCAAGATCACCACCTAAGCCAAAACCAAGAGTCAGATGTTCAACCACTGAGTCACCTAGGCATCCTACTTAAAACAAAAGTTTTCTACTGGGAGAGTAACATTCATGTATAAAAATACATACATTAGTCTAGGAAGTAAGCACTGAAAAACTAATAATACAAAATGATACTATTCATCATTGTCTTGGTGAATCTAACCATTTTCTTATATTAACCTAATAAATGGTTATAATTTTTTTTTAAACTGGCCATTGGAATATATACATTGACATATATACCTTGTACCTATTTATTTTTGTTTTCTATTTGCTATCCATTTTTCTTTGTATCTTGTAAAAATAAAATGGCAAAGAGTGAAAAAAAATACTTTTAGCAGACCAGAAATAGTTCGAATATAAGATGCATTTCCACTTTCCTTGCCAGTGCTGAAAGTTGCAGTGAGCAAAACCTTTCCAGGATAAATCACATTGACAATCCCTGGTGTGGCGATGGTAACAGTTTATCACTTCACTTTGTCAGTGTGTTTGCTTCTGGGAATGAAGGAAAAAGATCAAGTTGCCTGAGATCCCTAAAGTGCTGCATCACCATCAGTGCACTCCCTTGAGCAAGCAGAATATTTGTTCTGCTATCAGCCTTGTTGGACTTCTTATTTAAGTGGGTAAATTTCAACTAGATTCAAAGTGTCATCTTGATTATTCTGAATGCTAAATGTTCCCTAGAATGTTGTAAAATAAATAGCTATTATATGAAGACATTAAAACACTAAACTAATGGTTCACTTTTAAAGCATCCCCTTATATATTTAAGCAAAATAAAGTACAATAAAACAAATAGGGTAGGAAAATGAACCACATGAAAAACAAGGAATAGAAAGAGAAATGCAAGCAGTACTGCTATACATGATTAGAAACACAGCGGGTGTCTATGAAGCACATGGAATTGGTCATTGAGATCCTTGATTAGCTTTGCCCAATTGCTTGGGTGGTTGAGCAGAGAAATTTGATTGCTGATTGGGTTACCCAATCTGGTTGCTAGGATGACCTAATAACCAGACCAATCATTTACAGTCCAGTTATTTTGATTATCTCGTGACTCAAATTGCCCATTTCATAAACTTATCCAGTGCTCAGATCTCAACTTGTAAGTGATTGAGGTGATCAGCCACATAGAAATGATCAGAGTACTCAATTTTAGAACATGAAATTGGTGAATGAAATGAGAAAATGGAAAGAACTCCTGCTCTCAAAATCTTAAAACTGATATAATGAATAAAGTTTTCCCCTCATAATATAAATGTTTTTCAGCATTGTTCTTATTTCTAAATTAAAATCTAGATAATCTTTTTGAAACTTTACTTAGCTGGCAAAAATCAGCTTATTGAGAGAAGTCAGAGAAAATTAGATCATTGCAGTGCATATGAATGAAATGTACTGCATTATTCATGATAGTTGAGTGGCATTATTTAACTAATTATAATTATACAACAAATTAGGTATTTGTTTAATTGATATTAGCCCAAAGAAACATTTCACAAATTTCTCACAAATCTGGTTACTACTAAACTTCGCTTGCCATGGAATGTAAAACAGCTCACCTCATATCTTAGGTATAACACCACTTCACCCCCCCAGCTTAAATATTTAACATTTATTAATATTTTTTTCTTCCGAAGGGATATTTAGGGCAAGAAGGATATCATGGTCAGAGATTGGTTCTTATAGATTGTGCAGGCATAAATCTACCTTGGGTATATTTTTATCAACATTCCAAAAGTCAAATCACAAGTCATATTCCTATATACGTTTAAGCCTTAAATTTATAGATATTTTTCCCCCAAGCCCTGATTTTGGCAGCTTTTCTTATATAGCAGAAAACCTCAAAATACATTCAGATAAGCTTATACACTTCAGTCTTCCAGCTTGACAATTTCTCAAGAGAATTTTTGTGAAATAACTTCACCTTAAACACTGAGAAATATGTCCATCTGGTAAGGCAATGTTTAAAGTTAAGAAAAATGTCCCCTGTTGAATATCTTTGCATTTATATCACTTTGGGTTTGTGTTTAACATTAAAAAATAAATATTTTATTTATGTAACTTGTTAAAAAAATAACCAAGAAACCAAGGCACAGAAAATAAGGTAAGAAATCTCACATTTTGTTAAAAAGAAAAAAAAAAACACTCTACACCTTATCCCTGGAGTTTCCTTATCCATATTCTGGAATCAAATGACAAGAGGATAGTTGTAGTCTCAAGCAAGCACACAATTTACTTTCCCAATATTGCCATCCTTTTGGAAGAATAGGAAACAAACATGCAGACCACAGACCTACAATGAGCAAGCCAACAGGGACCATGTGAAAGAAACAGAAGACCAGAAAGGACAAGGCAGGAATGATTGCACCAAACCTTAGGTTACTGGTTTCCTTTAATTAAAATCTACATATTCTGAGCCTACTGCCTTTGACTGATGGTTCTTACTCAAAATTATAACTAATTTGGTGAGCCACTATCTCAGTTCAGAATTTAGGAACTATTTTTAGTTTATAGACCTTCTGTTTTCATCTTAGGTTTTACACAGAGATGCTTATAAATAGAGAAAAAATTATTTAAATAAACTACTATTGTAATATTTTTATTAAAGCTGTTGGGATCTGGATTCCTCAATAGGTGTATTTTTCTAGAAATATTCTCAGAAATAACACCTGTGAGGTATGAAAAAGAAGGAAAATTGGGCAGAGAGAAAATTTGGGCTCAGTGTAGTGACAATACATCAGGTGACCCCACAGGAATGTATGAACCTAAGACAGCCAGTCCTTCAGAGTTATCTCAGATGGTAAGGGGGCCAGGCCTACATATCCCCATGAAGACCAGTCATTTTTTTTTTAAGATTTCATTTATTCATTTGACAGAGAGACAAAGAGAGGCACAAGTAGGCAGAGCAGCAGGCAGAGGGAGAGGGAGAAGCAGGCTCTCCGCTGAGCAGGGAGCCTGATGCAGGGCTCAATCCCAGGACCCTGGGATCATGACTGGAGCTGAAGGCAGCTGCTTAATCAAATGAGCCACCCAGGTGCCCCCAGGACCAGTCATTTTAAGCAGGCTGGCCCAAGAAGGTAAAATGACTCTGTGTAGTCAAAGGAAATTCCAAGAGAGGACTGCTACTGCAGGCTAGCAAAACCATTCCCAGAAGCTAGATGAATATTGTTTCAGTCCTGAAAGGGGATCTGGTTTTGCAACATACCATTCTCTTCAGTGAAAATTAATATTCATAAACACAATGTTTATTTCTGCCCAAACTAGAGATGAAATTGTTAGAAACTAGAATAGCTTATGAAGTGGTGTGCTGCAGGACTTGTGTGGGTTGGTTGGGGAGTCTCAGCTAAATGAAGAAAATACTGGATTGATTTAAATCTAATTCTAATGCATAGAACTTTGAAATTAACAGCTAATCTACTGAAAAATTAAGGTAGTTCTACAAATGTTTGAAAATAAAGGAAATATTTACAAATTCAACTACTTCCATATCACTGACACAATGAGGGGAAAAAAAAAAAGAAATCAGGAGTCCAATGTTTAACTGACTGAGCCACTCAGGCGCCCCTCCCTTAGCATATTTTTTAAAGCCTTCCAACTATCTCCCTTTTGCATTCTTGACATCCTAAAATCCACTTCTCATATCTCAGACAAGGGAGTCTTAAAGTATAAATTAGATATTATAAATTTTACCTGACTTTGGTCATTACTATATTCCTAATTTATAGAATGTGAGTTAGTATGTAGTATACAGTAAATGTTCAATTAATATTTGTTGAATAAATAAAAGTATATATCTATTGCCTAAAACACTTGAGAAGTTTTCTATTATACTTAGGCTAAAATATAGTGTAATGGTTATAATCCTCAATAGGGTACACTATCTAGTTTTTTCCTGTCTCATCAGCCATAACTTGTACCACTCCTAAACCTATTCAATTTATTCATTCTTGTCTTAAGACCTAAACTTTAGCAGTTTCCTCTTCATAAAACATTATACTCTCTTTTCCATACCTGACCACCCAGATCCTTGCATGGTTTATTCTTTAAATCCTTGTATCTAATATTTAAAATCACCTCCTCACAGAAACTTTCCCTTGCTACCCAAAATAAATAGACCTCCAGTTACTTTAGAGCATTTCATTTTATTTTTCTTCATGGCACTTGTAATGTTCTTATTGTATAAATGTTGCTCTTTGTTATAATGTAAACCCTAAAAGAGTAGAATTTCTATCAATCTTCCTTTCCATTGTATATGTAGTTTCACATATGAGGGCATATGTGTGCACACACACACACATCAGGTGATTTCGCTGCATTCTGATTTAGTTGAAAATAAGGATTAAGTCTGCTGCACTGATCGTGAGAAATGTGGGAATATCTTCCTCGTTATTTCAGCTTTCTAAAATGTAAATGGATGGAACCATATATTTGTCTAACTCATATAAGGGCTGTGAAAATCAACTTAATTATATTAACAAAAACAACCCCAAAATGTACAAGGAAAGCATCTTAGTCATTTGAGGCTGCTATAACAAATCACCATAGACTGAGTGGCTTAAACAACAAATACTTATTTCTCACAGTTCTGGAGGTTGAGAATTCTGAAATCAGGGTGCCAGTATGGTTCGGTGAGATAGTAAGGACCTTCTTCCTGGTTTCCTCACTTGGTGGATAAAGAGAGGGAAAGGAAGCAAGCTCTGGTGTCTTTTATGAAGGCCATAAGCCTATCATAAGAAGGGCTTCACCCTCATGAATTAATAATCTCCTAATATTCTCACATTGTTTTTAGGATTTCAACATATTAGTTTTAAGAAGACACAAACACTTAGTCCATAAGAGGAAGCATACCAAGAATACCAACAACATCCTCCTCCTTAGAGGCTTGGATTAATAGGTATCACTCCAGAGGACCTAGATATTATATTCTATTCCATTAGAACATGCACTGAGAATCTGATCTCCATTTTGTTTTCACAATTTTAAAGAACAATTTTACAAAGATGGAAGAAAAGAAAAAACAGAAATCACTCAAAATGATTTTTAGCCTTAACATTTTATTTTACAAATTAGCATAATATCTCATAGAAGGAACTGAGCAAGTATGGACCCCACAGGTAGAAGGAGCTGTACTGGGAATAGGACGCAGGTCCCTTGATGTCCCATCTACTTATCCTTTCCCTAAACTAGAGTGGAGTAGAATAAGTGAACAATGTGCTTTCTTAGCTCAAAGAGATCAAGAGTCTTGCATTCTGTAACACTATGCATCTTGTTAAGCAAGTGCATTAAACATTATGCAAAATTAACAAGTTGTCTGGAGATGGAAAATAGGCTGAAAATATTTAAAAATATACATATGTTCTTAAAATTATTTGGGCAAATTACTATTCATTTCCATGACCATTTAAGACCTAATATAAGATATGAGATATATATGAGGTACAAGATAAACATTCTTAAGGCAGTAAAACATTCAGTCCCAGCTGCTAACCATGTAGTAGATCAAATTTAACAATACAGTGAATTTTGTTATTTAACCAAATATGTTTATCCTTAAAGGATTGCCTCTGTGTTGATTTCAATACATAATTATAGTTCATCTTATTCTACCCAATGGAGCTTCCTTACCATTTTCATTAAAATGTTATTTTGATAATTTGAGATTGGTCTTAAATCAACATATTTAAAAACATTTCCCCTATTGTTGCCTAGACTGTCTTTCCCATAGTAGAAAATTCAACAAAAAAGCTCAAGCGTGACAAAAAGTGCATTGAACCAAATCAGAAAACTAAAGTTTGATTCTTGACCCTTAATTTACCAATTGGGAAAAAGCCCAAATAATTTAGCCAAATTTAAAAAGCATGAAGCACTGGGTGTTCTACGCAAACAATGAATCATGGAATGCTACCTCAAAAATTAATGATGTACTGTATGGTGACTAACATAATAAAAAATTAATTAAAAAATAAAATATAATTTGAAATAATTTCAAATTTACAGAAAGTTGCATGTTTAATTCAAAGAATATTTATATAACTATATAATTATCATATTAAACTATTTCCGATTCACCAAGTCCTCGATTTTCACACTCATATTTAAAATGTATTATTACATAATATATTGTTATTGTATATCACATATATTATATATTATATAATATTAGAGCTATATAAAATTATACATACATATAAAATATAAACATAATTACATAATTCTAAATACATATGTGTGTGACCATATCCACATATTTATATATATGCATGCACATTTTTTTCTGAATTATCTGAGAGTAGAACACATATAGTAATATGCCTCTTTATGCCATAACTTTTCAGTGGTTGCTTCTTAAGAAAAAGTTTATTGTATTCATCAGGGTTTTCTAGAGGTAAACAGAAGCAATAAGACAGTTTTAAAATAGAAGAGATTTATTGTAGAGAAGTGTCCCATGACACTATGGAGACTGAGAAGTCCCATGATCTACCCTCTGTAAGCTGAGACCCAGGAAAGCCAGTAGTATAGTTTTGAGAGTCAGAGGGCCAATACTGTAAATCTCAGTAGAGAGCAGAAAAAGAGTGATATCCACAGGTAGAGGGAGTGAATTCTCCCTTCCTTAGTCTTTTTGCTCTATTTGGGCCCTCAGAGGATTGGATGATGCCTACACTGGGAAGAACATCTGCTTTACACAGTCCACCAATTCAAATGCTAAATACCCTCAGGGACACACTAAGAAATAATTTTAATCTGGGTATTTCATGTCCCAGTCAAGTTGACATGAAAAATTAACCATCAAAAGCCTATACCTCATCAACTTGGCACTCATACACCATATTTCTTAAACCATATTTAACTCCTAAAGACAATAACAAGGTCATAATTCCACCTAACATGATATATCTATTCTGTCTGCTATTAAAAATTAGCCCCTTCCCCCCAAAAAGTAAAGTCACTTTGATATTCCATAATTTAAATACTATGATATAAAACTAGCAATATTTAAATACTATCATAAAAATCAACATATATTATGTTACATGAAAAGAGAATAAAAAGAAAGAAAACAAAGATCTTGAATACATATACACACATACATATGTATTAATAATAAAATAAGGAGGAAATACTCATGACAAGTACAGTCCTAATTTCTGTAACTGGTCATGGGTTGTAGTTGTTATTTTTAACTACCTTCTTCCACTAACCATTTTGTGTTCCCATTACCTTCAGTAAGCACCTCAGCTTCTCATGGTTCTGTTCCTCCTGGGTTGACCCAAACTTTGATTTCTGAAGGGTCTGGGCCATTAATAATTCTACCTGGACTGGGTTTTTAGTTGTAGTTTTCCATAGGTATGGTAATTACTAAGCAAAATAGAGGAGATCTCTTGCATTCCAGAGATACTTTTCCTTACCTCCATTGTGGAGTAAGTTATCCAGTTTCCCCTTTGTAGTTAGGATCGGTCATCCCAGCCAACACAATAACTCTCTTTTTTTGTTTGCTGATTCAAAAGTATGAGTAACTCAAAGTGGCTAGGTGGCAGTCTTAACTTTCAATTCAGTGAAATCATTGCTCTGTCTTCTGGTGGAAGTTTTCCTCCTTTTGGAACTAAAACCTCTAGGCTAATGGAGCATAAGGTCATGAAAACAGGAAGCAAAAATTTTGCTTGTGGGTTATACGGGGTAATAACGAAGAGTGCCACTTCCATTTCCACCTTTTGATTCTTAGACCCATGAATTTTGGCTATGGGAAAAATAGTACCATGTATTAGATGTTGATTAAGAACACGTACAGCCTTCTGAAGAACATTTCCCAGCAAGCTATTTTAAAGATAATGACAGATTATAACATTTATACAGAAAAGCAAAGACCCAGGATAGCCAATAAAATACTGAAGAAAAAGAAAAAAAAATGGAAGACTTATACTACCCAACTTCAAGACTTACTATAAAGTACAGTGAAAAAGGCAGTATGGTATCGATGAACAAATAGACACAGAGAGATAGAATAGGACAGAGAGCTTATAAATAGACCCTAACAAATATAGTCAATTGGTCCTTGACAAAGAAAAACGACAATTCAAAGGAGAAAAGATAGTCTTCTCAACAAATGTTGGAACATTTGGAAGTCCATGTGCAGAGGAGAAGTCAAAATGACCTAAATTTGAGAACCAAAATCATAAAATTTGCGGAGGAAAATCTATGTGACTTTGAGTTTGCTGGTAACTTTTTAGATACAAAAAGCATATATTAAAAGTATAATCTATGATCTCTTATCATATAAGATAATATATGTTGACTTTTATGATAGTATTTAAGTATTGTTAATTTTATATCATAATATTAAATTATAGGATATCAAAGAGACTTCACTTCCTTTTTGGGGGAAGGGGCTAATCTTTAACAGTAGGCAGAATATTGATAAACTCAAGAATAGCACAATATCAAGCCTCCACTTAGGAGAGACAGATAGGCTAGAAATGAATAGAAGAAGTGCTCTTTCCATACATGGAATAAGGCTCTGGTAAAGTCTTTTTTCCCCCTTGAAGTGTAGGTCTTTGTTATGAAGAACTCCCTAGAAATGCCAGAGCCAGGAGGATGTCTTTCTTGGCCCTTTATCATGTTAGCCTATTCATCTTGGAATAAGCTCATGAAGGTATGAGGACCCACTAAGACTACAGCTCCAGGAGTTTCTCTCTCACTCTTGTCTATACTCTGCCTTCAGTAGGTTATCAAAAATACTGTTAAAGTGTTCTGACCTGCTAATGGTTTCAGCAACTTCTGCTTCAGGTAAGCAAATTTTGGCTATAATCTCTAGATTCACCTGTCTCTCCATATTTCCCAATGGTGGTTTGCCCTGTAACCTCCATTCTCAGATGGGCCAAGCAAAGTCACTGATTTTTAATTTGTTCAGCTTTTTTCTTATTGTAAGGATATGATGACAATTCCAAGCTCTTTACATATCATAGCTGTATTCAATTAACTTTTGAGCTTTTCCTACCCAGTAAAGGTTACCGTCATATGCAATTTACAATATCCCTGTGAAAAAATATATTAATTGCTAATATTTATTGATCACTTATGTGTCAAACCGGTATGGCTTTAAGCACTTGACACAAATTAATTCGTTTGGTTTTCACAACAGTGTATAGGATAGTGATTACTCATATTAACTCTATGTTACAGATGTAAAAGCTGTGGCCAGGGAGATTAAATAACATCAAATATTATAAGAACATAAGTGATATGCAACTAAGATTTAAACCTAGAAAGATCATGTGAGCTTACTGTGCATAAAAATATACAATTGCTATTTAAAATGGTTAACCTTACAATATTTAATTTAATGAAGTGCCCAGGCATTTGAAAAACATTCTGAATATGTCTGTGAGGGTATTCGTGGATGAGTTTAACATCTGAATTATGGACTGAGTAAAGCAGATTGCCCTCCCTAATATAGGTGGGCCTTATCCAATCAACTGAAGACCTGAATAGAACAAAAAGGCTAGGAGGGAACTTCTCCTCCTGACTGCTTTTTGGTGTCACAGGTTTTTTCTAGCCTTTGAACTTGAACTAAAACAGTGACTCCTTTTGGATCTTAAGCCTGCCAAATTACAGACTAGAACTTACATTAATTCCTTATAATCAATTTATCTCTCTGTCTTTTTTCTGTGTGTTTCTGTTTCTCTGTCTCTCTTTGTCTTCTCTCTCTATTGATCTGTTAGATCTGTTTCTCTGGAGAACTCTGAATAATATACTGTGCTTATCCACCTCTGTAATTATTTAATTCATTAAATTATTTAGTTATTTATTCATTTGTATGAGAAGCCTTAATTAGAAAACTTATGTCAGAAACAATAAAGGACAATATTAATAAACTCAAGAATATCACAATTTTCCATATGACAAAATATATCAAGGTCAGAAGGCAAATGATTAACTGTGAGAAAAACACTCACAGGCTAAAAGTTCTGAATTCCACTATTCACAATGAGTTTTTGTAAATCAATAATAAATAAGTAAAATCCAAAAAAATATTGAAGAATAATATGTTTCTAGTAGGGAAATACAAATTTTAAATGAACTTAAGAAAAAGTTGCTATTGGGGCACCTGGGTGGCTCAGTGGGTTAAAGCCTCTGCCTTCAACTCAGGTCATGATCTCAGGGTCCTGGGATCGAGCCCCGCATCGGGCTCTCTGCTCAGCGGGGAGCCTGCTTCCCCCTCTCTCTCTCTCTGCCTGCCTCTCTGCCTACTTGTGATCTCTCTCTCTGTCAAATAAATAAATAAAATCTTTAAAAAAAAAAAAAGAAAAAAAAAGAAAAAGTTGCTATTAGATTGTTATGAATAATAATTGCAAGATTTTATTTTTTGAAGAGAAATTATAGTTAGGAATGTGAGGGATATGGGCATAAACTCCTCTTTGGGAGAGAGAAATTTGCCAATATACATAAACATGCACATACACACACTCACTCAGCAATTTCACTGCCATAACTTTTTTTTTTAAGATTTTATTTATTTATTTGACAGAGAGAAAGAGATCACTAGTAAGCAGAGAGGCAGGCAGAGGGAGAGGGGGAAGCAGGCTCCCTGCTGAGCAGAGAGCCCAATGAGGGGCTCGATCCCAGGACCCTGAGATCATGACCTGCCGAAGGCAGAGGCTTTAACCCACTGAGCCACCCAGGCGCCCCTGCCATAACTTTAATATGTAAATTTACTGCTATAAATTTGGCATCGACTTTATTTTTTTTTAACATCTTAATTTTATTTTTTTCAGTGTTCCAAGGTTCATTGTTTATGCACCACACCCAGTGCTCCATGCAATGCATGCTCTCCTTAATACCCACCACCAGGCTCACCCATCTCTCCACCCCTCCTTCCAAAACCCTCCGTTTGCTTCTCAAAGTCCACAGTCTCTCATGCTTTGTCTCCCCTTCTGATTTCCCCAATTCACTTTTCCTTTCCTTCTCATAATGTCCTCCACATTATTCCTTATGCTCCACAAGTAAGTGAAACCATATGATAATTGACTTTCTCTGCTTGACTTATTTCACTCAGTATAATCTCTTCCAGTCCCATCCATGTTGATGCAAAAGTTGGGTATTTATCCTTTCTGATGGCTGCATAATATTCCATCGTATATGTGGACCATGTCTTCTTTATCCATTCATCTGTTGAAGGGTGTCTTGGCTCTTTCCACAGTTTGGCAATTGCGGAAATTGCTGCTATTAACATTGGGGTACATATGGGCCTTTTTTTCCCTACATCTGTATCTTTGGGGTAAATACCCAGTACTGCAATTGAAGGGCCTATTTTTAATTTTTTGAGGAATCTCCACACTGTTTTCCAAAGTGGCTGCACCAACTTGCATTCCCACCAACAGTGGAAAAGTGTTCCCCTTTCTGCACATCCTCTCCAACACTTGCTGTTTCCTGTCCTGTTGATTTTGGCCATTCTAACTGGTGTAAAAAATTCAAATCAATGTGGTTTTGATTTGAATTTCCTTGATGGCTAGTGATGATGAACATTTTTTCATGTGTCTGTTAGCCATTTATAGGTCTTCTTTGGAGAAGTGTCTGTTCATGTCTTCTGCTCATTTTCTGACATGATTATCTGTGTTTTGAGTGTTGAGTTTGAGGAGTTCTTTATAGATCTTAGATATCAGCCCTTTGTCTGTAGTGTCATTTTTTCATATCTTCTCCCATTCTGTGGGTTGCCTCTTTGTTTTTTTTTACTGTTTCCTTTGTTGTACAGAAGTTTTTTATCTTTATGAAGTCCTAAAAGTTCATTTTCACTTTTACTTCCTTTGCCTTTGGAGACATGTCTTAAAAGAAGTTGCTGTGGCTGATGTCGAAGAGGTTACAATGTATAGAAACAAGGACTTCACAGGCATAGATGGATTTTATGAGATTGAGGAATGTTCCTTCTATCCCTATACTTTGGAGAGTTTTAATCAGGAACGGATGCTGAATTTTGTCAAATGTTTTTTCTGCATCAATTGAGAGGACCATGTGGTTCTTCTCTCTTCTCTTATTGATTTGTTCTATCACATTGATTGATTTGCGAATGTTAAACCACACTTGTACCCCAGGGATAAATCTCACCTGGTCATAGTGAATATCCTTTTTAATGTACTGTTGGATTCTATTAGCTAGGATCTTGTTGAGAATCTTGGCATTCATATTCATCAGGGATATTGGTCTGAAATTCTCCTTTTTGATGGGGTCTTTGTCTAGTTTGGGGATCAAGATAATGCTGGCTTCACAGAGTCTGGAAGTTATCTCTGTTTCTCTTTTTTGAAACAGCTTCAGGACAATAGGTATTATTTCCTCTTTGAATATTTGGTAGAATTCTCCAGGGAATCTGTCAGGTCCTGCACTCTAGTTTTTTGGGAGGTTTTTGATCACTGCTTCAATCTCTTTACTAGATATTGGTCTATTCAGGTTGTCAATTTCTTCCTGTTTCAGTCTTGGAAGTTTATAGGTTTCCAGGAATGTATCCATTTCTTCTAGGTTGCTTAACTTATTGGCATATAACTGTTGATAATAATTTCTGATGATTGCTTCTATTTCCTTGGTGTTAGTTGTAATCTCTCCCCTTTCATTCATAATTTTATTAATCTGGGTCCTCTCTCTTTTCTTTTGGATTAGTTTGGCCTTTGGTTTATCGATCTTAATGATTCTTTCAGAGAACCAGCTTCTAGTTTTGTTGATGTGTTCTACTGTATCTCTAGTTTCTAACTCATTGATCTCTGCTCTAATCTTAATTATTTCCCTTCTTGTGTGTGGGGTTGGCTTAATCTGTTGTTGGTTTTCTAGTTCTTTAAGGTGTAAAGAGAGTTGGTGTATTTGGGATTTTACATTTTTTTTGAGTGAGGTTTGGATGGCTATGTATTTCCCCCTTAGGGCCACCTTTGCCATATCCCATAGGTTTTGGACCAATGTGTCTTCATTCTCATTGTTTTCCATGAATTGTTTAAGTTCCTCTTTGATTTCCTGGTTGATGCAAACATTCTTGAGCAGGATGGTCTTTAGCTTCCAAGTGTTTGAATTCCTTCCAAACTTTTTCTTGTGGTTGAGTTCCAGTTTTAAAGCATTGTGATCTGAGAATATGCAGGGAATCATCTCAATCTTTTGGTATTGGCTGAGCCATGGTTTGTGACCCTGTATGTGGTCTATTCTGGAGAAAGTTCCATGTGCACTCAAGAAGAATGAGTATTCTGTTGTTTTTGGGTGGAATGTTCTGTATATATCTATGAGGTCCATCTGGTCCAATGTGTCATTCAAAGCTCTTGTTTCTTTGTTGATTTTCTTCTTAGATGATCTGTCTATTGCTGAGAGTGGCATGTTCAGATCCCCTACAATTAATGTATTCATATCAATATTACTCTTTATTTTGTATAACAGGTGGCTTATGTGGTCGGCTGCTCCCATGTTGGGAGCACAAATATTTATAACTGTTAGATCTTTTTGGTGGATAGACCCTTTAAGGATGATGTAGTGTCCTTCTGTATCTCTGACTACAGTCTTTAGCTTAAAATCTAATTTATCTGATATGAGAATCACTACCCCCGCCTTCTTTTGAGGCCCATTTGCATGAAAGATGGTTCTCCATCCCTTTACTTTCAGTCTGGATGTATCTTTAGGTTCCACACGTGTCTCTTGTAGACCGTATATGGACAAGTCCCATCGTTTTATCCAGTCTGCCACCCTGTGCCTTTTTATGGGAGCATTTAGGCCATTCACATTGAGAGTGATTATTGAAAGATAAGTTTGTATTGACATCATGTTGCCTGTGAAGTCCTTGTTTCTATACATTGTCTCTTTAACTTTCTGTTCTATGTCACTCTTGGGTTCTTTCTTCTTTTATAGAAACCACCTTAGTATTTCTTATAGTGCCAGCTTGGTGGTCATGTAATCTTTTAGACCTTGCTGGTCTTGGAAGCTCTTTATTTCTCCATCCATTTTGAATGTCAGCCTTGCTGGATAAAGTATTCTTGGCTGCATGCTCTTCTCATTTAGGGCCTTAATATGTCTTGACAGCCCTTTCTGGCTTGCCAGGTTTCTGTGACATGTCTGAAGTTATTCTGATGGTCCTTCCTCGGTACATAAGGAATCTCTTCCCCCTAGCTGTCCTTAAGACCTCTTGTCTGAAATTATGATTCATGAATTTCACAATCAAGTGTCTGGATGTCTTTCTACGCTTGTTGATCTTGGGGGATGTCCTTTCTGCCTCTAGGACATGAACACTTGTTCCATTCCTCAGATTAGGGAAATTTTCATCCAGTATTTTTTCAACTATATCTTCTAGTCTTCTCTCTTTCTCCACCCCCTCAGGGATCCCAATAATTCTGACATTAGAATGTATCATGGTGTCATTTATTTCCATAATTCTGTTTTCATGGCTTCTAAGTTGTTTGTTCCAGGCCTCCTCCTGGTGCTGCTTTTCTATTAGTCTGTCTTCCAAATCACTAATTCAATCTTCTGCCTCCATTACCCTAGCTGTTAGAGTATTTAGATTAGATTGGATCTCATTAATAGCATTTTTTAAAAAAGATTTTATTTATTTGACAGAGAGAGAGATCACAAGTAGGCAGAGAGGCAGGCAGAGAGAGGGGGAAACAGGCTCCCTGCCAAACAGAGAGCCCGATGCGAGGCTCAATCCCAGGACCCTGAGATCACGACCTGAGCCGGAGACAGAGGCTTTAACCCACTGAGCCACCCAGGCGCCTTCATTAATAGCATTTTTTTACTTCTGCCAGTCAGCTTTCACTTCTGCCCTTAGAGATTCTATGTTGCCACTAATGGTCTTCTCCAACCTAGCCATTGCCTGGACAATTTTTACCCTGAATTCCATTTCTGACATATTGTTTATGTACATTTCCAATAGTTCTGTGGCAGAGATTGCAGTCTCTGAATTTTTCCTCTGTTGGTTGTTCCTCCTTCTAGTCATATTGGTGAGTGGTGGTTAAGGGATATATCGCTGAATATATCAACCATGATCCAGTTGAGGTCCCCCTTGGAAAGTTTCAGAGCAATCAGAAGTAACCTCCAAAAACAATGAAAAAAGAAAAAAAGAAAGAAAAAGAGAGAAAGAAAAGAAAAAACCCAGCCAAAATGAGTCCCAAATGTAAGATTTATAAGGTATATATACCAAAAATGAACAAACAAAAAGAATGACAAAAGTAAAAGACTTTTTTTAAAAAAAAAAAGAAAAACCCAGTCAAAATGAACCCCAAGAATAAGACTTATATAGTACAAAAACAAAAACAAATACACAGAAACACTGACAGATGGAATAAGATGGGAAGGTGGATAAAAACTCTTGATGTGGGTGAGGAAGGTTATTTCAGTACTTCCTGGGTGTATCTTGTTATCTTTGTTAAAAGACTCAACTTTCCAAAGATACAGGGGAATTAAAATATATATATATAGGGGTAGTATTATATATAGGGGTAGTATTGAATAGGGAAAAAGGATTACCTTGAAGCTTATATCTATATCTATATCTATATCTATCTATCTATATATATAAAGAAAAGAAAAAGAAACCCAGGTATATGTATGAAAAAAGTTCAAGTTAAATAGTTATTATGTAATATGTTGTATTAAGTATCTAGTTGTAGTGGTAAGTAGGTTAAAAAAAAATAAAAGAAGAAGAAATGTGAGAACTAATTAAAAAAAAGTTGTATCTATGAAATATACAGGTTTTGGGGACAATACTGGGTTTGAATATATTGTTTTCCCCTGTTGTTGGGGTTTTACAGTTTTATGGGGACCCTGTAGTTATTTATTGTCCTCTTGTTCTTTGGGCTAGTCTTCTGGGGAGGGGCCTGCCACATTGTTTTTCAGTCAATCTTGCTTGGATTGAGTCTCCCTGCCCACTAGCAAGGAGCTGGACTCTGTGGAAACCATTTTTTCAGGTTTTTGTTCTCTGAAGGTTTTTGTTCTTGGGTGGCTTTTTGTGGCTTTTCAGAAGACTAGTGCAAAAAGTAAACTTGGCCTTAGAGAGAAGCCTCAGTCTGCTCCCCCTTGGTTGGTCCAGAACACACAGATTTCCTCTCTGCAATTTCTGCTGAACACTGCAACCTCCCACAGGTGGTGCACATTCCCAGCCACTGTCTCCGTGGTTGCCCAAGGTCCCCCTTCTCTCTGCACCCACATGCCATTAAAACTGCAAGCGATATTATTCTGGGGGAGGCCAAATCCTGGCACCTGTCAGGACTGCTGTTTGGGGTCCATGGCCACCACCTGGCAGTGGTGTAGGTCATGGAAGCCTGCAGGTTCAGAGACCACTGGCCGGCGCCCACACCAGGTTCTCTCAGGCGCGGGCGGAGGATGCACCCAGCCCGAGTGGTGGTGCAAGCAGCAGAAAGCCATGGGCCCAGGAGGACTGGAGCCCCCACTAGGTTCTCTCAGGCATGGGTGGTCGCCAGCTATGACTGTCCTGAGACCATGGGCTTAGGACTGGGCCCATGGCCACCCGATTCCACCAGTCGCCCCTTAAGACTTATTGCTCTTTTTGAGTGCTTTTAACCAAACTCCAAGTTAGTGCTGGTCCCCAAGCACAGGGCACTTTTGTATTGGGGTATTACTTTCCAGTGAGTTGTTTCTGGTGGTTCCCTCCCCCTTCCGTTTATCCTCTGGTATCAGTCCCAGTGATCCCCCTCCACTTTACCTCTCCATGGATGATCTTCTGCCCCTGTAGAGATCCAGAAGTGTATAATCTTATATCTCAGGCTGATTTCATGGGTGTTCAGAGTGTTCTTGTAGATATTTAGCTCACTTCAGGGGACTGGTTGAAACAGGGTCTCCTACTTCTCTGCCATCTTGCCCCTCCTCCTGCCATTGACTTTATATCAATAAGACAAAATAATCTTACCACCAGTTACATTTGGAAAAAGAAATCAGGAATTAAAATTCATTTTTATGCATACCATTCGCATTATATACATTAACATCAATTAAATATTATATATATACACACATAAATGTAGTGTGTGTGTATAGTATATATTGTATGTATATGTACTTTAAATGTACTATATAACTCACACTAAGCACGACATTAGATATAAAAAATTGATAGAGCATATTTCTGGTCATTGAGAAGCTGAGTGTAATGAGATCCAAATGGAAATCACAGATAGAAAATTAAAAGAAATGAAAACTCTCTGGTGAATAAAATAAAGTTGTCATATAGTTTGATGTCTTTGGCTGTGAAACATAGTCTAAGAAGGCTTGAGTATGGGTAAATGTAAGGGAGTCTTGGGAAATGTAGCTGGAATGATAGATGTGGTTCAGATCACAAAATATTTTATTTGGCATGGTATTCGGTTTTTAACCCTTCAGACTACGGAGAAATCCTTGAAAAATTTCAAGCAAGTAAGCAAAATTATTAGATCTGACTTTAGAAAAAAGATTCTGAAAGTTGTGTACAAAAGACTAGAATGCATATATACTGCACGAGGTTTTAGATACAAGTCCAATGATATTAACAATGGTTTAAATTAAGGCAACACCAGTGCCAAGAAAGGATATAGAGAAGGAGTTTCAAGAAAGGAATGGTCAAATATTTTACATATTACTAAAAGTGCAAGTACATTATCAATTATAAAGTTATAAGGTTTCCTTTTGTTTCAATAATACAGATTTATTAATGACATGGTAAGAACAATTTTATCAGTGGAATGGGACCACTTATCAGATTCACATTAATTAGGGTTGCTTGGGTAGCTCTGTAGGTTAAGCATCTGCCTTTGGCTCAGGGCTCAGGTCATGATCTCAGGGTCCTGGGATCGAGCCTACATCTGGCTCCCTGCTCAGCGGGGAGTCTGCTTCTCCCTCTCCCTCTGCTCCTCCCCACCATTCATGCTCTCTCTCTCAAATAAATAAATAAGATTTAAAAAAAGATTCATATTGATTAGCAAGTCATGGAAGTCTATCCATAAGCATAGACTCCTTTCTCAAGAAGTTTATTCGAAAGAGGAGAAAAATATTGTATCTAGAAGGAGCAGGTAACAAATATTTTTATGTTTGGGGATGCTTTCGAAGTTTACTCACAGAGGGAACAGCTCAGGGGTCAATGAGAGGCTGGCAAATAAGGAAGGGATATATCTCTTCCACTGATATGAGGGAAGAGTGAGATTGACTTATGGTTATACATTGAAGATTAGTGGTCACTGTTTGGCAATTAAAGATCAATGACCAGTGTCTTGTTTTTCTATGAGTCACAGAACAGTTCTATTTTTTCACTGGGGAGTAGGAGGAAAGGCAAGTTTGTGTTGAGGTCCTTTGAAAATAGAGACCCAAGCATATTATTCATGTCTCCCTATTTTTTTAAAAAAATATTTATTTATTTGAGAGAGAGCGAGAGAGCATGAGCAGGGAGGAGAGGGAGACTTGCATGCCTACTCGGCTCAATCCTGGGACTCTGGGATAATCATGCCTCCCTATTTATAGTGTAAGCTCTGTGAAAAAAGTGACAATGTCCTGCTTCTCTGTATCACTCATGTTTGGCCTGATAAGTGCAATATGGTGCTAAGAAACATAGTTGGTATATTTCCTTAATCATTCAAATCACTTAAAAGTTAAAAACAATGCACCAATGCTATCCATTCATATATAATAGACACTCTTTATATCCAACCTAAAAAATCAGTTTATAGAAATTATGATAAAAAGATCCTTAAGGATTATCTAAGGCCACCAAATATCCTATCTTACAGTCCAAAATCCATCTGATATGCAGAGAAAAATCTATCTTAGCAAGATGTACTGTCAAGCATTAGGCTCAGTTCTTCCTATTTAAAAATCAATAAAAAAAAAATCACATTGTAGGAAATGTGATAAATATATTTATGAAAGAATAATATCTTTTCATATTAAAATAACATAGGTCATCCAAAATCTATAGCTATATTGATAAGTAGATGAATCCATTGTAAATGTGAAATATTATCTGCTAAAGGCAATGGCTATAATTAGTTTGCTAAGTCTATTTTAGCTTTCCTTATTTTGATCATTTTTTGTCCTTTATATTTCACCAGTAAAGCAGGTATGACTTGTCCTCTATTATAGTTCATATAGAAAAAATGTTATTTTCATTGTCCCTGAAGCAAATAGAGTACAATCACAGAAGAAATGAAAAGGAAAACATAAAATAAAATAAAACAGAGTAACCATAGTATACACTGGCCTCTTATCAAAGAGAATGAAGAAAGAATAATTTTTTTCCCACAAATATCTTTAAATTCCATTTTTCCCATGAAGTTTTCCTATAACTCTCAACTGTACGGAGATGTATGTTTGTTTAATTTTATGAGGTACTAGAATATATATACTGGTACAGCACCTTGCTATAGCTATTTATTTTGTGCATAGATCATTTTCATGGACTAAAAAAAGGCCAGATTTTACTTTCACTTCTTGTAAGACTTTAGTTTTATCAATTACCTTTATTGAATGTTTTGTTGAGAGCTTCCAGGCATAGCAATATCTTTCTTTGTTTATTTGGTTTTGGTATTTCAAGCAAAGGCATAGTAATATACATAGTTTAGATTCATTATTACTATTCTCTGCTGTATTAGTCAGGGTTTTCCAGAAAAACAAAACCAATAGGATATATAGAGATATACATAAGAAGAGATTTACTGTAAATTGACTCCTGTGATTATGGAGACCAAGAAGTCCTATGATCTGCCATGTATAAGCTAGAAGCTTAGGAAAGCCAGTGGTATTATTCAGTCTGAGTCTGAAGGCCTAAAAACCAGGTGGGCCAATGTGAGCAGAAGGATTTCACAACTCAAGTAAAGAGAGCAAATTCTCTCTTCCTCCAGCTTTTTGTTCTATTCAGGCCCTCAAAAGATTAGATGAGGCCCACTCACATCTATCTTCTTTACTTGGTCTAGATACAAATGCCCATCTCTCTCAGAAACATCCTCATAGACACACCTAGACATATTCTTTTCCCAGCTATCTGTGCATCCCTTGCCCAGTTAGGCCGACATATGATTAATCATAACATCTGCCAATAGGAATGATTGCCTATTTTAGGTCAGTGGTTCTTTCTGTTGTGTGTTGACAAACCTACTAACTTTACCTATTCAAGACTGATGAGAACTGGTTCTTCACAGTATATTGAAACTTAACTGCCCCCTACACATACACACATGTGTGCACACACATACATACAGATACTATTGTATTCCTTGGGCTAGACATTTTATGTTAAATATTTTCTTTAGTCCTCAGAAATTATAAACTTATAAGGAAAATATTAACAACCAATGAATGACATTTAAATAAGAATGAATAAATAAAATGCCAACATTTCAATTTAAAAAATTAGGGAGTAATAGTAGTAGTAAACAACTGAATTAAAAAATTAAACCATGTCTGAAGCAAATTTCATCCCTAAACAAAATGTAGGAGAAAACTGTCAAAAAGAGAGAGAGAGGGACAGAGGGAGAAAGAGAGAGATCCTTCAGTTGTTGCCAACTGCCCCAAACACACAAATAAGTTATGCTTTGAAATGTCAGGAATATTTGTGGGAATCAACATGGGTCTGATTAGTCTCAAATTAGACTGACATGGACTTTTGAGGAGAGCTTGGTGACTCTTCAAATATATAAAGAGCCGGAATTTTGCCTCTGTTTGTTTCAGTTTTGGAATTTAATTTAGCTTTTAATACCAGGGAAATTAAGTTTTTAATTAAGTTTTTATTTAAATTTGAGTTGGTGGGGGAGTCTGGTGGCTCAATCACTTAAGCATTCAGGTCATGATCTCAGGGTTGTGAGATCCAGCCCCGTGTCTGGCTCAGGCTGGGTGTGGAGACTATTTAAGATTCTCTCTCTCCTTGGGGCACCTGGGTGGCTCAGGGGGTTAAAGCCTCTGCCTTCGGCTCAGGTCATGATCTTAGGGTCCTGGGATCGAGCCCCGCATCGGGCTCTCTGCTCAGCGGGGACCCTGCTTCCCCCTCTCTCTCTGCCTGCCTCTCTGCCTGCTTGTGATCTCTCTCTCTGTCAAATAAATAAATAAAATCTTAAAAAAAAAAAGATTCTCTCTCTCCTTGTCCCTCTGTCCCTCCTCACTTGTGCACTCACTCTCTAATAAATAAGTAAGTAAATAAATACATAAATAAATTCCAGTTGGTTGACGCACAGTGTAATATTAGTTTCAGGTGTACAATAGTGATTCATCACTTCCATACAATATCTGGTGACCATCACAACAAGTAAACTCCTTAACCCCCATCACCTATTTAACTTCAAAAAAGAGGGAGAAAGATTTAAGATAATATCCACCAGAAGCAAAACTGTGACCTTGTTTTGAACCCAGCTAAAACTAACTGAAAAAAAAGTAAAGAAATAAAATTATGAGAGTGATTGTCAAAACTTAACATTGATTTATTTGCTTTTATGGTATCAATGATAGTTTTTAAGATATAAGTGCTTTCGGTTATTTTAAAATGCTATTATATAAAATAAGCCATGAATAAGAATTCAAATTTTGCTCCTGGTAGATATCATGTTAAGCTTTTCTCCTTCTTTTTTGAAGTTTCATTTTGAAATAATTATAGACTCACAGGAAGTTGCAAAAATATGTATAGGGAGGATGTATGTACCATCCTCCAAGCTTGCCCCAATGTTAGGCTCTTGCAAAATTATAATACAATATCAAAACCAGGAAGCTGACATGGTATAATCCACAGAGCTTATTCATGTTCCATGTGCATGTTTTTTATGCACCCCTGTGTGTGTGTATGTGCGTGCATGTGTGTCTATTTTGTAGCTCTATGAAATTTTACACATTAGTTTTATGTAACTGTATATATAATTTTATGAAATATCGTCACATCTACTTTCATGTGATGACTACAGCAAACATGAAACACAACTTTTCCATCACCATGGTCTCCTTGATGCTTTACACAAGCCTTCTTTTCAGTGAGTGTATTTTCTATGCTTATATTAAATAGGCTTCAGGTGAAATATTACGTAACATTTTCATCACTGTAAGAATTATAAATCTTTTTTATGCATTTGCAAAGAGAAAGTATATACAGCCATTCTTTGCTATATAACTATGTTCATTGTGACATAGAAAATGCGTGGCTTAACGACATTCATTTCAATGTGATAACTATAAGTAACTTCTTAGGTATTTCCAAGCCCATTTTGGACCTCACTTGATTTCCCTTCACTTAAATTATCTCACTATTATGGATTATATTTGTGACTAAAGGAAGAACAGAATGGGGAAAATTCTATAGATGAGATCCTCTCAAACACCTGATTTGTTTCAAAGTGGTAGCCAGAGTAGAAGAATGGTTATTTTATAATCACATGTACTAGTCTTTTCCTCACTGTTTGGTTGTTTAGCATCATCAATTCCCTCCTGTAGCCACTGAAAGGAGCTAGAAAAAAATATGTAATTAAAAGTTTATGTCTTAAAAAAAAAAAAAAAAAAAAAAAAAAAAAGTTTATGTCTTTATCATTACATCTCATGTTAAAATGCTGTCTGTAACAGAATGCAAAGACTTAAGTGGTACGGTTTCAAAAAATGTTGCTTTTTCTCAGATTTGAAGCCATTTTCAATTCAACTGAATCTTTGGACCCCAATCCTTCTCTTTTCTAAAACATGAGTGTTTTTGAAGGGCATTTTTTCATTGTATATTTCATTTCTTTTAAATAAATTTTAAATACGTGGTTGTAGGACTATGCATACTCTTACTGTAGGCAGTTTTGTACTAATCTTTTACTGACATGATTTCCAGAGCCTACAAGTAAATAAAAGTAATTCCACAAACTGTTAGAAAATCTGAAACTATGATGTTTAAGAGATATAAATCTCCAAGCTATATTTAAAAAAATCCAACTGTAAATTCTGACTTGTCATTATCCAGGAAATTAGCAATCAATTCAAGTCATATTTAACAGAAGGAGTTTACATTCAGTTTCTGTCTCTCAAACTTATACTTTTCTTTTCTTTTATTATTTTTTAAATATTTTATTTATTATTTGACAGAGAGAGACACAGCGAGAGAGGGAACACAAGCAGGGGGAGTGGGAGAGGGAGAAGCAGGCTTCCCGCTGAGCAGGGAGCCCAATGCGGGGATCAATCCCAGTACCCTGGGATCATGACCTGAGCCGAAGGCAGATGCTTAATGACTGAGCCACCCTGGCATCCCCGCGTGATTTTATTTTCAATCAAACTTTACTCATGGAGTTATTAATGATATAAAACATAGAAACACATAGTTAATTTCCTTTTCTTTAGTGATTTCCAGTAACTGATTTTGAATGATAAAGGAAAATTAGTCATTCCACTGTTTCCAGATAGTAGGACTTAGCATGCACACAAACACACACACACAATTGCCTAAGAAATTATTAGATTTAAAAACTTTAATAATTATACATTTTTGTGACTTTCAGCTTGCATAGAGGTGAGGTAGAATCTAGTGTTCTTTACGATCAGTCATACTAACAGCTTTGCTTATGTATTTTTAGTGTTATTATTAATATCATACATCTACAAAGTACTTTCATCTCCTCCTACAGTTTTAGATAGCATGTTGAGTGGTGTGATAGCTTTCAGAAAAAAAAATATCCAGCATTTTCTCTCACTGATTTAAATATTTTTTCCCAATCCTTGGGTTTCTCCACTTTTTAAGTTTCTTTTTCCTTTCCCAGTCAGACTACCTTGTCCTTTTCTTCTTTTGATTAAGATACTCTCCCATTAAGGGTGCCATCATTAGGCCTGACACTTTATTGCCTCTCTTGGCTTATCAAACTTCCAGTAGGCTATTAAACCTGACGCCAGTTCTGAAAAAACTCTCCTCATCTCTATTGCAATTTTGTCCCATCATCTTTTTAATCACTTTACCCTATCATCTTTTTAATCTGTCCCACATAATAGCTAATTAAAAATGCAAAACAGAAAGAGGGGATTCTGATGTTACAGGTATTTATTAAGGGTCCACTTAGCCTTCAGACTTTGCTAAGGTCTGTGGGCATAGAAGAGACACATAAGCATGTCCTTGTTGATGCTGATCTATAATACCATAAGTCATATTGGAAACCCCATGTATAGAGTGTCCATGAATCCATTCATATAATTATCACCAGCTTTGAATATAGCATTTTTACTAAGTACCCTGAAATAACAATCTAAATAAATGGGTTTATAATGACAATATAATGAAAAATAAGCACATATTTTCATCAAGTGAACAATTTAAAATACCCATTAAATCAGAAAGTAATTAATAAGAGTTAGTGCCTCAGATTTTAAAAAATATAATCTCAGTTAATTCTCATAACACCTTAGAAAGTTTCCTATGGTTATAATCCACATTTATAGATGGAAACAACCAAACTACAGATTATACATCTTCATGTGGTATTCCAGACTTGGAACCAACTCTACTTTCATGCCAACATCTGTGCTCATAACCAATATATCTTTCTATTTTTAAGGTACAGAGAAGCAAAATATAGCAACATCCCATTTAATAAAAATGGTTTTACAACATAATACACTATACAATAATAAGGTGGGTTTTAGATGGAGATTAGAAGGCAGAAATGATAACTAGGCATATTTTACAACTGCAACCTGCATTGCATTCCAACCTGATAGTCATTTAACCTTTGCTTCACTACTCTCTACTGTAGAGAGCTCACTTCTTGCACTGTCCATGATTTCATTATTGGTCAGTCATGTCTGTTAATACACTCATTGATTCAACATAAATTTTTGAGGTACTTTTATGTGAAGGGCAAGAGGACATAATGATGTGTTAAGACATGGCTCTGTGTTCAAGAAGTTAAAAATCTATTATAGGTTTTACATTTTTTTTCCTAATTTGATCAAAAATTTGCTTCCTAATTATTTTCATATGCCAATCCTTATAATGCTTTTGAGAACAATGGATAATGAATTACTGTACACTTTGATATGGCAGCCCTTCAAATATATGAAAAAAGCCATCTCTCCTTAGTCTTAATCTTTTAAAAACTAATAATTCTTGAATCTTTCAAATGTATTAACCCTCACCAACCATACTGCTGTCATTTTTATACAGTATAATTTTTAAAATGTGGATTTTTAAATTAAATATAACAATCTAGATGTATCCTGATTCATACCAAATATAATGGGAAATATATTTCCCATGATCTCCACATTATACTTCCATTAATACAACTTAATTTTATATTTAATTTGTACCATTTATATCATGTTCATATCTCATATTAATCTTATAGCCAGCTATAAACACAGGCCTTTTTTTTCCTGAATTGTTGCTTGGTTAAGTGACCTCCTGAAATGTATGAAAATTTAGAAATTTCCTTTTATAATTGTATATTATCAAGTAGCTTAAATTCTGTATAACTTGATAATTAGTATATTAGATAATTTTCAGTATTGATTGTATTTATTTAATACACTTCAGTGATTTTTAAGATTTGTTATAAACCTCTTCAGTAACTTCATTTATATGGACATTTATAATTATGAACAATTCAAAATAATTTAGAATTATCTCTCTACTCTCCTTTATAATTACAATTAGAGAAATGTAAGAAAAAAAGAATTAAAAAGGGTTGAGTGATTTTTTTCATCTTGTTTTATTTTTCTTTTTAGAAAATCTTGAAGTGTGTGTTCTTTGGTATTTTTTATGGAAGTGATGAACTTGTTTGGGTGACAAAGGTAGTGTTTTGATAAAATAAGCGGCATAAAAATCGGGGCTAGAGAATCAAACTGAGGTTGGTTTACATATATTTTCTGACTTTTATGAGTCTCAAAATATTACTTAATCAACAATTCTAGCACAGGATGAAAATAATATAAAACAGAAAAACCACTCTTCCTTCTCTTTAACCTTCACTGTTTCATGATCAAGTTTCAGGCACAGACACATCCCCAATATGTAAATGTAAAGATCTATTTTTATACATTTCTATGTATGATTTATTTTAGTGATTTCAATGTAATCATATTTCCTCAGTAATAACTCAGCTGTTCAATGTTCTAAATCCAACTCAGTGTTTCAATCTCAAAGCTCTTCTGGGAAAATATGTGCTAATAAAAGTAAGAGAACGTAAAAACCCATGAAAAGAAACAACTTTGCAGTTCCCTGTTTTTTAGTAGAGGTGGTTCCCATACCATATTTTGTTTCACCCTCTCCCGAGACAGGTCTTTATTAAATATTTTAGTAAAATTAACAAAATTAATTCATTAAAGTTTTTTTTGTTTGTTTTTTTGTTTTTTCCGCATGTGATATTTATTTTGGATATTGGAGGAGGATGCTGAAGGTGAGGGACTAAACCATATATCCTCCAACTGTCTCTTCCTCAGCTAGAATAAGGAGATTTTAATAAGGGAAAATTTTGGTGTAACCCAAAATCCCATACCTGCTTGAGTAAAATTTCTGTAGCAGGATCAATCTTCATAAGAAGGTCGAGCCTAGTAATTAGTTCTCTGTCTTTCAGTTAGAGGCAAGTCTCTTGGAGCCCAGCCAGCTGTTGAAATTATGGATTTGAAGACTGAGGAGTCTAGCATTGTTCTATAACATGCTTCACCTACCCGCAGTTCTTTGGTCTAGAATATTCATTTCACCAAAAAGCACTATATTCTTACCATTCATATATATTTTTCTAAAACTCTGAAGATGATTTTTAACTTCTGCAGCATCTCTATGAACATATTTTATTCATATGTCAAATAAATGTTTACCCAGAACCAAGTCAGACAAACACTTTGCTGAGCATTAAGTAAACCCTGACAGACAAAAAAACTCGATAGGCCTGGCCTAATGCAGTTAACAATTTGGTGAAAGCAAATATAAGTAAAATAAGTATGTAATTATGTATTTTTGATATGTGCTTTGAGGGGAAATAAAAGAGTGACAAGTGATAATTATGGTGAGGGACACCTTTAGCAATGAAGTGTTATTTAAGCAGACACAAAAAGGATGAATGGGAATTAACCAGGCAGTATAGGGAAAAAGAATGCTCTCAACACAAGAATCATGAGTACAAAAGTCATGAGACAAGAAAAGGTTTTTGAAAATTAGAGTAATTGAATTATTATTGCTATAACTTTAAGTTTGATGGTTTATCTGTTTGAAGTTATTAAAGCTATTTCTTTGGAAGGTAAAATTGAGTTACAACACTATTTAAATAATGATTTATTTCCTTCACATGTGAATCTCTTTGGTATGCCTGATTGTTTAGCAATGATCTCATAGACATAATTAGATTGAACAAAGCTAACAGGAGAATTTTCCTAAGCTGGGCAATAATTTTGATAAAGTAAAGCTCATATGTAATTCACTACCTTTGTGTGGGTTTATAAGGAGTCTTTGTATACTTTATAAGGAGTCAAGTGACTTTTTTTTGTTTATGCTCCCAAAAAGAGTTTCTAGTCTCATACCCCATCAGATTCTATGAGGTGTTTAACCAAAATTATCCCTTAAGCAGTTGATTACCTAAGTTTCTTCTTTCAGTGATGGCAGTTTTCATCAGCCCCTTTATTCACTTCCAGCAAACATGTCAGTTGTTCTCTGCAGCTACTCCTGATGTCTCTTACTAGTTCTTTCTGCTACTCCTGACATTTCCCATAGCTGTCAGTGGCATGGCTCCCTGGGGGTCACAGATCTCAGAAACTCTTACCAGAAGTTCTGCAGCAGTTCCTCCTGAGAGTCACAATGGGGTCTCTCTAACAGCCTATAATGGTAACTATCTGCAGCATGGTTCTTTAAAAACATACATCTGAAGAAGCTTCAATTGCTTCACACTTGTGTTAGGGAAATAGAACTCTGGGTCACCAGCTGTTTCTCTTCTCATAGAGCCTTTAGAAAAGTTTCCATTCTCACAATTCTTGATATGTGAAATAGAATATGGCATATCTATAAACCGATACTGATCATACATTCAGTAAATTTGTCAATCTTCTTTATGGAAAGTTTCTAGCTAGGAAGCCAACCAATTTACCAACTGAATCTGAAAACCAGAATAAATGTGCCTATAGAATAAGTGGGAAAACAATACCAAACTCTCTGATTTCTCAAATAATCCCACTGAGAGACTCACAATCTGTTTAATTGCTTAAAGTTAAAATCAAGATTCAGCAACGAATTATGAAGCAGGCTATATGGGTGCTATGAAGTTACCAGAGGAAAATTCTTAAGTCAAATTCTTTCTTCCCCTTAAAATTAAATGTTGAAGCTCTTTACAGTTAATATCAGCAGAAACAGGAAGAACTGACTTTGTGGTTTGCCTTTTGTGAATTTTCAGTACTAACCAGCCAAAACAGAATAAAATATTAAGTGATGATATGGCAACCCTAGTATAAACCAAGGGGATCTTCAATTTCACTCACATAATTTCAATTTCTAGGGTCTGAGGGTTTTTCAGAACAATGATAGGCCAGATTTTCTCAGAATCTAACTACCCAAAACATTCCCTTTAAGCAAGTTGGAAAGCTGTGTTAACTCCTTCAGTGCAGCAATTTTCCCAATACTACTCTGGTGGCCTGAAAGACGATGCAGCTTTTCCATATATCTGACTTTCTTCAATTTGAAGGCACAAATCCCATCAGGCTTTTAGCTGATGGAGAATTTGCTCATGTAAAATTGCTCCAGATGTTTCCCAGTTTATTGCAACTTTGTACAAGGTCTAAGATCTATGCACATATTTCCAGCATAGTTGTTGCTCAAGAGTAGACAAGATACTCTTTAAAAATCTGATTCCCAATTAAACATTTAGAAGATTTCTCATTAGAATAATGTCCAACTTTCTTAACAGGTTGTGCAATCATTTGTCTAATTTGGTGAAGATTGTCTTGATTTAAGCTTGTTATGTCGACATTATCATTAATTGTGCCCCATTTACTCTTAAGATATGTCCTTATTTGGATGAAGTTACATAGCATCATTATTATTGTGGCATAAAAGACCTAGGATGAACTGACCCTGCCTAATGCTTCAGACTCATCTTCTATATCTTCTATCACTACCCCTCCCTGCCTTCAGGCAATTCAGCTAAACCAAACTTCTTGTTATTGCCTTACTGTGAGATCCTCTCTCAACTTTGTGCTTTTGCTCGTAGACAGATCTACGATCAATGCTCCCTCTCTCTATGGATCACCCTACAAACCTCTCTCCTTTCTATGAGATTCTTACCAGTTTTTCAAAGAGAAGCTTCCCTGCCATGTCTCCCTGGAATCTTCTATCTATTCCCCTTGTCAATGGTGATGTCTGTAATAGCCTCTCCTTGCACTTATGTATGTTCCATATGTCTCTCATGGCACATATATTGATTCTATATGTCTGTTTACTGGAATGTCTCTCCAGGACATAGCAAAGTTTTTGAAGTCAGGGACGTTTTTCTTCATACCCAAAGGCCCTAAGTCCTGGCATATAGTTAAAGATTATCTAATTTTATACATGAATAGGATATGAATTAAAAAAGAATGGACAATTGTTTATTTTAAACTGTATAACTGTACATTTGTACTTAAGCACTATCTTCTTTTGCACAGCCGAATATTTGCAATTACGTTTCATGTTGGGCATTCTGCTGCAAAACCATAAAAAAACGGGACACACACACACACAAAATGCATTAATACTATGCATTAATAGTAAAAGGAATAATCTAATTAGTGTCTAATTCTATCTAATCTTCTGAAAATAATTGTTTTTCATCAGAATAGACCTGGCTTGCATCATTTTATATGAGCTCAATATATAAACATCTGAATTTATGTTATGCATTGGATACTTCGAAAAATTATTATTGACTTTAAACAAAAGGATTTTTTCAAAACAAATTCCCTTGTTAGAATTTAAAATATAAGCCTATTTTCAAAATGTTGACTAATATACTATTAGCAGAATACACTCACCTTAATGTGAGGCATAGATCTTCAAAGATAAGTATGTATTCATATCTTCAGAGATAAGTATATATTCAAGTAAATGTCAATGTTATTTTTATCCATAAAAACCACAGCTCATTTGACTGATCATTTGACAGATCATTCATTTGACTATAAATCAAAATGATTTTTAGAGGGTGTCCACATGGCCAGCTAGCATCGTATAAGCTCTGAGAGTCAATCCAACTATCAGTTTCCAATCAACATAGTCCATCTGTCCCCAGGAAAGCATAATGGGCAGCTTGCTAGGGTATTAGTCATTCTAATCACACCTTCCTGTACACAGACTTCAGGGAGATGTTTTAACAATTGTTATGTTTTAATAAATAGCTCAGAATTGTCTGCTACTCTGCATGTAGTCTCATTCAGTATTTTTCAAAATTCAAGCCTTTAAAAATAGCAACAATTAAATATGAGCAGTGAAAGTCTGTGACGTGATACACCCAAGGGATAGATATATCTATCATATCTATATAACTGTATATATATCTGTACAGATAGATATATCTCCATCCCCTAGAACATCATATCACAGGTTCTCTCTCTCTCTAAATATCTCCATATAGGAATATCTCCATACAAATCTATCTCTTTGTATATGTCCACATTATAGATCCGTGTGTACGTCTATCCATAGCAAATTATCTTTAAATTCTGCTATTTGGATATGTTTCTTTCCATTTTATGAAGGAAGAAATGAAAATTAAGTGACAATAAGATATTTGTCCAAAAGCAGAATTTAAACATAATGATAATAAAACAGCTGAATTGGGATTCAAACTTTGTCCATCTGCATTCATTTTCTCTCTGCATGTATTTTCTCTACTGTGTGAAATTGTCTCTCCTATTTCTTATACACAAATCACAATTGTTTCATGAAGGTGAAGAAAAATATCCAAATCAATTATTATTCTTAAGCCTAGGGATTGTCTATGAACATATAAAGAATAGAGACTCAGGGTATTAATTACTTATCCAGAAATATAAGGATTATTTGAAAATTGCCCTACTGTCCCTTTAATGTGATTCAAGAGTCTGAACAAATAACAGCTTTGTACATTGGATCAATATGCTTAGAAATTCCTGAGAAATTAATTAGTTATTATTTGCTCACACAACCCTATAGCACTTTAGTGAAATACAAAGACAGATTGAGGAGAACTCAAAAAACCTTAGAATATACTGAAAACAATCAGATTCATGTTCTGTTCTACCTAGAACAATGAAACTGTATTTGAGAGTTCCCATATTAAGTGATGGATTTTTAAAAATATCTTTACCCTTAGCACAGTATTTCATTTTTATCCTTGTTTTCTCTTTGCTTCTTATTAACTTTTCGTTTGTTTTAATGTGGAACTATCTCAAAATTACCAAAAAATTGACTGCAATTTGCAGTATTTTTTTTTTTTTCTGGATCATTCGAGAAAATTTGCTGACATGGTGCTGCATCATCCTTGGTTTCTTTCATGTGAATTTCCTTAAACAAGTACATTCTCCTATGTAACCACAATTCAGCCATCAAAATCAGAAAAGTATCAGTGATGCATTACTAACATCTAATCTTAAAACTCCATTCAGGTCTCTCCAATTGTGCCAATAATATCCTTTATCACAAAAATCCAGCTCTAACTAGTGTGTTGTATTTAATCACATTTAAGCTCCATCAATCTGGAAAAGCTCTTTACTTTCCCTGACTTTAATGGCCTTGACACCTTTTGAGGATTATAAGCCAGTTATTTTGTAGAAAGCCCTTCAGTGTGGGTTTGTCTGATGTTTCCCCATGTTTAGATACAGGTTGTACACCTTTGGTAAGAAGGGACTTCTTATTTCATCCTATCAGGTGGCATTGCTTCAATTTTCCTGTTACTAAAGAGATCCCCTTAGATCATTTAATTCATTTTCTGTGAAGCTTTTCCTTCTTTTCCCCCACCGTACACCAACATCCACTGTCCTATATGGATACTCTCCTCACAGCCCTCATACCGTAACATCTCACATAGAGCTGACCCCACGTAAATGCTCTCTTCACCTCAGTTGGGTTCAGACCGTCTCAACTGGGCTGCCTCACTGGAATGACCTTAGACCTCTCAGACTCTGGTTCCTGAAATGGCACCTCTCTTATGCCATTTGCCTTTTTAGCTCTTTCTTGTCTACTTCAAACACTCCAAGCTGATATGCCTACCTCCATGGGCTTAATACCCTGCACTGATGCTTTTAAAAATCTTTAATAAGTTTTGACATCTCACACCAGTATGTGCCCTAGATGGAAGCCCTAATCACTCTGCGTGGATTCTGATGCTCCAAATAAGGCTGTCGCCTTCCCCATGAAAGCTCTCCTCTCTACATATGGACTCCATGATCCCCTATGGGGCCAACTCTCCACCACGAGGACACCCATCCCTCACTTGGGTCCCGACACCCCATTCTGGGTTTCCTTACCAATCAGATACCCTCTCTGTCTCCAACAAGCCGAGCCAGCTGCCCTTTTCATGCATTGTTCTCCTTGATACAATTAAGCTCCAACATCCCCCGTATTTACTTCCCTGTATTGTCATCCTCATCACCCTTCTCAGGCTTCTATACTCTGTGCCAGCCCTTCCCCCTGGCACACTGGATGATATTCTTATCCCATTCAAGATCCAGCTGCTTGTGCTGGGCACCGTCTTACATGAATATTCTTTCATAATGCACAGGCTCTGATACTGCCTACTAGGCTGCGTCTTATGTGGAAGGCTTGCACACTAACTTATGTTTTAACACCCCATGCCAAGCTATGCTTCGAGCTGTCAGCTTCAAGCTGTCCCTTTGTGGACATTTCCTCCACCTGCCTGTACTCAGACACCCAACTCTGGACCACCTCTGCTCCCCACACCTTCATGCATTAATGCTTACTTTAGTCCATCTAATTCTTTTGAATTGAATTGTTGGGAAGGAAAGGGAAGAGGAAGAGTAAGAAGAAAGGGATGAATGTTCACTTCTAATTCATCTATTTATGTTCACTTTATTTAAATGCATAAAATAACTTAAATCTTATTTCAAAATTACTCTTGGGAAAAATAAAGAAAATAAATAACTCTGATTTAAGTGAGCTATATATAGAGAGACTCAAATGCATTACCATGATGTTCAACAATTTGTGTCAGAAAAACCTATTTATCAGAATAATGCCTTACAAATTTATGGTTCCAAAGATGATTCAGATTTAAGCAAGGTTCTCTTGGATAAAGGCCAGTTTTCCTTTTAAATCTCTTCAAACCCTTACCTCAAATTTCTTAAGAAAGTCACAGGTTCAACTTCCACTTTATGGTATTTACTAATGTGACATTGACAAGACCTACTGATTTAAGAGCAAAGAGCAGTGATAAGTAGAGTGAAATAATTAGTGATAAGCAGAAAAAGATAATTATCCTGAACATTTCAAATATCATCTCTTTCAAGACCTACTGGATCAAATGCTAATTTTTTTTAAAAAAAATTAAGTTTGCATTTTATCCACTTGCAGAAAGAATACAGGCCCATTAAGTGTCATTCCATAATGGAAATGAAAGGTCATAACTAAATTGGAGAAAGGCTTTTATCCGTTAATGTGCAGATAGCAGCAGCACCTGCTCCATCACTGCTATGAATCAGCATGAGAAATTCCCATTAGACTGAAATGACAGCAGATTCCAATTCAACATGTTGAGACCTATCCACAAATTTTATGTATTTTTGTACAGAGAAGCATTAAATGTTCAGGAAAATAGTTTGAATTCTAAGAATACTAAGAATTCTACTTGGGAGATTACAACTGTCTCCTCTCCTCTCTCCACTGATGAGTACAGTCCGTCTCTGTCTATTTCAGCTCCTTCCATCTCCTTATTCCATAAACACATACCAATATACTTTCCTTAGAAACAAACTGTTATGTTTATTTATTGAAGCAAAAAAAAAAACCCACTCTATAGCTTAGTGGTGAAAAGTAACAAACGATTCAGTGCTTACTCTTGTTTGAAATTAAATGTATACTCTTACACTGTGGTGCTCTTATTCTAATTTTTAGGATTAACTCTGAAGATGATCTCAATTTTGCACAATCACTATAGGCTCTCTTCCAAATTTGATTCATATTAAAATGTCACATTGAGACCATCATTGTCCTCCAGTCACCACCATTCTGGGGTTCTGCACTTTCCTTAATTCTGTGCTCTCTTGTTAAAGACATTAAATCTACCAGTTGCTCAAGTCAGAAATTCCATCATTCCCATTCTCACAACTGATTAGTCACCAAGGCCTCAGGACCTTAAAATGCTTCTGAAAATCCACCTGCTTCTTTATATTTTATTTCTGTGTCCTGGCAAACTAGCTCCTCTTGTTAGTTGGAAAACTTACTGGCTGATCACTCTGTTTCTACTATTTTCTCTTTGAAATCTACTGTCCACTATAAATGCCCCTAAAACATAATTCTCATTATTTTAACTACTATAAGTTTTCAAAGGTAGCTTACAAAAGTTAAATCTAGAAGACTTGGCATCACACTGATGCTCTGCTATCTATGCTATTTAATCTTTCATTCCCTGTGGCTCTTCTACCTCCTGCTAGACATGCACCCTAATCAAGGTGCAGTGGGCAACTAGCTTCATGCCTTTGGTCATTCTCATACATCAAAGAGCACCAAAAGGACTTTTTTATTTATTTACTAGAAATAACTTTGGTGCTTCTTTAGCACTTCTGTAATGATTTTGTTATAACATTTATTAGTCTGTCTTGCATTAAATGCACTTCTTAATATGACTTTCTTCATTAGGATTATTATTTATCTTTATAACTTTCCCTTCAAATATCTATAATGGTGAATCAGTCATCTCAAATGTTTAATATATATTGAATTATAAAATGTGATTATGGGATTTATGACAAAAGTGATCATGCATTGGGATACAGAATGGATTGACATTTTAGTAAGTGGTACAAGGCAAATAGATGTTCATGTAAAGAAAAAAAAATCTTCACTCCTACTTCATAATTTAAACAGCATATAATTTGGTATAGATTGCAGATATCAGGGTAAGAGTAGAGTAATAGGCTTAAAAAAGAAAGCACCGGAGAAAATCTGTGTAATCATAAAATAGGCAAAGATATATTACAGGATACAATAAACACTATTCATAGAGATTACAATATTATACATTGAACTATGAAAAGACAACATTAAGACAATGAAAAGGCAGGTAACAGACATGGAGGTGACATTTGCAATCCATATGTATGATAAAGGATTTTATACTAAATATATAAGGAACTACTACAAATTCAGCTAAGAACAAAACACACAACCTAACAGAAGAACAGACAAAATACTTGAATAGGGATTTCACAAACAAGGATCTTCTAAGGGAGCTGGGACTAAATTTTATCATTCATTGTGGGAATATACAAGAGTATGGCTCAAAATACCAAGTTCAAATGAGGTGAAAGAAAGAACGCTCATGTATACTGTTAAAGGGAGTATAAAATCAACAACCATTTTGGAAAAAAATGTTGGTAATATTTTAAATGGGACCATATGCAAGCCTAAAGCCTGGAAATTCTACTCCTAGGTTTACACCTAACAAAAATATCACCAAAAGACTGGCAAAAGAATGTTCACAAACAGTATTCATAATAGTCCGAATTTTGAGATTGCCCAAATGCCACCAGTGAAAATGAGATAAATTGTGATATAATTACACAGTTAAATGACCTATACCAATGACAATGAAAAATCACATCTACATACAATAATACAGATGAATCTTAAAACAAAATGGGAATTAAAGAAGCCAAAGAGGAACTTGAGTGATTCAATATGTGTAAAATTCAGAAACAAGAAAAATAATGCTTTTATAATATGCCCAGAGGTTGGTTCCCTTTAGTGGAAGGTTGTAACTAGAAAGTGGAATGGGATACTAGTAATATTCTGTATTGCTTTAGTTTTAGGTGTTTTTTTTTTTTTATTATTTTCATCTGTGTATGGTTTGCACAGATGTGTTCAGTTTTCAAAAATTCATAGATATGTGCACTTATGATTTCTGTGTTTTTCAATATATGTTCTATATCATAAAAATATTTCAACATTCTACAGGAAAAAATATTTGCTTCCATGAACATAATTATCTAAAATATATAAATAGATACTGATCTACAAAAATATTCTATTACTATAATTACAAATTTTAGCTATATGGTTCCATCAAGAATTAGGAAAGTGGAAATAGTGAGGAAGGAGTTCCAGGAGAGCTGGAATGTCATTCTAAATATTTGAGATGTATATTAACACTATGGGATATCTTACCTTCAAGGAGAATGAAGGATGTCCTTGTCCTTTAGTTAATTGTATCTATACTGCAGGCCTAAAAGATAAATTGATTTGAAATCTTAATATCAATGTCATTTAATAACCTAAAGTATATATAATATATTCTAGTTACTTTATGTAATGCTTTTAGGCTTAATTTGAACCTTAAAAATATTATCTATTGACTGATAACATAGAGTCTGAAAGTTGATCAATAACCAGGAAAATTTTGACATAATTTTCTAAGGAAAATAAACAAAAAGAGTATATTAATTTATCTACCGCTTTTCTATACTTGGTTTTAAGATTTCTTGAATTGGAAGTTGTTCACTTTTTCCATCTAAACATTAGTTAAACTTTTAACTTTATACTGAATTTGTATGAAAATGATGACACATAAGTTAGTAAGATAACATAGTGAAAAGTTAAGGCAAATGTACCCCAGGCTTTAATCTCCATATAACCAATGGTACACCACAACGAAATGCAAGAAAAGATGTTCAGAATCAACAAATGACAGATATTATCAGTAATAATAAAATATAAGAAGTACCATTAAAATATATCCTTAAAATAATAAATTAAGTTGTACTCATAATTAATACTTATTTTATTTAAATTCAATTAGCCAAAATATAGTACATCATTAGTTTCAAATGCAGTGTCCAACAATTCATCATTTGCATATAACACCTAGTACTCATCACATCACATGCCCTCCTTACCCTTACACAAGTCAAAATAGTTAAAATTAAAATTAACAAGACAGGAAACAACAAATGTTGGCAAGGATGCAAAGAAAGGGCAACCCTCTTATATGTTTGGTGGGAATGCAAGCTGGTACAGCCACTCTGGAAAATAGCATGGAGGTTCCTTAAGAAATTTAAAATAGAGCTATACTATGACCCAGCAATTGCCCTAGTAGGTACTTACCCCAAAGATAAAGCTGTAGTGAAATGAAGGGGCACCTGCACCCCAATGTTCATAGTGGCAATGTCCACAATAGCCAAGCGGTGGAAGGACCCAAGATGTTATTCATAATTAATAGATTGGGAGTATACAGCAAAATTAAAAGTTCAGAGAAATACTTTTTATTATAGTCCCTGAATGTAGTTTTCCTCAATTTTTTAGCCCACAAAAATAATTTTTTTTAATTTTCTACTATTTGACCACTTTTTCTCTATTAATTTCAAAGCTACCAGAAAGCATATTAATGTCCCTTACAAAGGAGGATTCCAAAGAAATTAAAGATTCTTTTCCATCTATGGGTCAACTGGGTGGTTAATACACTTATTTTACTATATAATTTGGATCTAAGAATTTTTATAATCCAGAAGATTGGGTTTTAGAGGAAGAGAGAGATAAGTTTAAACCAGTTTAATTGCTCCAGATAAACTTACAATGTCTGGATCTCTGTATGCCTCAGAGAGTTGTATGTGTTCACAAGTCTGTGAGTGTGTGTGTGTGTAGTGTGTGTGCATACATATATACTTCATGCATTTATCCAAATACCTATGTAAATATTAGCATATATCTTTTAGAAATGGAGAAAATCCTTTCTTTATTATTTGCCCTTTTGATGACACGGCCTGGAGAATATTCTTTAGTGTATGCCTAACACAGAAACAGTGGACAACATGTAAGAAAATAATAATAATCATCTGATTATTACACTTTTAAATTTTAGCCCCAGGTTAGCTGATATTATGTTAATATCAAGTGTGGCTTACTTAGAACTCTAACTGCTTATAAAAATTTTCATCCCATTTTCCATCCAAACAAAATTCATTTGTTACTTTTACCAAATTTTACCTTAGACTATAGATTTCAAGTTAATGAAAACAAATTCTAGTTGAAACACAAACTAATTGTGTGACCATAAGGGAGTAGCTTAATTTCTCTGAATGAATGTATGTGGTTAGCACTATGCTAACTGTTTAACATCACTGAACCTCATTTTATTAATCTGTAAAATGCCAATAGTAACAATTAGGATGTAAAAAATTTTAAAAAAATTCAAAAATCAACTTTATCAAGGTAGCTATTATTATTAATATGTTTAGCCTTAAAATATTTTCTCTTGTTTATTCTTCATAGGCATATGAAATACATAACAGAATGACTAAGAAAATGAATGAATATATCTAAGGTACACATTTAAGAAATTATAGGTGTGCTACTAGATACCCTATTTTCCTCCCTTCATCCTTTACCCAAAATACTTACTGAATACTTATCAAATTCTAACTATCGTGTCCAGATACTAGTACTATCAAGATAAAAATAAAAATTCCAAGTCTAATAGGGGAAGCAGACAAGTCAACTAAATGTTGTAATGTATTATGACAATTGTTATGATAGAAATATACATGAGTAGCATGGCCATGGAGTGGAAAGTTATCTGAAATAATCAAAGGGAAGTGAGTCATCAGGAAAGGTTTCTCAGAGGATGAAATGCCTCAGAAAGCAAGTGTGGTGTTGGGTGCCTTTTGAATGTGGAAGCAATGATGCAAACCCGCACTGGTTTGAGGCTAGAGGAAAAACTGTGTAAGTGGCACTGGATTCAGTCTTCTTCTGTATGGAGATTGGTGAGAAGTGCCAATGGGAAGGTCAACAGAGGTGAAGTCATTTAGAGCATCTTTTTTCTCATGTTAAAGAGTTTGTACACTTGGGGGCTCCTGGGTGGCTCAGTGGATTAAAGCCTCTGCCTTCATCTCAGATCATGATCTCAGGGTCCTGGGATCGAGCCCCGCATCGGGCTCTCTGCTCAGCAGGGAGCCTGCCTCCCCCTCTCTCTCTGCCTGCCTCTCTACCTACTTGTGATCTCGCTCTCTATTTGAGTTTGTACATTTATCACTAGACAGCAAGAACCCTTAAGGAAGATTGAATAACTGGGTGTTATGATCATATATATACACACACATATATATAATTTTATTAAAAGAAAGAGTGGGGGAGGGGCAGAGGGAGAGGGAGAGAGAAACTTAGGCAGGCTCCACACCCAGCACGGAGCCCAACATGGGGCTCCATCACGTGAGCCAAAATTAAGAGCTTAACCAACTGAGCCATCCAGGCACCCCAATCATATATGCATTTTATTTTTTTAATTTTTTTAATTTTTAATTTTTTTTAAAGATTTTATTTATTTATTTGTCAGAGAGAGAGAGAGAGCACAAGCAGGGGGAGCAGCAGGCAGAGAAGGCAGAGGGAGAAGCAGGCTCCCCGCCGAGCAAGGAGCGTGATGCGGGACTCGATCCCAGGACCTTGGGATCATGACCCAAGCCGAAGGCAGTGGCTTAACCGACAGAGCCACCCAGGTGTCCCTCATATATGCATTTTAAAATAAGATACATCACAGGCAAAATGTTCTAGAGTTTATAGATGTATAAATACTTTCACAATGTATATGTGTATCAAATCACCATACATACTTTAAATATCTTACAGTTGGTTTGTCAATTATACTTCAACACAGCTGGAAAAAATACAAAGGTTTAAACAAATGCTGGTTAAATGGAAATTGCTGCAAGGCATTGACAGTTTTGTTAAGGAACTAGATGTCAACCATAAGCAGAAAAGAAGGATTAAGAATATTTTTAAGGAAGATTGTCCAAGTTATCAGATTCCCATAGCTGAAAGAAATTAAAGGAGAAAGAAAAAAAAAATAATAAATATAACACTAAACATAATTGATTTTTTCCTTGATGAATGAATACCTGTTTTACTATGGATTAATAATAAACCATAGATGGCAATCATGGACTTGGTGTGCAACTCTCTTAAATATCCTGTTGTGTAAAAATGTAAATATGTAACTAATATTACAAGCACTTGTATGCCATATGTTCCCTCTACTGAGAATTCAAAATAAGAAAAGTACTGCCTTGATCTCTACAGAGCAAACTTTTGTCTACATGATGGATGAGAACTAGTTGCCTCTTGGGTAGCTCATCTTAAATTAGTTAATCTTAAATTGATGGACTAATTGTATTCTCTGTAAAATTATGGCGTCTGGTCCAAATAATATTAGTCAATTTAAATGAATAGATTTTTCTCCTCTCTGACTCTTAAGAGAATAGAATCAGTCTTTTCAGATAGAAAGATAACACAAACATAGTGATGAAACATGAGAAGTATATTGAGAAATTTTCCTGTTTTGCATGTTCAGAAAAAAAAAAAAACACCAAAACAATCACTTGCTTTCTTGAATTACTTCATTATTTCTGAAAAATTGTAAATTGGTGACTGTGTGGTAAAAAATATTTGCAATATACAATGCACAAATGTTAGGGTATGGAAAAGGAAGAACAGAATAAAATCATCTTGTATGCTAAAAACTGACATGAAACTTAAATTATTTCCCTCACTTCTCTATGAAATAAGATCACGAAGGGTTGTAAAAAGCCATGGAAAATATCAAAGTACAGGTCAGCAGAACTGAGACATGACAAGTAAGAGGCAGATGAAATGACACCTCTGAAAAGACCTGTTCTTTTAACAAATCAGACCAGTCATCTGATTCCATATAGATATCTGAATAAGAAGTCAAAAAAAGGGATGCCTGGGTGGCTCAGTCTAGCATCTGTCTTAGGCTCAGGTCATGATCCCAGTCCCAGGATCAAGGCAGCATCAGGCTCCCTGCTCAGCAGGGAGTCTGCTTCTCCCTCTGGCCCTCCTTCATCTCATGCTCTTTCTCTCTCTCTCTTTCTCAAATAAGTAAATAAAATCTTAAAAACAAAAAGTCAAAGAAAAAAAAAGGTCAAAATCATTAGAATATTCAGGCTCTTAATTTTTTACCATTTTGTTGAGTGCAAATTACATCTTTGCTGCTTTAGCTTGTAATTTCTCCAATAATAAGTGTAGATTTAAAAAAAATAATAATAATAAATGTAGATTTGAGTATGCATTATTTTATGTCTTTTTACTTGAACTTCTATGAATTGTCTATTCATAACCTTATATATTTTTTGTTTTCTATAAAAATGCAATTTTAATCATATTAAACAGGCTCTTTCATTGTTGTCTTTTTCCTACTTTTTTTGTGGCTCTTCTTCATCGCAAATTTTTCCATAAAAATTTTTAAGTGTTCATTGACATAGTTCTAAGACCATCTATTCCAGTTTCTTTCAATGATACTTTTTAAATCAGCTTTCTAAATTCCTCTATAGTGGCTGTTCTAAGCAAGTGTTCCACTTCTTGGGTTAATTTTATTATTATTTTGCTAGGAAGCCAACTTTTCCATTAGTTTCTCAAATTCCTTGCTGTAGTGGATATCTGTGCTGTTCCAACCAGTCCTCTTGTACAGGGACAACAAAATCATCGAGCACCTTCTAAAAGTTGGCAGATATTTTCCTCACTATAAATTGTCTTCAGACACAGAGAGTTGTCTTGCTGAAGTTTATGTCTCTTCTCATGAAATGGTGGGTGACAAGTACTGGGATAGCGCCAGGGAAACAAAGTCTCAGCCTCTTTGTGTCAATTTTTGACAATGCCAAAGAATCCTCCCAGGTCTGTAGCTCCACATAGGATTGGCTTCAGCCTCAGTGGCAACTGCATTATGGTTCAGCTTCTCCTTCTTTCCACTTTCTCCTACCTTCCTCACTTCCCTGCACTTGTATGTTCCGAGATACTCTTAAATAAACCACCTGTGTACAACTCTCAATCCCAGAGTCTATTTCTAGGGAAATCAGTCTAAGACATTTGGAGCCTGGAGTGGTCTTGAGAAAAAGAATCTAATATAGGATTTTGGAGATAGATCACTTACTACCCATCTTGCAGTGAGGATCTCATCTTGATATGTGGAGGGGGAATCTCACTCAGCAACTGTTAAAACTTTTATCAGTGGTGATGGGATAATAGTATAAAGAGATGTACCAATTGATACAATGTTATTAGCTCCTGATAGGCATGCGGGGAAATGTTACCTATAAGGAAAATTGACCTGTAGTGACTGTTGCCAAGCAACACAGATTTACTGAAGAGAAATGATCACCAATTCAAGACAAAATGTGAAAGCACAAGGGCCTCCCTGGCAACAGTCAAGGAAATCCCAATCTCCTTCAGAGAAGGCTAGCCTCAGGATTAAAATCTAAACGTAACAGATCTTTAGAGAATTAAGTATTCTTAGTCCTAGTAGGCTTCTGATGTCAAAATCAGGATCTAACAGAGAAGGGGTGAAACCCTTAGACTTGGGTTGAAGATACCTGGTAAGATCCAAGTGAGAACCTTAACCTCGCAGATTCCCCAGGAATAGATTGGCCTGCAGATATGGTTTACTATCCCTTTGAAAGATAGAATTTACCTGCCCCCCACCTTTCTACTTGAGGGTTACGAGTTAGGAGACCACAAGAAAATTATTTTTAGAAACCAAATGAGGTTACAGATGAGTTAAAGGTATTATATGAAATTTTCTATTAACCTCCTGGCACCTACTTCTACTTCCCCTCCTGGAAACCAGAATAATAACAAGTTTCAAATATTTTCATTGCCCTCCTCAGGCTGTGCCAGGACTGCTAAGAGGGGTTATGTACTAGTGTTTGAGATAGCTGCAGGATCTGGCTAATGTGTCCCCATAGGAGAAGAGAAAGGATATATGGAGCTAAAGTTGCTGCCTCAAAAAGTAGGGAGGAATCAAGATGGATAAGGAAGAGTTTATCAATGAGAGAACATCATCCCTTGGAACAGGATTTGATCTTTGTCAAGGACAAGTAGTGTTTGCAAGACGACAAGACAGATCTTGGGAACATGGAAAAAAATATAGACCATACTAAGTAAGGTTGAAACATCATAAGTGTGCTGGTGGATGGTGGAGGATGGGATCAAAAAGCTCTGAGATGTGAGCATACCAGAACAGGTACACTCTGGAAGGCTGGGAAAACCATCAGCTGTCAAAGTTCTGTCAGAGAGAGTAGAGGAGCATCCATTTACCGTGGTGGTAAGGAATATATCAGTATCACTGAGCAGCTCAGTGATGACTACTCTCTGGAGGCCATGGCTGATAATAGGAGATGCTGTTTTAACTGAATTTCCTGATAGCAAAGGAATGATAAGGCCCTAAATAACAGAAGCCAGGTGGTGGCACTTATCTATCAGAAGCAAAGTGGTTACAAATATTATAAAACAGCAAAATCAGAGGGTAGCCATTAGGGTCTGCCATGCAGAAAGACATGAAATCATTAAAAGAACATGGCAATCCCCCAAAGCAAGACAGATGGGCAGCCAACAAGAGTACTATTTACTTTGTATAATGAAAAGACATCAAGGATGAATGATCAGAAAGCTGAAAACTCCAGTGAAAAGTCACTGTCTGGCTATGTTTTTTGATCTGAGTTATTTCTCCAATCTGGAACCCTTTGGACTAAACAGGCCCTTTTGAAGTACCCTGCAATAAAATGACATATGCATTGAAAAATTGTTACCTTTGTCTTTCCACAAATGGATTTATGGAAATGTACTCAGGTAACCATTCACTAAGGAAAAAGAGAATATCCAGATCTTTCAGAAATTATTAGGTAAAGATATTGATTTGACATTGTTGGCTAGGACCCCCAGTGCCATTCGGATCTCCTATTAGATTCATGTCACATACAAACATACAAAAGCTTAGTAGTTAGAAGTCATGGACTACTTTATACTTAACCAAGCAGTGGCCCTAATTGTAGCTGCTTTATGAAAAATGGTACCTTTTTAAAGAGTAGTTTAACACAGCCTTTGACACATGGCAGGTTGAAATTGATCAGGCATATGCAGTCTTTTACATTCCTGTGAGGAAGGATGAAAAGGAACAATTCACATTTATATGTGATGGACAATAGAATAAATTTACAGTCTTGGTCTAGGAAAATGTTGTAAAATATCCAAAGAGACCTGGACTATAATGGACAATTCACAGAGAATCACATTGACCCATGAATCAGACCAGAGTACAAGAACTGGCAAATACACTGGAAAGCTTGGTAAGACACAGATTTTTGAGAAGGTGGGAGATAAACATTTTCAGTTCAGTGGTACATCATACTAGTGAAGTTTTTAGGGGTCCGGTGGTTTGGGGCATGCTTGACATCCCCCTCCAAAGTATAGAACAAATTATTGCAACTCTTAATTCTTAAGAAGGAAGTTTGTAGTTAAAAGTCCATACTGAGTTCTGGAACACATTCCAAATTGGAGAATGCTGTTTTGACCTAATTACTAGATGAACTGGAAGGCTACCAGTTTTGAATGGGGCCCAGAGAAGGAAAAAGTTTTGCAACAAGTGTAGACTTTAGTGTAAGCGGGTCTAACTTTTAGGCTTTGTTACCTTTCATACCTAATGATACTAAACCTAACTGGTGGGGCAAAAAAAAAAATCTCCAGTAAGAGCATCTCAATTTTATGGGTATGTGCAAATTTATAAAATCAAATACATTGACTGAAAAACTATAATGTTTTAATATTAAATTTTGTCTAGTAGGTCATACCAGTCATAGAGAATGTAGTTGCATTTTAATCCAATCATCCTTGATTTCTGAATAATTGTTTTATATACTTAGCTGTCGCATTGTAGTGCAAACAACTTTAGGATTACTATTCACTTTTCTTTATAAATTGTACTTTAGATTGTGTGTATGTGTGTGTGTGTGTGTGTGTGTCACAAAGGTGAATTAACATTAAATGACAAAGAGAATAAAGTTGACAATATATAGAAGTTATTTTAGGGAGGCAACTACTTTTAATTCACCACCCTAAATCGCTCCATTTTAGGATGAATAATTATTCTGAAGAAATGTAAATGTTACAGAATTTTTTAGAAAAAAGTTTCTGTTTTTCTCCTCTGCTTATTAACATTTTAATCCTTTGACTTTATTTTCTTCATCTTTTTAACTTCAAGGCTCTGATATAGTTTACTTTTATATCTGTGAAATATGCAAAATTATATGTAATTATAAATTTATATTCCCAAATCATTTTAGAAAACTGAGACAAAAATTCCCCAGGAGGAATTTTCAGACAATTAAAGCATTAAAGAATCATAATTTAATATTAGCCAAAAGATGAGAGGTCTAAACATATGCATAATATTCAGAAATGTGCTGATTCATTTTCTCTTAGCTTGTTAAGAGTTTTCATGGCTTATATTTCTATGTTAAGTAAATTCTTGAAAATAATCATCCACTTCTTTCTCTTTCCAGTTCCCTCTTATTTCTATGTTAAGAATAATTATATAAGAATTTGTGTTTATATATTCAAGGTAAAATACAAAGTGATTAAATAATTATTGAAATAAAGGATGGATTATGACATGAATACCGTTTGTAAGTGTTGGAGTTAACAAAGTTAATTTTATTTTTACTACGAGAGCATTAGAAATGAGCCTACTTGTTACTATTAGCAAAGCATCCATTATACTTGCAATTAAATTGAATAGTAAGTTAACATCATGCTAGGTTTAGTGAGTGTAGTATTCTCTATTTATGCATAGTACTGACTTTTTCTGATTATAAAGTAATATGAGCTAATTTGGGAAGCAGACACTATGGAAAATATACCAAATATAAAAATTAATCAGAACCTATGGGTCATCTTAATAAATATTTCTGTATATTTTCCCCAATATTTGTATTTGTGTGTATGTGTATATGTCTCTGTGTATACATAGTACTTTGTATCTTCTTTTTAGGCATTAGATTATGAACATCATATCCTGTCTTTAAACACTATTTGAGAATATAATTATTTTAGGGGAGTGAAAATATATCATACCATTATGATGAATACATGTCATTATCCATTTGCCCAAATCTATGGAATATACAACACCAAGAGTGAACTCTTATGCAAACTTTGGGTTTTGGTTGATTATGATGTGTCAATATAGGTTCATCAATTATAACAAATGTACCACTCTGGTGAGGATGTTTATAATGGAGAGGCTAAGCATGTGTGAAGGCATGGGTATATGAGAAGTCTCTCTACACTCTCTTCAATTTTTCTGTGAACCTTAAAATTCTCTAAAAATATAAACTCTTAAAATAATAATAAATTATAACTAGTCACATAATTTATACTTTAAACATACTTAAATCGTTTTTATAATTGTACTTATTTTACCTCTATAGATATTTAAAATTATTTCTTAGTATTCTGTTTATATATTTTATAATCATATACTTCAAGAAATAATACCTTTCATATGACAAACTTATAGAAGTGGAATAAATGAACCCAAAATGAGTTCGGTATATAGATACTTTTGACCACATTACAGAAACATGCTGCAGACATGCAAACATGTCTTAGAAAATAATATTAGTTATCTCCCAAAAAAAGAAGGTTCAAAAATATTGGGCTTAAGGTATAATACCATGAAGATTTCTCCTCTCTCTTTCTGTATTATATGACCTCTGCCTGCCCACCATGCTGGTTTTGTTCCCTGGTTTCTCTCATGATTTTAAGAAGACTGCTAGCAACCAATAAGGTAGTATGCTTTCTTGATCATGCTCAAGAGAAGACAGATCCCAAATCATCTGGACTAAGTCATATTTTTACTCCTGAACCAATAACATTTACCAGAAGGAAGGCCTAGAGGTTGTTGATGACCACAACAACATTAAAGAGAAAGAATTATAATCAGGCAGATCGCTTTGCCTGAGTACTTCTTCCCAAGGCTATCACATTCCCCTCTCTGTATTACTCAGATATGAATTTATTTGCTATCTACTAAAATAGGTCTTTCTACAACTTCTTCTCTAGGTGTGCTACCACAACTAACATTTCATGTTGTATTGATTTTTATAATGCATTGCTATTTAAATCTGCATTATTTATTACTGTACATACATATTTATTTTCTATTTTCTTCACTAGGGTGAAAGCAGTCTGTATATATACCCCCTAGAAGAATCCAAACAGTTTAAGATATCTTTGCCTTGCTAATTGCTGAATTTCCTGCTTCTGATACATGGAAGATGCTCAAAAAATATTTTCAGAAACAAAGAAACTTTCAAAAGGAGAGGAAAGCAAAAAGAAGTATAAGGTGGGAGGTAGGCAGGGAGAGATGGAGGAAGAGAGGGAGGAAGGAAAAAAGGAAGAAAAGAGATAGCAGAAAAGGTAAGGAAAGTTAAATGCATGTGTACACTTGAATAATATATTAAGATAATTCTACTTCTCTGGCTTTCCTGTAACTGGTCTTATTAGTACCTCTAATCATATTATAATGTTTAATTTTATACATTAACTTGACTGAGCTAAAGGATACCAAGATAGCTTGTAAAGAAAATATTTCTCGGTGTGTTTGTGAGGGTATTTCTGGAAGAGATTAGCATTTGAATCAGTAGACTGTGTTAAGAAGATCCCCTTCACCACTGTTGAGGATGGGGGGAGACTTATCCTATTTAATGAAGGCCAAAAGAGAACAAAAAGGCAGAGGAAGGGTGAATCCTATCCTATTGGGCTGAGGTATCCATCTCTTGTCCTGAAACATTGGAGCTTCTGGTTCTTGGGCCTTCAAATTCCAAAACTGACTCCAGCACCCCTCTCCCACCTCCCAACCAGGTTCCTAGGCCTTCAACTTGAACTGAATTTTACTAACTGCTTCCCTGGTTCTCTAGCTTATAAATGGCATATCAGCCTCCATAACTGGATGAGCCAAATCTCATAATAAATCACTTTAATGTATATCACCATTGGTTCTGTTTCTCTGCTTCTGTTATCCTAACTATTACAGTTATCTATTGTTGTATAACAAGTTATTTCAAGACTTATTAGCTGTAGGCAACAAACACATTTATCATCTCAAAAGATTTTTGAAGCTCAGGAATCTGGGGTCAGCTTAACTTGCTGTTTTTGGCTCAAGATCTCTCTTCAGGTTGGAGTCAAATTGTCCATTGAGATTGTGGTTATTTATTTATTTATTTATTTAAAGATTGTATTTATTTACTTGAGAGAGAGAGCACAATAGAGAGCATGAACAGTGGGGAGGGGCAGAGGGAGAGTGAGAAGCAGACTCCCCACTGAGCAGGGAGCCCAACATGGGACTCGATCCCAGAATCCTGGGATCGTGACCTGAGCTGAAGGCAGACGCTTAGCTAACTGAGTCACCCAGGCACCCCAAAATTATAGTTATTTAAATGCTTGCTTGGAGCTTAGGGAATTGCTTCCAAGCTCACCCAAATGGCTGGTGATAAAAGGCCTCGGTTTCTTACTATATGAAGTTATCATAGAGCTGCTCATAATATGACAAATGGATTCCTCCCAGATATGTAATCCAAGAAAGAAAAAGAGCAATTTACCAAGACAGAAGCCAACATGACTTTTATAGCCTAACTCAGAAGTTATGTAACATCACATCTATTACATTCTGGTACTGACACAGACAAACCATAGGATGATGTGATAGAGGAATACACAAGACAAGTACACAAGATGAGCACACAGAGGTGGTGATCATTGAAAATAATCATGAAAGTTAATACCACAATTCACTCTCTGCCTCCCAATGATCCTTCTCAATCAACACTTCCAAGTCCCATAAGAGAGTAATCCTAGTATAAGGTCAATTCGATGATGCCCAGAATCTTGTCATCAAATCAGATCAAAGGTCAGATGTGGCTTTTTTGATGTAGTCTCTCAAGTATAGTTCTTTAGGTAAAGTTCCTCTCAATTTGCAAATCTAGGAACTAAGGAGACAACACACCACACACGTACACACGCATGCGCGCGCACACCCCCCCCCACACACACATGCCACAAACATAGCACAGTAATGGGCCTAGGATTTTCACCAGAAACATTCCTATTAAAAAGGGAAGGAAATGGTAGGCACACAGGAATCACTTATTCAAAGCAGATTTGAAATCTAGCTAGGAAAATGTTAGCTACCTATTAATGAGAACTCAATTCTTCTGCTCAGGAGTTATTCTCCATGGCTGTTAGTTTGGATTTGGGATGCATGCTTCCTTTCTTCATCAAAAATAGCACATGTGTGTAGGAAAGTAGTTTTCTGACCTGCTAGTAGAATTCGGGGCATGCAACAGCCCCTTTTCCATTTGTGCCCTTCTATCTGTGTCTTTCAGCCTAAGCTAGTGGTGTTTCTGCTGATATAATTCTTTTAAAAACTTCTCAGTTATTCTGGGAATCTTACTTCTATTCACTCCATTTGGCAAACCCACACCACAAATCTACTTTTGCCTTCTCCTGAGACAGCTGAGGGCTAGGCTAGCACCCTTAAGCATCTTAGAAGAGCTATTGTTTAACTGAGAAACCCATAAAGCATATCCTTAAAATCCTTAAAAGAGTGTTTTCTGTTTCAATGCTGTAAGGCACCATCTTTGATCATTCTGAGATTTCAACAAAAGATTCAACAAAAGATCCTTATCTTTAGACCACAGTTTTCAAAGAGTGTCTTAAGATTTAATCTTTGCTTCAAAACAATTTGTTATTTTCAGCATTTGCCATTTGTAGAATTTGAGAATTTTTAGAACCATTGAGTCCTGTCTCCTTTTTGCTTAACAGTCTATTCCTCAATTTTTTTTTTTTTTTAATTTTTATCTATCTCTCAATTTATCTGTCTCATCTCACACTTTCCTAGAAGCAGCAGAAAAAAATCTAGGCGATTCCTTCAACACTGCTTAGAAAACCACTTAGTCAGGGGCACCTGGGTGACTCAGTTGGTTAAGTGTCTTCCTTGGGCTCAGGTCATGCTCCAGGGATACTGGGACTGAGCACCATGTTGGGCTTCCCACTCAGTGGAGAGTCTGCTTCTGCCCCTCTCCCCACTCGTGTGCTCTCTCTCTTTCTCTTTCTCTATCAAATAAATAAAATGAAAGAAAGAAAGAAAGAAAGAAAGAAAGAAAGAAAGAAAGAAAGAAAGAGAGAGAGAGAGAGAGAGAGAGAGAGAAAGAAAGAAAGAAAGAAAGAAAGAAAGAAAGAAAGAAAGAAAGAAAGAAAGAAAGAAAGAAAAAGAAAGAAAGAAAGAAAGAAAGAAAACCCCTTATTCAGATTACCCTCTTAATAAGGCACATTTTCTACCTTATTCATTCCTGGAGGCAAGAGGGTGGCTAAAATTTCTGCTACTATTTAAAAATGATCCCCTTCTTCCAATATTTAAGATGATTTTCTTTACTTTCTGGAAAGCAATACTGGCCACCTTATCAAAGACTATGAGGCTTCTAGTAACGATTTTTTCAAGGTACTTTAGGCTTCAACTTACCCTGTTCTCACATGACTGCCCAGTTGCAAAAGAACACCTATATTTTAGTTTTAATTATGACAATACTCCACTCTTGGTACCAAATTTTGTATCAGTTATCTGTTTCTAAATTCAAACATTACTCCAAAACTTCATGGCATAAACAACAAATATTTATCATTTTACAGTTTAAGTGGTTAGAAATTTGGGCACAGCTTCACTGAGCACATATGGCTCAAGGTCTCTCAGGCAGTAGCATTCAGAATTTCAGCTGAGACTCTAGTTCCATGTGAGGGGTTAACCACGAGAGCATACTTGTAAACTTATTCATACAATTGTTTGCTGGCCTTGGTCACTTGCTGTAGGGGCCTCTGGACAGAATGACTTACAACATGGGGCCAGGGTTGTTGTAGGGTGAATGATTTAAAAAAAAAAATGAGAGCACTCAGGATAGGAGTCACATTACTTTTTTTTAAATAAATTAATTTCAGAAGTTACATCCAGGGTGCTTGAGTGGCTCAGTCAGTTAAGCATCTGCCTTCGGCTCAGGTCATGATCCCGGGGTCCTGGGATAAAGCCCTGAATGAGGCTCCTTGCTCAGTGGGGAGTCTCCTTCTCCCTCTGCCCATCCCCCCTGCTTCTGCATGGTCTCTCTCTCTCTCAAATAAATAAATAAAATCTTTAAAAAAAGTTACATCCAATCCCTTCTGCAGTATGATATTCATAAAAGTTGGTCAGTAAGCCAAGCTTTTACTCAGTGGGATGTATTATACTTGGGTATAAAAAACAGGAGGGGGTATCCTTGGGCACCATCTTAGTGGTTGCCTACCACAGAATCTATCCAGCTAAACCATAGTCCAGGAGGAAGTACAAACAAGATATCCATAGTCCAATAAGAGTTTTATAGGACAACAGGGATAAGAATGAATAGCTAGTTATTTGGGATAGGGGGAATTTTCCTTTTGTTCTACACATATGCTAAAAAAGTTTCTTCTTTGTTCTAAACTTCTGTTGTGATAGTGTCTTTATTTGTGTGAGACATGTAAGTGACCTAGGAATAACTCCTAAAGTTAGCCATGGAAGCAATGTAAAATATCCTGGGAGGTCAAATACAGAGATGGTCTTTGCAATTTTTAGTTGTTTTATTGCCTAAGAATTCAATTTCTATTGTAATTATCATTTATTTAATGTCAGTAATGTGTTTCTACTGCATATTCACGAAACACTTCTAAACTTTGTATCAGTATATTTTACTCTCTAGGACTTACGACAAAGTATAAAAGGTACACCTCTGACTTTTTGCATTCCAGTAGACTTACTCTTTGTTCACAGCATGACCTGTGTCATTCTATCTCTTTTTTATGTTGCTTCCCCAGCATGGAATTCTCCCCACATATTTCCACATTGTATCACATGTTGCTCACAAACTTCGTGTATAGGTAACCCTACAAGTTTAACTTCTGTTCATCTTTTAATCTTTATTTTAAACATGATTTCCCCTGGATCCTAATCTGTGGAAACATTACTAAAGAACCCTATAAAAGGCATCTACAGAGATAACTGAAAAGTTTTCGGATTGTTTTTCTCAAATGAGCTTATAAATGCATACTAGTTGACTCTTTAGAATCTACTACAACCCTGGAGAACTTGATTGCTTTTCGTTTGGTTATAATATTTCTTTTACCACTCTGGTTGCTCAGTATTTTCTCAACTTATAGAAAGCAATCATTCTTTGTCTTTTATTTGTGAATATTAGAAATATGGAAACATCATGTTGTTTGCTTTTTATCCCAGTCTTCTTTGAATGCCATTGTTTGTGCAAATTGTAGGCAAACAAGAAAGAATTCACTGTTAATTTGCATTCGAATAAGCTAATATCCAAATATTTGCTTATTCTGAAATTGACAAAAAATCTATCAATTAAATTCAATGGAATTTCAAGAAAGCAATGAAGAAAAGAACTATAATTTCTCATTAGATATAAATCCAGACTTAAAAGGAGTATTTACTGAAGAAACCACTAAACTCATCTGACCAAGATTTTCACACACAGTAAGGATACACTGAAATCATATGTACATATTACCATGGTTTGTCCAACAAGGTCTGAGAATTTAAGTATAGTGACCAGGTAGAAACGTTTTCCTTTTATAAATGAATCTGTATGAGAAGACTTTCTCAAAGTCCCCGTTATAACAGAAACTCCTTCTCATCATGAAAACTATTAGTAAACCTATATAAAGAATAAAATGTGAAAATGCCATGTTTCCCAAGAAATTGATAAACATTTGACTAATTGTGAACATGGATGACCTGCTGTGAATAAATGAAATTGGATTTCACCCGTTCATTCATATCCACTATTAGAAAAATGACAGGGAGCTACTTATATATCCAATGTGATTATAATCTGATAATTTACTACAATTAGTAGATGCAAACCATAATTCTTTACCCAACACCAAAAAATATGTAAACCTAATGTTGAACTAATTTGGTATACTGACCATGATAGAATGCATTTAAATCTGAGTCAAAGAGGGCAAGGAATGAAGAATTCAGTTATAGTAATGTGAAAGAGAAAGAATTTAACAGTCCCCAAAGGTTCATATTGTTTGACTTCTAGGAATGAGGGCTGGAGGAAGGAGATAAGGAGGGGTTGGGGTTTCTGAAAATGCTGACAACTATCTAAGGCTAAAAATACAATAATTTTTAGCTGCTTAATACACTCATATACTGTGTAATTATGAACATCTGCATCTAATGGTCATACACAACTCATCAATGAATTGGAATTTATTAGAATAAAGATAATCATTTTCTGTGTTGTTTTCAAGAGCGCATGCATTTTTCCCCATAGTTGCATCTAAGAATATCTCAAATAAAACTTGTAACACTCTCGAGTCCTGAGAAGCATTAAAATAAGTCAATACGTTATGAATAAATTTCAGAATTATTTTAAAGTTATTTATAGCCTCTAATACAATGAATTGCCCTGTGCTTGTCAAGACCTGATAATTATTAAGGAAATTAAATATGATATAAGAAGACTAATGAAAATGGCAGGAATAATTATTGGGATGAAGTAAGCAGTATCAGATTTCAGTTGTCAGCACATTACATATCTTTTAGGGAGAATACAATAAATCAGTGGTTCATACTATGACATCAAGTAAAACCAGAGACTTTGTTGGAAAAATAACCCCCCAAGCCTTATAGGCCCTGTCAGAATGCAGAGCAAGTCAGACAGATAGTGCTTCAAATATTTATAAGATAACAAAACTACAAATAATGAAATCAGACATGGAACATAGCAAATTTCCTGATTTTAAATTCTTAATTTTGCCTTTATCTGTGTATATATATTTTAATTTTAGAGCAAACGTCTCCTTTTACAGGAAAATTTGAAATGATATTTAAAGAGAATTTTGAAATATTTAATACTTGTTTGAAAATACGAATACCATATTCTTCTCCTTCCATATCTCTTCCCCATGTTGTTTACTTGCCATAATTAGTTTGTTTGAAAATTCCTATCATTCATATCATATATGTATAATTATTGAATACATATAATTAGCATATAGGTAAATATATATAATTATTATATGTATGTATAATCAATACATTATTAGGTAACCACGTACAATTTATGTTGACTCTCTTTTTTCCTGAATGAATTAATACAAAATAGTTCAACACTTTCACTAGGATATTTTAGGTTAAACACCCTGCAACATTGAAGACACAATCAGATATATGACTATCTCTCCTCACACTTAAACTTTATAGTGATAACTGATATATCAGGATCAAGAAAAAATGATACAACTGAAGTATTGGATGTTCATTCTGCTATAGCAGTGAACACATATGATCCAGGGACAATTGTAATTTTGTTACCCAATAAATAACAACAAATTGATGCCTCTATAATAGTCTATGAATTTAGAACCTGCTGAACTTATTAACAATCTGCTGATGATATTACTGAGGGATATCTTCAAAGTAAACAAAAGAAAGTGAAGGGAGGTCATTGTTTTGATTAGCCTGATGTGAAATGAAATCTTCGGTAGGAAAGTAGAAAATTAAATGGAAGCTATTGTCAGAGTTGCTTAAATTCTAGAAAGCTCTCTATGCCACACATGAGTGTCCTAATTCTGAATGGGTAAAAGAATCTTAATTTAATGGGTTAGGGGACATTTTTGGATGGATCATGAGGTATGCCACATGTTAACTAAGTTTTCATTATCAGTTTCTTTTATATTCACCAGAAACACTTTCTTTAAACATACTCTTGGCTTACAAAATATATTTCCAGTTAGTTGTCAATTTTGTGGCTCACTGGAGTGGGAGTTTTTTCCAACTACAGTGGCATCAAGGTAAATTAACATAAACCAAGTGCACAAACAGAATGAGTGAGCATAGATCTATATGTTGATTCTACCTCCATTAAAAACAATAAGAAAGAAAAGACCATTACATATTTCAATTTTTCTGATATCCCAAGAATTCCTGGCTTGTAGAAATGTAAAATCTAATATAAAAATGCATATTTTTTTGCTTGAGATCTTAGGAATTCTAGGGTGGTAAAAATATGTAATTTGAGATAAGGAATACAAATTATTTTGCCTAACTAAAAAGTGCTCGTGTAGTCTTCTAACTTAGGGAGAAAGCCACTAATGAAATTGAAGTCATGTACAGAGAAAAAAAATTAATTTAAACATAATTTAAAATTGAGAAACATTAAAGACTAATAAAGGCATAAAAATGAATTTACATTATGTGCATGAAATTAATTTCATTTCAATTTATTCCAAGTAAGGAATGTATAAAAGGATTGAAGCTAAATAAGAAATGGTTAAATTTTCTCAAACATTGAGATGAACTTGAATTTATTTACAGTTTAGGACAATATTTTAAGAAATTATTAACTTCTCAGTGCCACAGCAGACACTATTTGTAACTTTATCCAAGAGCCTCCCTGAACCCCATTTCTAAGCTTGCAGGAACTCAGCGCTGCTCAGGTGTTAGGCACAAATGAGTTCAGAGAAGATGAGTCTTCCCCAGTCTTGAGGAAGAAATCATAATTAGTCTAAGACAGTCATTTTAATATCACACCTTTTGGAAATAGTTGTTCATCTTCCAATTCTACCTATTCTGATATAACAGAAAGTCTGCTGGAGAACAAAGGTCATTTGAGATTCATCTCTTCAAAATAATCACATAAAGAAATACTGAACGTGCTTGTTCACTTAAGCACATTATCTCTACCACCTCTCAGACTCTTATTTCTTACTTTTTCTATTTCAACTGCATTCTAGCTGCTTTCCCAGTATCTTTCTTATTCCAATCAAATTCATCATCTTTGTGGTTGACTGAACAAGATATTAAAAATGCAAATCTGATCATGTCAATGCCTTGCTGGAATTCACTCAATCACTCTCCAATTATCTACAAGACTCAATCTTCACCTTTTGAAAGGAAATCCTCTAATACCTCATTTTCTTTTCCCCAGGATGGTTAAAAACACCCATTTTCTACTATAAACATCAATATATGTGACTTCTCAGGAGAATGAGTCTCTTGACTACTGTGGTAATTTATTTATTTCTTTATACTCAGTACACAGGGCAACACATATAACATGAAGAAAACATTACTAATACTTGCAGAATAGTGGAATTAATGAGGTAGCTGTAATTAATTAAAGGGAGCTACTAAATCCATTGTGAACGTTTAAATAAATCTCCAATCAACAAGAAAAACAGATTTTGTGACACATCGTTTGTCACAGCATGCAGTATCATCCATGTGTGTGGTACAGTCCTTTAAAATCATTTCATACTCAATTCTAGAGACAATTTGAGTATTATCCACCCTGTCGTGAAACTCTGAAGGGAGATCTTGAGCTTCAGAAATTTTGACTCCCTTAAGGGACTTGAGAATCAGAAAGGAAATGGTTATCTTCCATCATACTCTTCTATGCTTTCTTTGCTAACATAAATGTCTCATAAATATTACCTTCCTAATATATTTTTGATCAATTTTTGTTGAACCTTTGAACTATTTGTACTGTCTCATTTTATCATGTGCACTCTGACCTGAAATATATCCTAAACACCAAAGAAATGACATCATCTATACTACTCTTTCTCCTATCTCACAAGAAAAAAAAAAAAAGAAAGAAAGAAACTATCTTCACATTCTCCATAGATTCACAGACATCACTAAAAAAAGTAGCAAAATACTAAAACACAGTGAATCACTGTTTTAGAAAATACAGTAAAAGGAAACAAAGTAATCATCCATCTTCAGAAAAATTACTTACTATCACTATATTCATCTTTTAGTGTCAGGTAATTCATTTTTCATGTATTTCCATTAACTGTTTTTCAAGACTGTCTTATTGTTTCTAAGTAAAATTTAATGATATTTTACTTTAGTCTAATTATAAGTGCAAATTTCAGTGAGTTTTTACAAAATAAACACACCAATGAAACCACCACTATGACAAAATATTTGAATGTTGGCAGCCCTCAAGAAGTTCCTTTGTGTCTCTGGTGAGTTATTACTACACATAAAAGTAGGGGGTATAGCTCAGTGGTAGAGCATTTGACTGCACATAAAAGTAAACACTTTCCTGAGTTTTATCACCATGGATTAGCTCACATATTTTTGAACTATAAATAAATGGAATCCTACATTATGTCATACTTTATGTCTGATTTCAACAGCTTAACATTACCTTGTAAGATTTATACAGATCATTAAAGGTAGCAACATTTTTTCTCATTTCTCTATAGTATTCAGTGCCTAATAATAACACAATTTGTTTATTTATTTCACTTTGAATATTTATTTCAGTTGTATCTAGATTGAGGCTAATATGGATAATCCAATTATAAACATTCTAGAACATGTGCACACACAAGTTTTAGTTTAAGATTGGATTTATTGGGCCATAGGGAATTCATAAATCTAGTATAATAGAAAAATGTAGAGAATTTTCCAAAATAGTTTGTCAATTTTAACACCTGAAGTATATGAATGTACAATGTATTCTGCATGTTGTCAATAAGACAAAACTTACTCTTAAAATTGTAGCCATTCCTTTTAAGATTGAAATACAATGTGGTTTTGATTTGCATTTCTCTGGTAACATATGTGGTTGAACAAAATGTCACATGTTCACTGGCCATTTGAATTTTATCTTTCCAAATATAAAGTGCCTGTTCAATCTTTTGCCCATTTTTATTGGATTCACTTTCTTTTTAATTTTGATATCGTCTCTTATGTTTCCTGTATTTGAATCATTTGTCAGATGTACGTTTTAGAAATTGTTTTTGTGACTCTTTGACTTGCATTTTCACACTTAAGGGTGCCTTGTGATAAAAAAAAGTCTTATGTTACATATATTCCAATGTATCAATCTTTTTTATAGTCAATACTCTTTTGTCCTGTTTAAGAAATCTTTGCCTTCTCAAGAACATAAAGATATGCACCTATGTTATATTATCAGGTTTTTTTTCTTTCCAATTTATACGTACTACCTATTTAATATATGTGTACGCATGCAAAATAGAACAGAGGCATATAATATGGTAGCCACAGGTACTATGTTTATTTAAATTAAAAGTAATTAAAGTTAAAAATTCAATTTTTCTGTTTCATTATTCTCACATAATCAAGTGCTTAACAACCATATGTGGTTAATATCTACCATATCAAAGAGATGTAGAATGTTTCCATTATGAGAAAATTTTTGACTGTGTTTGTAGAGAGTCACTTTCCTGCCTCATAAATATTTTAGTTGACCCAACACCATTTATTAAAAACAGTATTCTTCCCAAATTCATTTATGATGAATATTTGTCATAAAACAACTGTCAATATTTGTATAAGCTTATTCTTGGGATCCTTATTGTGTTCCACTAAATTATTGTCTATTCTTCTGATAAAACCACATTCTGTTTATTATGTAACTTATATTAAATATTTCTGTTAGTATAAAGTTTCCAAATGTGTTGGTTTTCAAGATATTCTGGCTATTCTTAGCCCACTGAATTTCCATAAAAACTACAAATGACATTTGCCTCTCTCTACAACCACCCACAAACAGCTTGGGTTTTGCTTGGGACTGCAGTTAATCTAAAGATCAATTTGAGAATAATGAACATTTTACAGTATTTGATTTCTCCAACCCATGAACTTGGATTCATTTTATTTATTTAAATTTTTAAAATCTCTCAGTAATACTCTGTAGTTGTCTTTGTAGATGTCTGTCATTACATTTTCAGGTATTTGATGTTTATACATTACTTGAAATGGTACATCACCAAAGATGTTGTTTGTTGCTTATCTATAAAGATGTGACTAATTTTGAAAATATTGACATCGTATTCTGCCACCTTAAGGACTCATGTTAATTCTAAAAATTCTAAAAATGTATAATTTTAAAATATTTTCTTATTAAATAATGTTACCAGCAAGTAATAATGTTTTACTTAATCTTTGTTTTACATTTTATTTATTTATTTATTTATTTATTTATTTATTTATTTAATTTACTTTATTTACTTTATTTCCATGAATTGGACATCTGGTTCAGTGTTGCATTAAAGTGTCAATAGTGAAGATGTTTTGGGGTGCCTGGGTGGCTCAGTTGGTTAAGCGTCTGCCTTCAGCTGAGGTTATGATCCCAGGCTCCTGGGATCCAGTCCCAAGTTAGGCTCACTACTCAGTAGGGAGTCTGCTTCTTCCTCTCCCTGCCCCTCTCCCTGCTCATGCTTCTCTCTCTGTTTAAAATAAATAGCATCTTTTTTTAAAGATGTTATTTATTTATTAGAGAGAGAGAGAGAGAGCACAAGCAGGGGGAGAGGCAAAGGAAGAGGAAGAAGCATACTCTCCGCTGAGAAAGGGAGCCAGAGGAGGGGCTCAATCCCAGGACTGGGATCATGACCTGAGGCAAAGGCAGATGCTTAGTGGTCTGAGCCACCCAGGTGCCCCAAATAAATAAAATCATTAAAAAAAGAGAGTGAGAAGATGTTTGTCTTACCCCTGATCTTGAAAAAATTTCAATGTTTTTGCCATTACACTTCATAACAAACACTGCAACTACTATGTTCTTATCCTACAATCTTTATCTTAGCAATGTGGGCCATTAGAATTCCAACAGCCAATATCTGTATAATTAATAGTGAGGGTTTTTCTATTAAAAGTCACCAAGCCTAACCATTTGGTAGGCTTCCAAAAATGCCAGGAAATTAACACCTCAACGAAGAAGCCCTTAACTACTTATTGAATCACAGTGGTATATAACTACTTCTTTTCCCCAAGGCAAGTGTTTTGAAGCATTTCCCAGAGTTTCCCCATTGAATTAAGCTTCAAACACCCATGTAGCAGCCAGTTCAAAAATCTCTTTATGGAGTTCCTTCCCTGTATCAATTTCCCTCATTCTTAGTGCTGTTCCCTACAATACCTAAATAAACTACTTCCCATTTACTCTTGGATGCTTGCCTTTCCTTTTGCTTCTGAAGCAATGCAAACCAGGGAAGCGTGATTTTTTCTTCTTCTACTTTTTAACAGATTAAGAAATTTCCTTTCTATTCTTACTTGTTAAAGATTCTTTTTCATTAATAGATGCTAAACTTAAATGTTTTTCTCCTTTTTTCCCTATCAATTTAGTAAATTATACTGATTAATTTTCAAATAGCAGGTAAATTTGTATTTCTGGAATAAAGGCAAGCTGGCCATCAGGCATTTTTTACTCAATGAATCACATATTTGGTTTGCTAATATTTTCTTAGGGACTTTTGCATCCGTGTTTAAAAGAGATAAGTCTGTAATTCTTCCTTCATGCAATGTTTCCTTTTTTCCTTCTTGTCAAAGAAAAATTCCCCCAAATGGAATAAAAAAGCAAGGAAGACATTGTTCAAGGCTACTGACATAGGGGAAATTGAACTTAACTCCATTAAACAAAAGGAGAAGAGTTTCTAAGCACTGGGTGAATTAGTGAAAAAGTACTGGAAGACATTAGAGAGGCTGGTCAATGTGACTAGGCTATCTTGTTTGCTAAATTGGTGTTGAAGCTCCTACAGAACCTGGAAGACAGGGGCATTAATTTTCTTGATGATTTTATTTTAAAGAGATGTCTCCCAGGTCTTTTGTAAAGACATGTCTATGCTATAAACTGACAATAGGCTAGGAGAAGATTTGTATTTTAAAGCGACAGAGAAAGGATTGGCAATTACACGTTTTCTGAAGTAAATTTTCTAAGGGAGAGAGCCTTCAAAAAGAAACCTATTTCATGTTTAGTCAAGCTGAAGGGACAGTGGAAACTTTATGTTTAAAAACTTCTCAGATTCTTGCCCTATGCCTCTCTTCTTTTGGCTGGTTCTAATTTGTATAATTTTGCTATAATAAAACTATAATAATTCGCATATCTTATTCCACAGTTCTGTGAGTCACTCTAGTCAATTATTGAAATGGAAGGTCGTTTTGGTTCCCTCAAATTTTCAAATGGAGTCAGAAGTCTTGAGCAGACTAGATAGTCTGGAGCATTGTTGCCTTACTTAACCATGAGTTTAGCTAGTTCTAAATACTCATTAATCAAGTATTTGCATTCCACCCGCCTTTATTAATATATTCATTTTCATTCTTTTACTTTTCTTTTCATGATTACCCTAGACTTTATAATGTACATGACTGATTAATTAGAGTATTCTTTTACTTCAGGTCTGTTAGTGATGAGTACTTCATTCCTGCTTCACATTTGAATATATCTTCAAAATGTGGAAATATAGTATGAACTTATTTTCTTACTGTATTTGAAATATTGATAAATCAATTGTCATCTGGATTACGTTTTTTTTTTCTTTTGAGAAATCAGATAAATTGTAATTACAGCTTATTTGATTGTAGCATGTTTTTATTTCTGGCTTCATTTAAATGTTCCTCTTGGCTTTCATTTTCATGTTTCATATGATATGCCTCAATACTGTTATGTACTAAAACTATAGTAGGTAGCCTTCTATGACCATCTCAAGTCATCTCAAGGAGATACGAGAAACAGGAAGAATCAGAATATAGTTAAGCAGAGGCATAGAAGTAATATTTTTAAACAATCCGATACTATAGAAACATAATGTATTAAGAGGACCTAGGGGTCTTTCTTGAGTCTATGTGCAAATCAGAAAATCTTAATTTTTACAACTATAACAAATCATACTTAGTGATGCGTGGGTATTTGGAGAACTATTTTCAAGCATTTATACTCCTTTTCCCCTTTTGTATATGTAATCCCCTGTAGCTAACAAGTTTTGTAGCTAACAAGCAATCTGAAATACTGTCTCTCAGGCTATAGGATTTACTAACCTACTCTGATGCTGGTTTCCTTTCAGTCAACAGTGTTTTTGTTGTAATTTTATTGCTCGAATTTGTAGTTCTTTTTTGGATATGTTGACAGATATTTTTGTCTACTTTGAAATATTTTCAACTATCACATCAAATACTGTTAACTGCCTCATTTTTCTATTGTTCTTCTTATTTTGGGACCCCAAATACATACAAACTTTTTATCAAATTCCCTTACATTCTTTTTGATATTTCCTTTTTTTTTTCTCCTAATCTATTTTTCGATTCATCGGTTTTCTCCATAAATACACAGCCAGTTAAGGAGATAATTTTATTCAGACGATGAGATAGGAAAGAACATATCATCTTGATGAACACATCTTCATCTTGATGAAGGGAGGAGGAACTACAGATTTTTAGAGGCAAGTTTACGAGGAAGTCATCAGTGAGTCTTATAGGCATCATCAGGAAGAATAGTGGCAGGCCTTACATGAGTCAATTAGAAAAACTGAGGTTGGATCTAGGGATATGTGAAAATACAGTGGTTCTTTTTGGTTAGCCTTTCCTCTGAACACAAAAGTACAGTGAGATTTCTCAACTTTCACTGGTTTCTGGGAACACTGGATTTCCATAAACTTCAACATTGTCATCTCTAACTATGCTTAATAGACTTGATAAGCTCATATATTAAATTGTTGATTTTATTTATTTTGTTTCCCAGTCTTAGTGTATGTAGTTGGTTTTTAAGTAGATTCCACTTCCCTAATTAAATATGGCATTTTGTCATTTGTTTTCTTGAACATTTTAAACACAGTAATTTCAAAGTGTCTGTGTAATATTAAAGGGGAGAAAAATTTAACCCCCCAAAATATACCTCGTTGGTATATTGATTATTTTAAGTTGGTTATTTTCAAGAAAGGGCAGACTTCTCAGATTCTTGCCCTATGCCTCTCTTCTTTTGGCTGGTTCTAATTCTAAACAGGTGAAGCTTTGAAAACTGAGCAGAAATTACCCTTTCATAAGAAGCATTTATATTTATAAAAGAAATCTCCATAAGAGTGTCTGTCAACTCTCTATACCAAGAAAGAAGGATGACTCAATCCCTGTGGAGTATTATCAACAGAGAAGATACGGACTTAAATTTGCTTAACAACCTTACCCTGTTTACTGTGCTTTTCCCGGTAATGTCCCATAAGTGACTCCTCACCCCCAATATCTTCTTTTGCCTTTAGCTGACAATATTATTTCAGGGGATGGCCATTTTGGAGAGTTACTCAGTTTTCCTTGGTTTCTCCCATGTATTCAGGAGATATACATATTATTTAAACTTTTACTTTTCTCCTGTTAATCAGTCTTATATCAATTTAATTATTACACCAGCCAAAGAACCTAGAAGGAAGGAAGGGAGAACTTTCCACCGCTACATTTTCTATGGCTAGGTTCTTTCTTTCTTTCTTTCTTTCTTTCTTTCTTTCTTTCTTTCTTTCTTTCTTTCTTTCTTTCTTTCTTTCTTCTTTCTTTCTTTCTTCTTCGTTTTTCTTCATGGTACTTTCTTGGTGTAGTTGGTAATTTTTTATTGATTTTAGAAAAAAATAATTAAAGGCTCTTTAAGAAGTTATTGTCATCCCTTTCCTCTCTCAGACAGTGAGGGCAGAATCACCTCTTACCCATCAGTGACTGCCTGTGTCAAGGTAAGTATCCTGTCTTTACAAGGCTCCATGTACATTTATTTTGTTTCAGTCTCTTCAGAAAGCCTCAGGTTTTTACTATGGCCTCTCTTTCTTGACCTTCTGATCAAATCATAAGGCTCCCCAAAACTTGTCTGTCCTTTTAATTTACTTTCTTTTCAGATCCTTCACCTTCAGTCTTTCACAGATTCTCTATTCCTGCCTTCCATGAGCCTCCCTTCTTGCAAGGATCTTGCTTCTGAAGCATTGGCTGCTTTGTCACCTTATGATGCTTTTGAACAAATCCTTTTTCTAAATTAATTTATGACTTTTCTTGTTATTCTTGGCAGAAGCAATGCCTACTACAAGCTACTCCGACATAGCCAGCAGAGGAAATCTGTTTTCACTTATTTTTTTGCTACTTTCCTTAAATTGAAACAGAATTGTTTTAAAAATATTTCAGAGATATATTGACCTACAATTTGTTTTTATTATAGTGGTGAGTAACTCTTGATGATTATGCTTAAGCAGATTTGTTAAAATCTCAAGTTGCATTCAATCTTAAAAAATAATCTGCAGAATCATAAGATTTTTTTTAATAAACATGATTTTTTTTCTTAAAGCCAAACCAAGTGGACAGAGAACAACAATGTCTTTTTATAGTGGTTGTTTTCATTGGGTTATTACTGCTTCTACCCATGAGTAGAACTATTATGTGTTTTGAATAATTAAAAAAGATCTGTTGCTTGTTGATTTTGGATTTGTTTGCCTGACATATTGAATTAAATATTCAGTCAGTGAATGACATATGGCATTTCTTCACTGAAACATGGCAAATATGGCTTTTTCTTGGTGCACAGACCTTGTTTTTAACCAATTTTATAAGCTGTGCAGGATGAGTGAATTCAAGAATAGATTGTTCAAGATTTATAAATCATATACATTCAATGATTGTTTTTTGCCACAAAGTAAATCTAGACTCATGGATAATAAATATTTATGAAGATGAAACCTTTTCAGAATTCTAAATTGAGAAGCCATATGCTGGCTAACTATCTCATTGTAACTTTCTTCCATCTTTTTTAGTTTGATATTTCCAGTTTACAATATTTTTCATGGCTCCACACTAGCTCAATTTTATCTCTTGTTGTCAATAAGACCTCACATGAAAAATGCACTGTGATATTCAACAAAGTATTAACTAATCCAATCATGTACATTAATATTATATCTATATGTTAAATACATGAAATTTTGTGTGTTATTCCTATTCTTAGAGAATTTAGTATGAAATTTTATCTTGTATCATTTGGGTATTTCTCCATATTTCAGCACTTCAAAAAAAAAAAAACTAAAAGCAAAATCAATAGAATCATTAAATGCCATTTCATGTAAATAGGTGGAAACTGGTTAAGAGTGATGATAATGAAAAAAAAAACAAAACTTTTTTCCCCCCCATTTTTTGGTATAACTCCATTGGTAATGATGATGGGAAATACAGAATAGAGTACAAGTATAATTCTGTAGATGGGGCAATGATGTACCTTTTAAGTTCTTTGGAGGTAAGGATTTTGGTCTACAGACCTTCTTCACATATTTTTCACGTAGCCCTATGCTTCTTTGCATACCAGAAGTCAAATGTATGTTTCATATTTATGAATTGGTGTTTCATCGGACTTCCTTAAAACTTAGCTATAACAGAGACAATAAAGGCAAGCAGTCTTCCAATACTGCTCCTGCTCACTAGAAGAGAAATAATTTGTATTTTTACTTGGTTTCTGTTCTTCCTGATTTACTCATAGGAATCTTACTCCCAATATGGTAACTCTGTATTGTGTCAATTTTGCTAACTTAATTTCTCAGATTTCCTTTTCTCATATAGTTCCGGGTAAAGTCAGCCATAAGAGAAACTTGTGTGATATCTGGAAGGCCAAAGCCAAAATGAATAGCTGACTTTTTTTTTTTTTTTTTTTTAGTATTCTGAAGGTAAAGTAGAGCCAAGACCTTTTCAGCTTATGCAAATTTTCAGCAGTGCACTAGCTTACCTTGCTGGCGTGGGAAAGTGGTTGGACCCTTGTTTTCTAAGGTTCTTGATAGGTCTTATGCTTCAGCCTCTACACATCATGGCCAAGGCACATGTGTAACTCTGGTAAAGGGTGCCCAGATTACAGCATAGGTTTCTCACATCATTAAAACTGGAAGCAGTGAGAAACAGATGTGGGTTTTACTTCATTTTTATGAGTTTCATTTTGTCTTCATAGATTCATTTATCTCATAGGTTCCAGTTATCCTCACCAATTACAGTCTGTTTTTCCTCACGAATTGACATCCAATATTTCTTTCCATATCCTGACCTTGACTTCAAGTCCAACATCAGATGTAGAAGCAACAGCCTTAAAGAAACTACTTAATCTTCTCTGATAATTATGTAAGGCCTAATCCCTATAACAAGTCTCTTACTCTATATTACTCATCGTGGTTCTTATTCTCTGGTCAAACCTGAAATCATACAGAATTGGGTACCACAAGTGGTTTTAAGGGATCAGATCTTAAGAATTAGTTCTCTGAAGTGGTTGTAAGTTAAAGAGAATTATTTCTTCAGTCTTATTAGTTTTGAAAACATTAAATGGTTGTTTCCAGTAGTAATTGGGTTTATGGTAGTTCATGGCATGCCCTGACAAAAGAGTTATTTATATTATCATCTGGAGATATCTCTAATCAAGTACTACAGAAGGCAAGTCTTTGGATGGCTATGTAGTTGCTGCCACAGAATCCAGTAGTGAAAATAAGGGAGTACATGGGGTTTGGTTGGTTTTCTAAGTATGCTAGTAGTTTGGGGAAATAAACTGATAAGCTTAGTACTAAAATCTCATCTCAATTTTGGGTTCAGGTAAGAGACAAGAACCCATTTATGATCTCCTAAAATGAACCACTTATCTCCCGTATCCATAGAATTAAGATTTTTAAAAGTCAAACCTAAGTCTTAGCCTACAAGTAAGTAAATTACAATTTTATATTTTAAATTACAAGTGAGTAAATTACAAATTACATTTGTAATGTCATGGGTGTCTTTTGTTAAAATTAGGGTATTGATTTGGAAGAATAAGGACCCTCAAAATTAGTATAGATCCTTATGAGCACACTCTGTTGAAGCTGGGGACTTTGACCTCATAAATTGTCCTGAAATGCTTTTACCATTAAAAATAGATTTACCTTCCTCTTTGCTTGCATACTTGTAATGGCCTTTTCTGAAGTATCTGACTTGTAGTGAACTGCTGATACTCCTTAATAGCTATCCCATCACTTCTTATTGTTTCTGAACTTATAATTAGATTCAAGTCCTGGCAGTCCACAAGAGGTAAACCCCAAAGTATGACACATGGGAAGGTACAATAAGCATCAAAAGAATTGTAAGACTTTAGCTAATTTGTATTAGCAGAAATTCTGACAGTATGCATGGGGACAAATCCTAATGGTATTGGAATAGAGTGGAATAAACATAATGTTGGACTGGGGTGAATTCTTTCATATGAGCATACTTAGCAGAGTTTCTGTTTTAAGATGTTATCACGATGGGTTGAGAACAGTTCTAGCACTGTACTTCGGTGACCAAATCAGACCACAGACAGAGACCAATGGAGATGAAATGACAGACTTTCCTTGGTATTTTATAGAAGAAGGTATCTAAAGGCTTAGGATGTTTGAAAAGCTATAATGGAGTAATCATATAAGACTTATTCATAAATTCTTCAATCTTATACTAACTGCATTCACCGAGAGGATACAGAGGAGGCTACATTTATCAAGATGGTAAGAAATCCATATAAGAATGAAACTTCAAAATGCTTAAAAGTTCTTTGGTGTGTGTTCTTTGCAAGCAGAAGCTAGAGGAGCTGAGGCTGCACCGAAGGTTTGTCAGACCCACATGTTGCTACAGTACCACATATCACTGTTACCCTGCCAGCTCCCCTTGTTGCCAGGAAACGGCAGCCAGGCCTGAAGTTCCTCCACTTCCCACTGAATCACATCATTCAGGTTCTCCAAATCCTGAGCCAAGTGGGTATGTCATTGCATGGTGAAGCTTTCCCTGCCCATCGTTCATATCAACTGAGATTTAAGTTAGTCAGAGAAAGATGTGGTTTCCAGTTCGAAATTCTGAGTTCCAAAATGTCAGTATTTCCCTGGGCTCCCTTACTTTGTGTCCATCTTTTCCACCCAGCTGCCAGCTTGCTAACTTTAGGTCCCATGTCAGACACAAAAGCATCAGTCTTACATGTAGACTTTAACTCACTTCAAAAATTTGGTAAGGTCTCATTTCTACTATAAATTTCTTATTCTACATCATTCATGGTGACTCTGATTCTCTGATGTACCCTTACTGAACATCCCTCCATAACTCTGAAATACGGGGATTATATAACACCTTTTCTTCAACATCTGTAATTATAATGTTAAAATTGAATATTATCAGGGTACCTGGGTAGCTCAGTTGGTCAAGTGTCTGACTCTTGATTTTGGTTCAGGTCATGATCTCAGGGTCGTGGGATTGAGGCCCATGTCCGGTTCCTCACTCAGCCTTCTCTGCCTCTTCCTTTGCACTTCCCCCCACTCGCACACTTGTGCTTGCAGGCTCTCTCTCTAAAATAAATAAACGAATCTTTAAAAATCAATATTATCTGCTAATTATGCCTAAAATAATCAATGTTCTATTTGTATCTCTGTGAATTTGGCCTAATGGAAAACTTCCTGTCTCTGAATATAATAGGAAAACATGGCTGAGCCTATACCAAAATAAGAAATATAATTAGGAGAAGATGCTGCTCATTTTAGTGCAAAATGTCTTTTTGGGTCAAAGTGATTAATAAGAAGTCTGATCACTTTTAGTTTTATGGTCAGTGACATTAAGGAGTCATCTCTACACATAGAGGTGTCCATTTTATGGATAAATATGTATGAAGTGTCATATTTGAAAGGCAATTTGGTAAAAATAAAACATTTCCATCCTGTAAAGTCCAATGAAAGAACATATTTCATATAGCCAGGAACATATTTGGATATGACACAACTGATGATTATTGGTCTCCATCTTTTGCCCATGTTCTTGTCTCAAATTAGGACAGGCTAAAGTTCTTACAACTACTGGAATTGGGAAGGCAAGGGAGGGGAATTAGGGGTTAGGGTGTGGACTGGAAGGCAATGCTGGTTGGGAAAATTGCAGGGAACCCCTGGTCAGGGAAATTAAATGTGAATTCTTGCTTCCCCAATATTCACCTAGTCAATTATCCTTGGATAGGCTAACACAATTAGCACCAACCAAATGGCAACTCCTAGAATCTGTTTCTAGTAGCTAGAAGTTCTAATGAATCATAGGACCAAACTTGTTCCCACTCCTATTGAAGGCAGATTAGTTAACTACCACCAAGCATTGCCAAAACACAGCCAAGGCAAGAACAGATTGGATTGTTTAGCTGTTTTCCCTTACATAGCTCCTAGCAAGCTACCTGTTTAGACTCATGCAAGTCAATTAAGCTCCAGTAATCTGAACCCACATTTTCAAACCACATTTTTTGCATTATGATTGTGTTTCTTTGTAGTTGACCGATCCTTTTCTTGGGCATAATCCTGGATTACCAAAGAGCTTGATCATTTAATTTCTTCAATCAATAGAAAAAATAACAAAATAGTGGATGCTAAAAGCTTCTCTCATCCCATCTCACTCCTCTCCTTGGGAAAAGGAGATACCCCCTGCAATTTTAGCCAAGAGCAGGGAAAAATAATTCCCTGGAGTAAATATTTTATATCTCCCAAGCAGTTCTGATTCAAAATCCTGGTTAACTGTTAAATATAAACTCATTTGGATTAAAAAAAAGTGTATATGTAATTATACATGCATACATGTATGTATATATCTATATCTATATGCATATAAACATAAAGGTTTGCATACACACAAATAGATTCATATATATATATATATATATATATATATATATATATATATACTTACTCATGTATATATATTTATATATTCTCAGTTGAATAGTTATATATTCTTTGAAACTTTTTCCACAGTGTTTAAAAGCTCAGATTCTAGAAACAGAGATTCTGGATTTGAATCCTAACTCCACAGTTGAGTAAACTCACTCAAGTTACTTAACTTCTCGATGCCTCAGTTTACTCATCTGCATATTGGGGATAATAATAGTGACTATTCCATAAAGTAGTTGTGAAGACTTAAGGAGTTAATCAATGTAAGATCTGAGAACAGTATCTGTCACACATTAAACATAGTAAACTCTGTATGTGCAACTCTGTTTTATCTGAATTTTTACATGTTTTTCTCTACAAAAATAAAATGGGTATATATATATATTTAAATGAGGGATTCTAGATTTGATTCACAAAAGAAGAAAGTAATCCAACTTCTTTGCAATGTCTTATTCTCACTACATCTCTATCATTCAAATTTACAAGAAACACTCCCTAAAACTGTGGGTGCCTATATAACCCCTTGTTCTGTAACACTGGCTGTGATAATAAACCAACTCAAATGACACGATGTTGAATTTGAATGACATTTTACATAAGAATTTGATTTTTTTCCCAGTAATATATCTAGATAAAGAAGTTATTTTGACATTGCATAAGTTGGAAGTGAAACAATTACATAACTCAAAAGACTAGAGTTAAGACAAATTGCATCTGGATGAGAAGATAGCAGCAACCTGAGAGATATTTTATCCCTTAATAGATTTAACAGTGAAAAATTATCTTAAAAGGGAAAGATACAAATTATTTGTTCTACTTTCAATGCCTTTTACCAAGAGGAGTAAAACAAGGTAGAAAAAGAACAAGTATAAAAATTTAGAAGAAACGCCCTTTTTGGATTTTGTATTTTTGATATTAGATTGCTCTTCTTTAGTATTGGTTGCCATTATAAATAAAGCTACTCCAAGAACAAGAATATGAATAATTTAAAAATATAGATTTAAGTGTAGTTATCATGTATTTGTAGATTTCTCAATATTGTTTTTATCTATATCTATAGTCAATTAATTGAAATCCATAAAACTATATTGAAAAGGTAGATGCTATTAATTAGAAATTCATATACAAACATAATGTATCTATTGACTCCTATTATATGCATATTATTAAGCTACACAGTGAGGGAAAGAAAGGATGGAAAAATAATGAAGTCATCTACATACTAGAGTTTTTTTTTTTTTTCAGAATAAAAATTAGAAAATCAGGTCCATGTGTGTATGTGTGTATATCTGCGTGTATCTCTGTGTGTGTGTATCTGTGTCTGTGTCTTTGTCTGTGTCTCTGTGTGTGTTTCAACTACATAATGTTATACACTCCAGGTAGGAGCATTTTACTTAAAATTTCCTGTCCATATAATAAAAACTATAATACATTCTCCTATCTATCTCAGAGTAAATGCAATGTGCTATGTGAAATCACTTTTATTCATTGGAAGGGGAGAATATGTAATTTACAGCATTCATCAGCCAGTTGGGTTTCATTGTAGGAAGGAGTAAACCTTCTTTTTCATTTGCCAGGAAAAGTTATAGTCAAATATTCCTCCTTCCATATTATTTGTGTTAATAAATATGGTTATTTTAAAACACTTTACTCATTTTTCTGGGGAAAAATAATTTTACATGAGATTAAAATTGCAATTCAAAATCTTACAAAAAGCAGTACAAAGATTTTAACCCATAACTTCATTATGTAATACAAGGAGAACAGAAGTCAGTAAAATTAAATGACAGTTTTGCTTTAAGATTAAATGAGTTCCTGACATTAATCTTTATTACCATGGCTGATGGTAAATTATCAATTCCAAGGACTCTTTTTATTGGATATAATTATTCAGATTTACCAAGTGTCTCTAAAGAAGATGTTATCAAATAACTTGTTCAACTTTACTGTTGTAAATAATTAGGACAGGATGGTTTTCAGCCAAGGTAGTATAAAAAATAAATAGAGCACACTGGAATGTGTGACATGGTAATATGGCCATAAAATCTATCAAGTTTCCCGAGGCACTGAGAAATTTCTATTGTCAGCATGATATTCTCTATTATGTCTGTATATGGATATAATATTACTTTAAGAATGAATAGATCAAAACACATATCTAAGATATGCTTTCTTAATAGTGGAACTAGAGCTAACAGAATTGAAATATTTTTGAAGTAAATTATGTTAAAATGGACAACTCAATAGAATTTGAATAGAAAAAATGCATTATTTTCTTTTCCTCTTGACTATAAAAGTAGATTTCAACTTTTTGGAAAATTCGTCTTTCAAAAAAAAGTTTATTATTGAAAAGTGTTCTGGTAACAACATGTCCTCTTGCACTCATGCCTATCTAACCACAGCCTAAGAAAAAATGGATCTGACTTTTTCCATACATCTACAGAAACATCATGATCTTTAGAATAAAAGCATGAACATATACACGCAATGTGAAAATCTGTGGCAGATGAAAACAAAATGACCCAAGAAAAGTTAAGAGCTTGATCCAAACTATCAAATAAAAGTGAACTAATTTTGATGAGGTTAATTTTAATGATTGGATATTACTAACAAACTATATTTTAAGACAGGATAATTGATCCTCAAATCACTCATAATGTGTTGTTAACGTGCACAAACAAAAGCATTCATAGACATGAATAACTATTCAAGGTCTTACTGAGGACCCGTTTGAGATTCTGTTTCTCCAGTAAACTCTGCCTCATCTCCAATCAGCTGTAATTTCTCAGTCCTCTGAATTCCCAAAAGACTTTTAATCTTTCCCATTCACTTGTAAATGAATCATAGATGACAGGATGGCATTTATTTAAATCTGCCATACTAATTTAATTTCCTGTGTGTTTTGTTCTACCTACTAGATATTAAACTTGCAGATAGCATGAGTTGTCTCTTGTCTTTTGTATCAGGGTACCACGGCAGATATTTGGTTGCTCATGATTCTTCCCCACCTTATCATTATATACACACACTAACTTTCTCTGTATTCCTTCAAAGAGTAATGTAAAGTACAATTTGTAATTAACTAGTACTTCACCAATCTCAATAAGTACTAATTTATCTTAATCCCAATTTCTTTAGGAAAAAAAAACCTGTCAAACACATATGTGTGAAAATCATTTGCCTTATTTTTTTAAATATTTATTTATTTACTTTAGAGAGAAAATGTGCAAGCGAGGGAGGAGCAGAGGGAGAAGGACAAGCAGACAACATACTTAGTGTAGACTTCTACCTGCAGCTTGATTCCACAACCCCGAGATCATGACCTGAGACAAAATCAAGAGTTGAACATTCAACCCACTCAGCCACCCAGGCACTGCTATCTTATTTTTTAAGACAACTTGTTCATGGTATTTTTTTAAAGATTTTTTTAAAGATTATTTATTTATTTATTTGACACAGAGAGAGAGATCACAAGTAGGCAGAGGCAGGCAGAGAGAGAGGGGGAAGCAGGCTCCCCGTGGAGCAGAGAGCCCGATGCGGGGCTCGATCCTAGGATCCCATGATCACGACCTGAGCAGAAGGCAGAGGCTTTAACCCACTGAGCCACTCAGGCGCCCCTTTTTTTTTTTAAGATTTTATTTATTTGAGAGAGAGAGAGAATTTGAGAGCATGATAGAAGGGAGGGGCAGAGGAAGAAGGTGAAGCAGGCTCTCTGCTGAGTGGGGATCCCAACATGAGTCTCGATTCTAGGACGCTGAGATCATGACCTGAGCCGAAGGCAGATGCCCAACTGAGTGAGCCACCCAGGCTCCTCTTGCTCATGGTATTTTATGATCTCTCCAGTTAGCATCTCTTCTCATACCCTATACATTTGGGGGAAGCTGTTCAGCTGCTATCCTCCAGAAAGCCTTCACTAGTAATCACTCCCCTCCTCTAGCCTGTGCTAGATGCCTCTCAGATACACTCTCATAGTTGCTATATATCATATAGCACGTCATTCTGTAATGTGCAGTCTCTTACCTGGGCAGTCTCTAATCCATTTGTGCTATGATTACTTTCCAGGCAAGACCTTCACTCCATTCTATCCCTGGCATGACACATAGTATCTGGCATGTTAGGAACTATGATATCTCCACCTAAAATGTGATTAGGGATCTAATTCATTCATTCAGCTGTCTAGACCTGTGTCTATCTACCTACCCAGCACAGTGTCGGATTATTAGAATTTTATCAAATGAATGCTGAATGGCCTGTAATAATTTTTACACATTTCATAATGTTCAGCACAATACGTAACACATTTTGTGATCTCTAAAACAACACATGTTGAATTAATGAGTATTTCAGGAGGTTCAGTAAACAACAGTGTGAAAAATAATATAAGGGTTAAACTTGGGTTATAATATCAACAATAGTGGATGCTGAAGTACTAGAGAAAGGGCTTATAATGTGAATAAATGGCTACTACATACTACAACTATGTAAATTCATCCACAGAATCACAGGGGCTGCTAGACCAGTAAAGTCTCCTGTGTGTGAAGGTATGTGTGTGGGGTAGCTAAGGGCTTTCCTAAAAGGAGAAAAGTTTTCTTCTCTGCAAACAGACTGGATCCACAGAGAAGAAAGGAGGAAGGACCAAATTTCTCCCAAAGTTACCAATCTGGCATGTTTTCCCACCTTCTCTTATGCAGAGTGACAGGGTGAAGAGAGTTATTGAACTTTCTGCACATGAAAAAAGATGTCAGGAGCAGGAAGGAGACATCTTTTCGGTCTACTGAATGAATATAACAAACAAATGTATTTTTACTAGATTTCTGCATCAAGAAGAATATATATATAGATATCCATAGTATTTCTCAATCTTTTTTTCTCTCTCAAATGACGGAACAGTGGCAACTAAAAACAGGAACAAACAGAGCACCTGGGTGGCTCAGCCGGTTAAGCATCTGCCTTCCGCTCAGGGGCGGGGGTTCACCCGGGGGTTCTGGGATCCAGTCCCACATCAGGATCCCTGCTCAGCAGGGAGTCTGCTTCCCCTGTTCCTCTGCCTCTCCCCCCGTCCATGCTCTCTCTTTGTCAAATAAATAAATAAAATCTTAAAAAAAAAAAAAGAATCTTAAAAAAATAAAATAAAAACAGGAACAAATAAAAGTAACAAAAGTAGCTATAGCAAATATCAAAAGGCAGGAAAACAGTAAAACCAGGAGTCATGCTTCAAATCTAGTGGTGGCTTTAATACAGCCACCCGGGGGCCCCCATGCAACACTATTAAAATATCTTTGACTGTATTCCTTGTGTTGTACTTTTTACCCTCATGCCTTATTCATTCTGCAACTGGAAGCCTATATCTCCCACTCCCCCTTCATCCATTTGCCCATCCTCAACTCCTTCCCCTCTGGTAATCATCAGTTTATTCTTTGTATTTATTTATGGGTCTGTTTCTGATTTTTGTTTATTTGTTTTGTTTTTTAGATTCCACATATAAGTGAAATCATGTGGTAGTTGTCTTTCTCTGACTTATTTCACTTAGCATAATACATTCAAGGTCCATCCATGTTGTCACGAATGGCAATATTTCATTCTTTCTTATGGCTGAGTAGTATTCTAGTGTGTGCGTTGTGTGTATGCATGTGTGTGTGTGTGTGTGTGTATGTATGCAACATCTTAAATCCATTCATCCATCAACGGACATTGGGTATTTCTGTGTATAAGCTATTGTAAACAATGCAGCAATAAACATAGGAGTGCATATATCTTTTCAAATTAGTGTTCCTTTTCTTCGGATGAATACGCAGAAGTAGAATTGCTGGATCATATGGTGGTTCTATTTTTTAATGTTTTTTGAGAAATATTTCTCTGTTTTCCATACTGGCTGCACCAATTTATATTCCCATCGACAATGCCCAAGGAGTCCCTTTGCTCCTCATCCTCACCAAAATTTATTATTTCTTATCTTTTTGATACTAGCCTTTCTGACTTGTATGTGGTTTTGATTTGCATTTCCTTGATAACTAGTGATGCTGAACATCTTTTTATGTGTCTCTTGACCCCTGTATGACTTTTTTGGAAAAATGTCTCTATTTCTTACTGAGTCTAGTGAAAGGTTTATCAATTTTGTTTATCTTTTCAAAGAACTAGTTTCACTGATCTATTTTATTGTTTTTTGTTTTTTTGTCTCAAACCCATTTATTTTCATTCTGATCTTTTTTCTTTCATTCAACTTACTCTGGGCTTTGTTTATTCCTCTTTTTCTAGTTCCTTTATGTATAAAGTTAGATTGTTTATTTGAAATTTTTCTTGTTTCTTGAGGTAGGCATTTATTACTATAAACTTCCCTCCTAGAACTGCTTTTGCTACATCCCAGGGATTTTTTTATGTTATATCTTCATTTTCATCTGTCTCAAGGCATTTTCTGATTTCTCCTTTGATTTCTTCACTGACACATTGGTTGTTTTGTAGCATTTTGTTTAACCTCACATTTGATTTTTTCCATTTTTCTTTTTGTGATTGATTTCAAGTTTCATAACATTGTGGTCTGAAAATATGTTTGATATTAATCCGTTATTCTTAAAATTTATCCAGATTTATTTAGTGACCTAATATAGGATCTATCCTGAAGAAAGTTCCATGGCTACTTGAGAAGAATGTGTATTCTGCTTCTTTGGGATGGAATGTTCTGTATATATCTATTAAGTCCATCTGATCTATTGTGTCATTCAAGGATTATGTTTCCTTATTGCTTTTCTGACTGGATGATCTATCCATTGATATAAGTGGGAAGGGTCTTCCTACACTGCCATCTTGAAATACACTCCCCAGTTATGTTTTGACCTTTGATATTCTTTTCATAAATATATGACGCTATCAAGTCTCCCTCATCTCTAAATCCCTGTTTTATGTTGAGGCAGATGTTCATATGCAGAGGTAATACATTTTGGACTAAGTTTCCTTGATAGTATTTTTTTCTTACAGCTCAATAACCTTATACTGCTCTATTTTATAGGAAGCAGAAAATTTTATGAGTTCAATTTAGTTTGTATTCCACAGCAGTAACTGAAATCATGAATTTGTTCCATTTGCTTACAAATAAGCAATTTATGGCTTGAATGAACTCTTTCAGTGATTACAGTCTTCAGCAGGAAGACATGGTATTTAATATCTTAAAAAATAAACATACTTCTAGTAAATTTAGGGAACTATATGACGAATAACATGAGAATATTCATATTGCAATGGGACAAAATGAATTTGCATTTACACAAGAATAATTTTTACACAAGAACGGACCAGCTGTGGTGATATTATTACCAATGATGGTGTCCTGTCTTACCCAGGTAGCTCCCTGAAATAATAAGTGGAGATTCTACCTAATTAATGGGAAGTCTAAAATATGTGATGAGAGCATAAGTAAACTGCTTTGAGGTATCTGTGAGAAGAGCATTATTTAAATACATCTTAATTTGATGTTCAAATAGAAAATAATTCTTCACTTGCTTTTTGAACACAGTAACTAGTACTGCTTTTACTTTCTGATCATTAAGAGGTATATGATTTTGGTGAATGATAGCATAAAGCAGTTTGTATTTTGATGCATGAGTTCAAAGAGAAACTTAAGTACTCCAACCCATCTATATTTTTTAACTTTTTCTTTCTAATTGTAAGTAAGTGACACATTTAGAAGCTAAACATGAAGTTAAAATAATATCTCTTTAGATAAAAGTATGTGTTTCTCTGTTTGTTTAAAATACATTATTTTCTACAGTATCAATGTGACTGTAAACTGCTATTGCCTTAACATAAATTGTATAACGTAGTTAAAATTCTTCAGAAGATACCTTAAAATTTTTAGTAATTTAAATTGAGTCCAGGATTTTTAAAGCATCTATATTATTATTTTTTAAATTATCAGACAATTATAATGATTAAAAAAATTCTATAATGGAATCTCCATTGACTAGATTATTTAAAATGAAATTTATTAGATGCTACTGTTATTGGCTAAATTAATTTCGGTGGAGATGTAACTGATATATTGGCAATCATAAAAATTGTATAATTTACATATTTTTGAGTTGTTACATGAGACTATGTCATCAAATGTCCAAATAATTCAGTATATGGTAGGAATTTACAAGTATTAATTAATTCATTTTTTACCAGTCTGAGTGGTTTAAATGTTTTAGATTAAATGTACCTAGAGCCATATAGTTCAGACAAGGATTATTTTTTCCACACTATGATTCAGAAGCATTGATTTTTGAATTTAGATATCATTCAGATGATTTAATTGCAAGATAACATCACCTTCCTTATATACCTGCACATCATTTATCTATCCGCTCTATCAATATTTATGGTTCTTGGTTATAGAAACATTGTCACTTTCTTTTTTAATTGTGATCATTTTAAATCTAGAAATATATTAGAATTAAACTTAACCTGGCAATTGTTAATATGGATGGTTTTATTGTCCTTTTACAGTAATAGACCTTCAGAGAACATAGGCAATCCAGGGTCCTATGCTTGTCTCAAATGTGTGTGAGGTTTGTCGTTGTTGTTTTCCCCAACACTTAGCTCACAAGACTTTCTTTCCAACAGAATATTAAATAAGCTTCTCTCAAGTTCAGCCTCTTCCTGAGCTAATATCCATTACGTTTATGGAGTGGTAGAATGAGAGGGATATTACCAGGATAGACTGGATAACACCATTTTCCAGATGCTTTTTTTTTTTTTTTTTGGTCCTAGGAGAGATTCTCTCATTTTAGCCTCGTCAACTTTGTTGGCGGTTTACAATATTTAGCACTGACTCAAAAGCACTTAAGATTCTGGTGCATGGGCTCCTTTTACTAGTCCAGAAGGGTATTAGAACATAGGCAAGTAAAAAGATAAACAATATTCCAAATCAAAGGGAAGATTACTTAGCATTGGAGACAGGGGTTGTTCAGAGGAAATTAAGCTGGAAAACTTAAAGCAGAATGACTAGGAGTAAAACTAGTCCCTTTCTGGACCACAATTGATTATGTGAGGACCCTAGAATATTACTCTAATTTTTGTATTAACCACCCTGTCATTCATAATTTAACTATCAAAAAGAAAAGAAAGGTGATCAACCACTCTTTTAAAGGTATTGTGTTAATGATTGGAAACTTACTAAGAATAAGACTTGATACAAGCCCTCTAGGAACTATTGATTACAATTATATAAAAGAGATTCAGAATACATGAAGAGAAATGAAATAATTAAGACATATTTATGAAGTTCAAGATGAGCACTGTAGCAATAATTATTGTCTATTTTAGGTTTCTAGCATCACCCATGCTTGATCTTACTAACCCTTAATAAAATTAATATTTGAAGTGGGATATTGAACTGAGATATTGTAAAATGATTCCTACCTACTAGAATCATTTTGGGTAGCTGAGAAAATATATACAATGAGTAAAAGTAAGGTCCTAAGTTATCTAATATTAAAATAGATGTATGACTTAATTAGCTTTAAAGAGCCTATTGATATGATCTAGCAATATTTGTGAGTTATAAAGATGGGAAATTATGACATAAGGCATGAAATGAGTACTCATATTTGCCAATAATTCACAAAAATCACTCAACTTAGTACTGACTGTAAATGTAGAACTCAAGAAGTGGTATCAGATACACTTGGTTCTCCTTGCATTATATATGTTGCTCATAAAGCTGACTGATTCATTTGACTTGAAATCTTACCTCTTTGGAGATAACTTAATGTCATTCACCAGCTTTATATTTTACCTGGGTGCCATAGGATCACCCAGCATTCAATTTATCATCTTCTTGCATAAGCCAGATTCTATGTTGACATGCCCGTTACTTGGTACTCAGCCTTAAAAGGATAGATTATTTTTATTTCACTCACCCTAATATACAATAAGGCATTATATCTCACTTAGTATATCTATTGATTATTTTATCATCCTAATTGCCATAGACTTCTGTCATCATCTATAAGCCTACTGTAATGACTTAGTCCTAACTCCAACTTTTCCCAAATGGTTCAGCTAGCATCCTTTCTTATACACATTTTTAAAATTTTAGAATAATTTTAGCATTTAACACACTTTTTAAAAAGATTTATTTATTTGAGAGAAAGAGAGAGAGAAATGAAAGAATTATGAGTGGGGGGAGGGACTGAGGGAGAGAATCTTCAAGTAGACTCCCACTGAGCGCAAGCAAGACCCAGGGCTCGATCCCACGACTCATGCTATCATGACCTGTCCCAAAACCAAGAGTCTTATGCTTAACCAACTGAGTCACTCAGGCACTTCAAGCATCTAACACATTTTTAAGAGTGTTTTCTCTAAAACATTGCTTTTGACTTAAAGTTTGACTTAAGGTTTTTCAGTACATTGCTAGTCTTTTTTTTGATATATTTTTATATGTTCCTTATTTACCTTGCCAACCTTATCTCCCTTTATACTCCAAATTTTATTACATCAAAATTGATATTCATATTTTTCTCGGTATATACTGAGGAACAGTAAATACTTCCCTTTGTGGATTTTATCATATCATTTTTCTAGACTGAAATAAATTCTTCTCTATTTTTTTAACATTTCGTTTTCCAATAAAGCAGAAAAAAAAACCTCATCAGTTATATCATCTAGACCATCACCATCTTCACAAGCTCATTTTTTCTTTCACTTATACTTTGCATAGGCACATCTACATGGACCATTTTTACTTTACTTAATAATGTACATAATATTTCTTTTTGTTTATTTTTCAGCTCAGATTTTGAGAGAAGGAACCATGTCTCTCTCAAAATTGTGTTCCTAACCCAGCAGACATGTACCCTGGGGCAAATAACACATTATGTGTTAATTAAAAAATAAAAAAATAATAAAAAATTTTAAAAAATTGTGTTCCTAGGGTTTAAACACTGTGCCTCACAATGTGTACCTAGTGAAAGTATTTTAACATTAGAGATGACTGATGAAAATGAATATGGGACAGTCATCTGTACTTAACTATTGAATACTCTGTAAATTACAAAACTCTTTGTAAATTACTCTGAAAATATCTGGAGAATATTTTTTCTCTTCTTGAGGATATATGGGTGAACGCTGGATTTAGATTATATATACTTTAAGGTAAACATTAAATGCAGCCTTCCATGTATGAAAGCCTACTATTTTAATCATAGTTCCTTACTGATATATTCTGTAACTTTGGTTAAGTCATGAAACTGTTTAAATACAGCCAGTAGTAAGTTATAGATAAAACAAAACAAAACAAAACTACACTTGCTTGCTAGCTTAAGAAAAAAGTGAGAAGAAATGTCCTAAATTTGTCAAAAGATAGCATACTCTAAATAAATTAAAAATATAATTATGGTTAATATTTGTTTTTTCAAAACTAAATTTACTAAAAGTATTTATATAAACTGTCAACATATTGCTCAATATGTTACAGCTCATTAAGTTATTTTTAAAAATGTTAGATTGTTTCATATGGCTTAAATGAATTTACATTTTCTATGAAAAAAATCTGCTAAAAAGTGCTGCCAATACTTTTTTTTACCAAATTCAGATTTGTTTATAAATTCTGACATTAGGGACGCCTTGGTGGCTCAGTTGGTTGGGCGGCTGCCTTCGGCTCAGGTCATGATCCCGGGGTCCTGGGATCGAGTCCCGCATCGGACTCCTTGCTCTGCGGGGAGCCTGCTTCTCCCTCTGCCTCTGCCTGCCTCTCTGCCTGCTTGTGCTCTCTCTCTCTCTGACCAATAAATAAATAAAATCTTTAAAAAAAAAAATTCTGACATTAATCCTTATTATCAAAAGCAATAACTGCAAGTGAAATTTACATGAAAAAGCATCTGAGTAAATGTAAAAGAATTAATGATGGGCTGTAGAATTTATTACAGATATGAGATATATACCTTTAAAAGTTTAAATTCATTTCCTATTTTATTATAGATAGGAATTAATGACTAGAGAAATAGCAATTCTGCTTAGTAATACAATTTCCCAAATTCAGTGAACATCTACTGTACACATGGTAGGCTTCTTAATACTTTAGGGCATCCAAAGCTGGCAAGAACATCTTTAGCAATCATGGTAAGCCCAGGAGTGGGCAGGTCAGATGGATACAGTAGAACTGAAACAACGTATTCTTATTTAGCAGATTATGTGAGGACCTTTCCTACTCTATCTTCCTTTCCTGATCTTTTGCTTAACTTCTTTCCAGAATTTAGTATTTATTAATATGGTCTTCAATTTCATAATGGATCCTCTTTTCTCAATTGGACCCATTCTGGATGCTATTTATCTCTTTTTTTTTTTTTCATCCTACATCTCAGGATTCCTCTAGTCCTGCCTGATGAACATATCAATGAAATTGCTAGTTATATATGGGATGAAACTGCAAAGTTATGCAACTGTACTGATTGAAGTAAGAATTTCTACTTTCAAGGTTTTCGTATCTAGTGGAGAATCAAATAAATAAGCAGGTAACTGCAATGCAGCATGAAAGAGGTAATTTCTTAGTATTGTGAAAGTCTATTAGGAGACTATTTTATAGCCAAAATATGGCCATGATATATAAGGTTGAAATAAAACCCTGGGAATTAAACAAACAAACAAAAGATGATTTCTCATAATTATAAATAAATGTAGGCAACATTTATTCTAAATGTTTTACATGGATTAATTTATGAGGATGTAAAGGGCAATTACAGACAATTAACAGGAGGCAGAATCAGGACCTTGACTTAGGACAATGTAACTACTGATAACATGCTCTTAATTATTGTATTACATTTGAAAAACCTGATAAGAGCAGATCTAGATGGCTCAGTCCATTAAATGTCTGACTCCGGCTCAGGTCATGATCTCAGAGTCCTGGAATTGAACCTCTTACTCATCAAGTTCCACTCTCAGTGGGGAGTCTGCTTGTCCCTCTCCCTCTCCTCCTGCCCCTCCCTGTTTATGCTCTGTCTCTCTCTCAAATAAATAAAATCTTTTAAAAAATTGGTAAAAATTACTTAACTTTGATTTTCAATCAAATTAAACATTTTGATGCAAACACATCAAATAAAAAATGTAGAAAATGCTTTCATTCTTTTTAAGAAATTTTGTTATTGTTTGTCGCTTTTTTGTGGTACCCACAGCTTACCCATTGGGTAATGCAACACTAGGTGAAAAGTATGTGAAAAGTTTCTTGTAATGTAGTGTAGTTAATAAAATGGGAGTGAAGTAATGAGGTCTGAACTAAGACAATGACAGAGAGAGGGTGAGAAATGAAACATAAAAGAGAGTAAGGATGAGGAATCATTAAGTCTTCAAATCTTCTTAAAGTCCGAAGGTAAGTAAGAAGAGGTCGTGAAACTTACAGCTTGATCAAGTGAATAGTTTTTAAGCTTACAATATATGAAATAAAAAAAATAAGATGGGTTGAGAAGAAGAGTTTGAATTCATTCTTTCAGCAAATATTTGCAAACCTCATATGTTTCAGTCTTTGTGTATAACTCTGGATTTGTAGTGATCAACTAGAAAAAAATGTTATTTTTAACTCCATGAAAATTACATTCAACTTTAAGAGATTATATGAAAGAAAATTTAGAAATATATACAATTACAACCTAGGATAAATGGAAAGGCAGAGTTTAATGAGAAAGTATAACTTGTAAATCTATGGTTAGAAAGGATATAGCTGAAGAATGATATTTTTGCAGAATCCTGAAAGTTGAGAAGCCAGTCATTTAAGTCAACTGTCATGTCAAGAGCCCTTCTGGTTATGTGGGAGTGAAGTTATGCGGGAAAAACCCGGAAGTGAAAAACCTAATATAAGTGAAAGAAGTTCATTTATTTGTTCAGAAATATTAAAAAAAAAGAAATATTTTGCAGTTTTTCAGTTTAGAGGACATCAAAACATTTGAGCACATATTAAATAACTACTTTACCACTTTCTAAAGTAGATTTTAATAGTAGTCATCCTTATATCTGAGTATTTTAAGTACAGTATATTAAAGGAGAAGGCAACGTAGGTAGAAGAGGACTGATCATTAGCAAACATGGATAAAAAGTGTATATATTTATTTTGGAGAAACTGTTGGTGTATTTTCATTTTATTTTTGATAGTACTATGTAGAAGACTGATTTTGCTGTTGTCTTAATTTGGAAGTAAAATTAGAAGTGATGGTTATGAATTTCAGGTTGCCAAGAGGTGAGCGGTATTGGCTTTGTTCTGTGTCAACATTGTTAAACTACATTTTCCAAAATAGCCTTCCCTATAAGATGCTGGATTAAAGTTGGCTAAGTTGACCAAGGCTGTTATGTATGGAGGATTGATAGAAGGTACTAGATGCTGCTGAAACTTGTGATTGTTGCTGCTGATCTGCTGGCTTACCTTATTGGTGTGTAACAGCTGAGTCTGGAATTTCCGGCTATTGTAAATAAGGCTGCTGTAAACATAAAGGTACATATACCTTTTCAAACTAGTGTTTTTCTTTTCTTCATATAAATACCCAAATGTCAAAGGTCTGGATCATACAATACTTCTATTTTTTAAAATTTATTGAGAAGACTCCATACTGTTTTCAACATTGGCTGTACCAATTTGCATTTCCACTTACAGTGCATGAAGTTTCCTTTTTCTCTACATCACAATAACACTTGTTTATTTCTTGCCTTTTAAATACTATCATTGTGACTGGTGTGAGAAGATATTTCATTGTGGTTTCTGATTTGAATGTCCCTAATGATTAGTGATGTTGAGTGTCTTTTCATGTAGCTGTTGGCCATCTGTATCTCTTTTTTAGAGAAATGTCTATTCAGGTCCTCTGATCATTTTTAAATCGCATTGCTTGTTTTCTGATATTTAGTTGTGTGAGTTCTTTATATATTTTAGATAATAACACCTTATTGGTTATATCATTTGCAAATATCTTCTCCTAATAAATACATTGCCTTTTGTCTTGCCGATAGTTTCCTTCACACTGTGCCAAAGCTTTTTAGTTAGATGTAGTCCCGTTTGTTAATTTTTGTTTTTATTGTCCTCACTTGAGGAGAAAGATCCAAAAAATATTGCTCGGACCAATATCCAAGAACTTAATGCCTATGTTTCCTGGTAGCTATTTCATGGCTTCTGGTCTTATATTTAAGCCTTTAAAGTATTTCGAGTTTATTTTTGTATATGGTATAACAAAGTGGTCCAGCTTCATTTTTTTTTTTTAAACAACAAAACTTTTTTCGAAGATTTTATTTATTTATTTGACAGAGAGAGAGAGAGAGAGAGAGCACAAGCAGGGGAGTGGCAGGCAGAAGGAAAGGGAGAAGCCGGCAGAGGGAGAAGCAGGCTCCCCTGGGAGCGGGGATCCCAATACAGGGCTCATCCCAGGACCCTGGGATCATGACCTGAGCTGAGGGCAGGAGCTTAACCAACTGAACCACCCACGCGCCCCCTGCTTCATTCTTTTGCATGCAGCTGGCCAGTTTCCCAGCACCATTTATTAAAGAGACTCTTTTCCATGTTGTATGCTTGCTCTTGCCTCCTTTTTTGAAGATTAATGGACCATATAAGCATGGGTTTATTTCTGGACACTATTCTGTTCCACTGAAACATGTGTCTGTCTTTGTGCCAGTACCATACTGTTTTAATAACCATAACTTTATAGTATAGTTTGATATTGGGGAGCATGATACTTCCAGCCTTGCTCTTCTTTCCCAAGATTGCTTTGACTATTTGGGGTCTTTTTTAGTTCCATTCAAACTTTAGGATTATTTCTTCCAGTTCTGTGAAAAACACCATTAGTATTTCAATAGAGATTGCATTGAATCTGTAGACTGCAGTGGATCCTTTAATTTTTTGTACTTATTTTGGGTTCATTTTTCATATCTTTTTTTCTAGTTTCTTTGAGTAGAAACTTAGGCCATTGATCTTACACCTTTGTTCATTTTTTATATAATCATTGTTTGAAATAAAACATTTCCTTTAAGCTCTGCTTTAGCTGTATACTATAATTTTGATATATTTTATTTTTATTATTAGTGACTTTAATATTTCATAATTACCATTGTGCTTGGGTAATTATCCCTAGGTCAAGGGCTGTGGCAATATTGGGACTTACCTCATAAGCACTCTTCTCTCAGAAATCATCACCTTGATTTTTTAGATGTTCGAAATATGAAAACAGGGCCCCATATGCATTTTATTCAAAGTCATAGCTGTTTATGACAGTATGACCAGTTTTTTTCTAGTTATCCTATCATATGAAAAAGGATTAATCCCCTGATGAATGACTTTTCAACACGAAGAAAAAAATTATTCATAGAACAATTTGAAAAGATGGAAGAGACACTTTCGGCAAATTGAAAGAATAAACAAGTAGTGAAGCTTCTACAAGATAGTTTTCAGATATATAGAGTATAAAACTTTTTCTATTGATTTTGAAAATAGCAAATACGGTATCTTGTCATATGTGGCCTTTATCATGTTGAGGTATGTTTCCTCTACACCCAGTTTTTTTAATTTTTAGCTATTCTGATCCTCATTTTTAAAAATGCAATCTAGAAAAGCAGTTTGAGGACACTGGAGAAATTTGAATACAGATTTGATATTAGAAAATATTCTGGAATTATTCCTACCTTTTGGGCATCAGTATGTTGCTACCTGAATTTTTAGGTGATGCATATTGAAAAATTGAATAGTCAGGCTGTCAATAAGCTACTTCCAAAGTGACTCAGATAGGGGTGTATATGTGCATGTATGCGTATGTATATGTGTAATATAAATCAACTATGGAATAATGTAACACATTTTTATTCAAGGTGGAGGGCAAATGAGCATTGGTTGTAATTTTTTGTACATTCTAAAAAAATTAATAAGATACTGGGAAAAGGCACCATGGAAAATAAATTTAAGACTTTAACTTTGTTTCTAATAGTGACTAATCTATCTCACTGCTTCCCACAGTGTTTGAAACCCAGTAGGTGCTCAGTAAATACTCAGACAAAAAATATTACTGAATTAATTAATAGTTACCATTCTCTCATACGGGCGAGAGAGTAACCAATTATGAAAATAAATTGTGTTTCACCATCTAAAAATTACATAATAAGCCAAATTTTAAGAATATAAGCATATTTTACTACATATATAATACTTATGAGTATTTTTATCATTAATTTTATGGTTGATTATCATTATAATAACAGCCACCTTATTTTCATCATATAATACAGTCTTTACAAAAAATTTCTAATATATTTAGATTCATTCCTTACATTTGAAGTAACTAAGGTAAAACAGAGATTAAGTGACTTGTGTTAACACCTGCTAGCTAGTAAATGGCAAATCTAAGACTTGAACCAGTTTTTACTTTGTTGATACTGTCCTTTTTATCACATCGTGTTTCTTATTTCTAATGTCTCTGCTTTTTTTAGGAAACCAGGTAAATGTAGCTCTCAAACAGTACTTGAAACTTGGAGAAAAAAAAAATGCATTCTTATTTACTCTTGACAGGGGAAATGTGTTTATTTTAGATACAAATTACTATTTAGTTGTAGCTCCTTTGGTGCAGTAGTCAATGTCAACAGAGTCTACAATTACTTTTCCCATTTGCCTCATTTGACTGACAGTGATTGAGTTTGCAAACGCTTAGCAATATTGTATCACTGTAAGGGGCCCCCTCGTTCCACTTTGCTTGAAGTCTCCTCCTATTGCTCTGGATGATAGAAGTTAAAGGGGTTTTTGATGTTTTTGTTCTTGTTCCTTTACATGTAATTTTTGCTTTTAATCCATTGAGGCTTAATTTAAGGAAATTAAGAGCATTTACAGGGACACTATTATAAGTGGGCAATCGGTACTATAATGATTCATTTTAAATTGGGAATGAAAAATTATATAATTCTCCAACAATCCTTATATACATATAGTATTACATAATATGGATGAGAGAACCGTAACTACAAGGAAAAATGATACAAAACATCTTAAAAATGAAAGGGTCTCTCCTCACACAGTGAGCATGGTTTGTTGATTTACAGCTATAACAATTTCAGTGTATTATAGTACAATTTTTTTCTCCCCCTGTGGACATTTAGACAACTGAATTTTATAGAACAAAAAATAAATTCATTGTCCATTGGCACATTCATAATTAAGGCAACTTCAAAAAAGAACATTTTTCATGAGTTACTCTCTGCCCTCAGAGAGTAACTTTTGTTACTCATCATTCTAAAAAGGGTAACACCTAAACCATATCTACTCAAAGTTAAAGGAGTCAGACTTAGTCACAAGTTTAAAGGGAGCTTAGATAGACATACTAATCCCACTACTTAAAGATCACCTAAAAGACCTCTGGTAAATTGAAATATCAAGGAGATTGGAAGTGTAAATATACATTTAAATATGGGTATACATTTTTCCTGTCTTTTGTAATTTCTCAAAATGTGTGCTAAAATAACTGGTATAAAATTAGGTAATTGGTGAAGAATGTCATTCTAATAAAAATGGTTACATAAATAAAGCAATGGATATATCATATTACTCTCATTTCCTAATCATTTATGCTATAGAAAAGTCTGAACACGACATCAAAAACTAATGATGTACTATATGCTGGCTAATTGAACATAATAACTAAAAAAAAAAAAACAAAAAAACCCACAAATATAGGGACTTTTGAGTGGCTCAGGCTGTTAAGCATCTGCCTTTAGCTCAGGTCATGATCCCAGGATCCTGGGATCCTGTCCCACATAGGGCTCCTTGCTCAGCAGGGAGTCTGCTTCTCCCTATGCCTGCTGCTTCCCCTGTTTGTGCTCTTTCTTTCTTTCTCTTTCTGAGGAGGATGGGGAAGGAGCAGAGGGAGAGAGAGAAGCAGGCTTCCCGCTGAGCAAGCAGCCTGATGTGGGGCTTGAACCCAGGACCCTGAGATCATAACCTGAGATGAAGGCTGTTGCTTAACTGACTGAGCCATCCAGGTGCCCTAGTCCAGTGTTTCAGATAACTCAAACTGATTCCTAAACTAAGTAGGGCCCTTGTTACTTAGTCCCATACAAATTTTCTATGTCTTCATAGATCATGAATATAAACTGTTCATAAATTCTATTTGTTAATATGTATATGTCTCCCTAGAATATAGCTCTCTGTGGGTAGAGACTGGCTAATTCACAGATCTCAATGTTTAGCTCAGGGAGAAGCATAAAATGAAAGCTCAATAAACATTTGTTGAATGAATGAACAAGTGAATGAACGAATCTACAGAAATCTCATTCAACAAGAAAAAAGAAAAGAGGGGCGCCTGGGTGGCTCAAACATTAAGCATCTGCCTTTGGCTCAGGTCATGATCCCAGGGTCCTGGGATTGAGCCCTGCACCGGGCTCCCTGCTCGGTGCGGAGCCTGCTTCTCCCTCTCCCACTCCCTCTGCTTGTGTTCCCTCTATTGCTGTGTCTCTCTCTGTCAAATAAATAAATAAAATCTTTTTTAAAAAAAGATAATTTTAGGTAAAATCACTAAAATTATAAATACTTTTGTTTATGCTCAAATTCCTCCCATTTATAATAAATAAAAATTTATTTTCCCCTTAATTTCATAAAAGTGTTAAAAAAGTAACAGATCTCTTCCATCTGGATATTGTCTTTATTGGGAGATGGCAAGATACACTCTGTCACCTATGTTTGTTTGTAAACTTCTGTTGGAAAAGAACTATGCCCATTTGTTTACTCATTAGCTACAGCTGCTTTCTACAGTAGTTTTCAAGCTACAATGGTGGCTGCAAGAGAGCCTGTCTCTCCCTCAAAACCTGAAATATCTAATATATAATCTTTCAAAGAAAAAACAGTTTTCTGACTTTTAGTACATGCTAAATACATGTTGAGATAATATTTAAAAGGTAGCAATTCCAAATTTTGTCAAATTCTCCCAGGTTCTTCCTAAGAGCCATGAATTATTTAATTTTACTAGTAGGTCTTTTGGAATAAATGCTATTCCAAAATAACTTCCTCAGTGCAATGTTCTACATGTAAATTAATAAGGTTAATATCATAATTCTAAGCAATTTGTTAAAAAGTGTGAATCATTTGCAAGAAACTGTCATTCTACTCTCGAGTTAGAAATTTAGTTTTAAAAATAACAAAACTAAAAAATGACAATCATATGCATTAAGATGTTTGTTGTAATAACACTAATAATCATCATACATTAAGGTATGCAGTACGTATAGCCATGATGCATTTACTTAATCAAATATTGTGTAGTTAAAAATATGAAAATTACATTACTAACTTGGTGACAGCATTGAATAACCTCATAACTAGAGGGAAGAAGACAAAATTGTATCTATACTAACTACGCATGCTGAGGGATAAGGATGGAAAAGTTATTATATGATAATGGATTTTTTTTTTCTCATTGGCACTAAGTGCATTTACTTGCCATTGTGTTTTGTTCTTATATAGTTATTTTTTTCAGTATGGATTGAAATCTACCACTTTATGTTAATGTTTTTTTAAAAGATGATATGAAAGGAAGTATATAGAAAATTATTCTTATAAGGGAGCCTGGGTGGCTCAGTCATTAAGCATCTGCCTTCAACTCAGGTCATGATCCCAGGGTCCCGGGATCCAGCCCACATAGGGCTTCCTGCTCAGCGGGGAGCCTGCTTCTCCCTCTGCCCCTCCCCCAACTTGTGCACAGGCCCCGTGTGTGCTCTCACTCTCTCTCTCTCAAATAAATAATTCTTTTTTTTTTCTTTTTAGATTTTATTTATTTATTTAACACAGAGAGAGATCACAAGTAGGCAGAGAGGCAGGCAGAGAGAGAGGGGGAAGCAGGCTCCCCGCCGAGCAGAGAGCCCGATGCGGGGCTCGATTCCAGGACCCTGAGATCATGACCTGAGCCGAAGGCAGAGGCTTAACCCACTGAGCCACCCAGGCGCCCCTCAAATAAATAATTCTTAAAAAAAATTATTCTTATAGTTGAGTTTGAAAAACTACCTGGGTATGAATTATTGGAAAGTCTCAACCACAATAAAAAAAAAAATCATAGAATGTTAGAGCTGGATGAAAGAGTTGATCTCACTTGTATTACAAAAAAAAAAAAAAAAATTAAACCATAAATATGGTCAAGTGACCTGCCTGAAAAAGCACTACATATTAATAGCTAAAGTTGAACTACATCTGAAGTTTCCTATACCGTAGTCAGGTGTTCTTAAATCAAACACTCTTTGCTATTGTTCTTATGTTAGAAAACAGGTGAAGTAGAGGGAAAATGTTTTACAACTCCTTATTCAGTTTTACTGATAATGTAGAAGCAAATTTTTGTTTCTAATTTTAATAGAAGAATGTGGATATTATTAGCTTTATATGAATCATTAAAAAAAGCACAGAAGTCTACTCATATAAGCAAAAATAAAACCATATGATCTTTTAATTTCAATTACCATATATGCTTTTCAATTGTTTTGGCTTCAGAAGAGACAAATAACCTTTCAGTACCTCATTTATCCATCTATAAAACAGAAAAGTATCCTTGCTCCCAAAGAGTCCTTTGGGACTCTTTATTAAAGAATATGACTTTATTATTTATTTATTATTTGTTTATTAAAGAATGACTCATATTAAAGAATGTGCAGTCATATGCTGTACAATACTATCAAAAATTAATCATTTAAATTTTAATTCTTTGGGAGACTAACACTAAATTAGATTAAGTGAAATGAAGAATTAAGAAATGATAAAGATAAATAATTTAAAATACTTTATATTTTAAACATAATCATATTTATACTTTTAGTAATTCTATATTAAATACATTGAATATAGGGTACATTTAAATTTTAAAATAGCACTATTTTTGATGTCCTCTATGTGTATTTACTAACAATGTTCATTGATCCAAAAACAGTTTAGGACAGTTTGCAAGAATATGTGCACAAAAAGGGGAAAAATAATACAACATAATTAAGAAAGAGAGGTAAAGGGAAAATAGAAGTCAGAAATGACATTAGAACAAAAAATATGACAAAGAGGAATGGAGCATACATTTGGTTCTAAAGTCATGAATAGCCAGGACAAAATATGTAATAGTTCAGTTACATAAACTAAATTTTTAGCTTAAAAGCTAAAGATAAACAGTTACTGACAAATTATTATTATTCCTTATATGGATACCAGAATGACTCTCTCATATTTCATTCTTGTGAAAGATGTAATGGAAATGAGATCCCCAATAGGGATTGTGAAAATAAATATAACAAGTAGTCTCAAAAGGTTAATTCTTAATCTACTCCTAAGTATAAGCCATGGTTCAATGGAAGATGCTAAAGAAGTAGACTGGATTCTAATCTTTGCGACAATCTGAATGATCGATCTGTAGAGAGATTTTAGAATGCCCAAAATAACTGATAATTACTTAGAAAATTGATATTGTTTCTCTCACTTGAAATTTCTATTGTAGAGAGTGGCAGTAGATTGCATTCTGACAGATACTTGAAGTTCAAAAAATATCAGCTGGTAATAAATATTATTATTTATGTGCTTGAAAGCGAACTAAACTGATGAAGATTTTGGCGTCTTTTACAAAATTTATCTAACAAGGGGTTTATGACTTAATAGAAGTTCACATCATCTTCTCTAAGAAGTAAACCAGTGAAATAGCCGCAGGAAATTATAAGTTTATCTCAAAGAACTTTTTGTAAGTACAAAACTTTTGTTCTGAAAATTTTAAAAAGTAAATGACAGCAAATGCTCATCTTCACACAAAAATTATATGTGTAAGTACATTAATAAAACCTCTCTCGGAAAAATAAAGTTTTCTAATTATTCCAGACAGTTGTCTGGTTATAAATTTATGTCTGGCCACAGGATAAAATTGTTATATAGTGTCATTAGCTATGAGAAACTAAAAGTTGTAGTGAATAGAGTAGGTTGGGGAGGGGATATCATTAAACTTCTGTCCAAGGAAATGAATGAATCAATCAATACATTGTGCTTTAAATTTATAACCTTTACTTACCAAAGATTTTTTAAAACATAACGTGACTCACAAAATGAAAATCACCTTTCCTGTGCTAAGTATATCACAGAAAAATTTTGCCTACTTACTGTTAGAATTTCTCGATATTGCAAGGACACATCTCACCGAAATTTCTCCAGTATTTAGTATAAAAGTATATTACTCAAAGGCAATAGAGACGGGTTTGTGAAATACCTTAATATTAGGGAATGGAGTCAGAGAATAAAAATATATCTCTCTAGGGGCGCCTGGGTGGCTCAGTGGGTTAAAGCCTCTGCCTTCGGCTCAGGTCATGATCTCAGGGTCCTGGGATTGAGCCCCACATCGGGCTCTCTGCTCAGTGGGGAGCCTGCTTCCTCCTCTCTCTCTGCCTGCCTTTCTGTCTACTTGTGCTCTCTCTGTCAAATAAATAAATAAAATCTTTAAAAAAAAAAAAATATATATATATATATATATCTAGAAATTAATAAGTTTTGTCCCTGATGTGAAAGCTAAGTATAAAATACATATGGCTGAAGATGTATAAAAAAGTTTATTGATTAAATGTACAAATTTTCAGATCTAAAAATATCATCAGGGGTACCTGGGTGGCTCAGTGGGTTAAAGCCTCTGCCTTCGGCTCAGGTCATGATCTCAGGGTCCTGGGATGGAGCCCCACATCGGGCTCTCTGCTCAGCAGGGAGCCTGCTTCCCGCTCTCTCTCTGCCTACTTGTGATCTCTCTCTATGTCAAATAAATAAATACAATCTTAAAAAAATAAATAAATAAAAATAAAAATATCATCAATGCAATAAAAGCTTCATTTTGCAGATTCAAATTGCTGTGCCTACATTTGCAAACTCCTTCATGTTAAAATTCAAAAAGAGTGACTCTGAATAGAAACTTAATGTGTGCCAAGTAGATTCCATTATTGAGAACATAATTACCACATACAGTGCCTTGCCCAGCTAATAGTGCAAGCAAACTAAATGACAGGGCTGCAGTGAGAGGTGGTCTTAGTTTTAATGACTACATGCAAGAGGTTTCATAAATCTCCACTAAAATAAAAGACTAACTCCTGGAAGAAAGTGCCATTAAAGTTAGGAAGTGTTGGCAGAACTGAATATGAATAGATTGAACCAGAATATTCATACACCTCTCCTTTTAATATTTTTTCTCTTGAAATTTAGAGAGATAGCTATTACATTATTTGGCTCACAGCTTGGAAAAATGCAGATCCAATTGTCATTTCACATTTAGTATATCTTTTATCTATGTACCTTTACCTCTATAAATCCGTGTACCTATATTGTATATTATATTAAGTTTATACATATTATTTTATATCTATACCTATATCTATTCTATTATTATATATCTAATTATATGAATATTGTATATATCTATATTGATAGATAATGATATAGAGATAAATATATACATATTTATATCACTACTTAATATAGAATATGTATATATTCCTACATATATTCCTATATACATACATGTATATGTATCAATTTTGTGATTTTTCTCCCCTATATATAAGTAGAATGATACTTGATGTATTGTTGAACAATTAGCATTTTTTCATGTAATATATTCTTTAGAATGATGACAACATATGTATAATCCTTGCCCCTGAAATGAATATACATATTCAAATTCTAAGAAAAATTATGTTCATAAATTTATAGATGCAGATGTCTGGTAATTAAGGTACTGTAATTGCCTTACAATTAATTCTCCATTTAATAATAGAGAAGACTCCACGTTTTTGTCACAAATAGCACAGCAATTTTCTATGGATAATATATCTTTCAATTTTCTGAGTGGACTTTTCTACCAAAGCTCAGTGCAGGAAACAGAAACCACTGTAGGCAGTTTTAAACATGAATAAATTTCATACAGGAAATTATGTGGTTACTAAAGCACTGTCAGGGCTGAAGGAACAGTTCCTAAGCCAGGGTATCCTGGAGTAACTCCTGGATCTGCAGAACTGACCTACTCCGGGAGCTCTAACTCTGAGGTCACAACGAAAATATACCAGAAACAAGAATCTCTGCCTTTGCTAACACAGCCAAACACTCAGGAAGCAGGAAAACGTGCCTCTTGTGCTGCTCCCCAGGGATGAGACACCAGATTAAATCACTGCATCCTTCTACTTGTTAATGAGAAAGTTGGAGTTTGGATTCTGCAACACTATTGTTTGGAGCCCTCACATCTCCAGAGTAGTAACAGCCAAAAGCCACAGAAAGGATAGTTTCTGCTTAACTCTTGCCTTTCAAATCTTGCTTCACCTACAGGGCATCCAAATGGTGAAACCTAATTCGCATTTAAAATCTTAGGTGAAAGGGAGTCTGGGAAACGTAGGTTTTCAATTTCAACCTTGTAGTGAATAAAGGTTTACATAAGCTATTAGATTGAATGTCTAATATGAGTCACTTCTAACCAGCATAATCTCCACAAAGGAATAAAATATATCCTAAATATAATGTAATAGCATACTATATTAATATTTACTCCCTAAAAAGGCATATATATTCCCAACCTTACAGGCATATATATTCCCAACCTTCCCAACCTTATTTCTGTTCTGGCAAGAAGAACAATTATTCCAATGGGGAAAAAAAAAAAAAGAAATAGAAAATTTTGGCAAAATGAAGTTAAAATAGGGACAATGCAGGAATATCCTAAAAAACTGTTAAGAGCTGCATAGAGGTAAATTCAGTATATTTGAGATCAGCAGCAATTGGTGGTCACGTGAAAAGTAAAAGTCAAACTGGGACCACTCATGATTAAGATCATTTCCCAAAGTTCACCTCTTTAAACTTGGAAGGTAGTGACATTCATGGGAGTATGGGGAAGCATATTTTAACTAGATTATTTACTAGTTAAATAGTTCATAACATATACCATAGTTCTATGGTATAGAACTATACTAGTTCTATATACTATACATATACTATACAGATTCTATATAGATTCTATATAGTATATACTATATATATATTCTATATATACTACATATATTCTATATACTATACATATACTAGTTCATAACATATACCAACCTTGTTTAAAAAAACGTTTCCATAAAAATTATTTTATCTGCTATTTTTTCTGTTGCTTCTATAGCAATTTATCACAAACCAGAATCTACTATCTTACAGTTTGTAAGTTAAATGTCCAACACACTGGGCTTAAATGAAAGTGAAATCAGGGCTATGCTCCCTTCTGGAGACTCTAGGGGATCTGTTTCCTCATGGTTTCCAGAAAGCACCTAGAGAATTCCAGAATTCTTTGGTCTCCTTCATCTATCTTTAAAGGCAACAATTTTACCTTTCTCTGTGATTTTTTTTTGGTACAGTCTCATCTCTATTCTGCTTCTCTCTTCCACTTCACAAGACGCGTGATAACGTTGGTCCTGCCTGTATAATTCAGGATAATGTCCCCATCATAAGGCCCATACCCATAATCACATTTACAAAATTCCTTTTGCCAAGTAATGAAACATAATCACAAGTTCTGGAAATTAGTTCATGCACTTTTTGGGTGCCTGTCATTTTGTGTACCATATCTGCCAAGAGTTAGAATAACAATGATTGAAACTTCCTATTCAGAGAAAACTTCAGCTGTGATAGCTTGCTCTCATTTTATGTGTTATTATATGTATGATAAAAAGGGTCACATTTTGGGGCGCCTGGGTGGTTCAGTGGGTTAAAGCCTCTGCCTTCAGCTCAGGTCATGATCCCAGGGTCCTGGGATCGAGCCCCGCATCAGGCTCTCTGCTCAGCAGGGAGCCTGCTTCCCCTTTTCTCTCTGCCTGCCTCTCTGCCTACTTGTGATCTCTCTGTCAAATAAATAAATAAAATCTTTAAAAAAAAAAGGTCACATTTTAATATAATGTGATATATAATATAATACAATATAATATATGGTAATTTTGCACCAAATATATGCAGTTTAGACCAATCTAGTTGGAATATAGAAAAAGCAAGTTCACTTCATAGGAATAACTGCATGTAAAAAATAATAATTTATTTCAAAATGATTTTATTAATATAAACATACATATGCTCTGAAAATTGTTTCAGAAAATTTCTGAGTACCTAAATTGTTTTTTAACATTCAACTGTAGATTAAACCTAACACTTGGATCTATTTACTATCTCTAATATAGAATGTCACTGTTACAAAATACTTAGAAACATGCCTATTATCTGCATCAGTTTTGTTGCATCTGTTTGAGGATAATGGTTTAGTTAAAACCAACCTGAAAGTGATTTCAATTTGGAAGAAATGAATACAAGAGGTACAACTTCAGTTTAGAGGTTATAGTTTTTGGAGTAAAAAAAGGCTTTACTGTTGACAGAAACATAACATGGGAATGTGAAGGCAGAGATTAAACAGGGACATGAAATAAGCCCTGCTTAGTATGTGTAAACTGATAAAATACAGATGTGTGACCAAAAAAAAGCAAAATAAAAATAGGTTTGGATACAAAGTATCCATACGCAGTGTGTAATTCTCAGAGGAGGTGGAAGTATATGTGTGTATTCATATTTCTGTCAAAACAGATTAAGAATAACACCACTGCCCTAAGTAGAGTTTCCACGGACCTCACCAGCCCATAGGGATACCATTAACAGAAATCATTTCTATTTCTCAGGCCCTTTCCCCACTGGCTAATGTAGAACATCAACCTCCCTTCTGGTCTCTGCTCTTTCCACCTAAATTTCTTGGATTTCCCAAGTTGTCTCACATATCAGACAATGTCATCCTCTGACTGCTACTGCCACTTTTGTGGGGTACTGTTACTCCTGTCACTCACTGAGGTTCAGTTCACTGCAGAAAAGACCTCCAGAGGCACCTCTGACCTCTCACATGCTGTTTTTTTCACTGGATACCACTCCATTCACTGTCTCTCAGACCACACCATAGATGCACCAAAAATACCCATAAGCTCTTTGGTAGAACAAACGGGAAAGTTTCTTACTATTTCTTTGGTGTCAGGGCCTGTATATAAACTACCAAATTTTTGTGCCCTGGTCCTGAAATGTAGCATTTTGTTGAAATGCTTTTTTTTCTATTTGCTGACAGGCTTCCCTTTCCTTTTAGAGGGCAGTTGTCCAAATGAATAATCTCTTCAAATTCATGTTGTCTCTTTTCCCTTTGTGTATTCAGACCCCTTCTTTTTTATTTTATTTTTTTTTCTCTTCCTTTGAGTTCTCTTATGAAAGCCTCACAGCTCCACACAAGTGGACTTCTGCTTAGACTTCCCCACCAATTCATCAGACAGGCACAAGCACTTCTTTCTGAACAATAAGACAAAGCTTAAATCTAAGCTGAAATCTACATGCATTCATAACACATACCGCCTTTAATGTTAGATCTGTTTCAGAGTACTGACATTTTCAAAAAGCAGAAATATAAAATACACAGAAATATTAAAAAACGGTAAGTAAACTCCATTGATCTGAAACTGAAACTACACCACTAAATATCAAGTTGATCTAGCTACTGCTAGGGAAACTTTCAATCCAATCATAGAAAGCCCACAAATCTCTTACTTCCAAGTTTGGGAAGTGTAAATATCTGCAACACGGTTCTAGGATATATTGGGTGTATCCGTGTGTGAATGAGGAAAGAACAAATTCTAAACTTAGGCTCACTTCAACCAGACTTGAGACATGTGCTGTTTTTGTGACCATCCTGCATTCTGCAGAATCTGTGGACAAATTCCCAGAGCAGTACTGTGGTGTAGGGATTTTGTAGCATTCACTTATCTCTGTGAAGCATTCCTGAAATGATATTTCCCACCTGACAATTCTAGTCTCTCTGCTGAAGAAAATGTTGTATTCATTTAAACTGAATACAAATTTTCTCTTATGCTTGAATTTAAAAATATCAAGACTTAGGGCTGACATCACTTTTCTATTCTCAAGGGAAGGGAATATGTTTTAAAAATAATTGAAAAGCTGATTGGCTGTTTAGCCTTAATATTTGACATACTAAATTTATATATAGCCTGTGGTTTAAAAAGTTAAATCAGATATTGAGAAGAATAAAAATTATCCTACATATGCCAGAACCTAATGTTGTATTTTATATATAGTAGGATAACTCAAAAAAAGTTTTTGTTGATTATGTTGCTTGCCCTTTCAATGTTTTTTTGACACTTTTGTTAACATGTTATTTTAACATGTTTACATGTCAGACCAAAAACCATTATTCACTTAAAATATAGTTAAATTGTTTAACTTTTATTGAAAGTTAACCTAAAACATGTTTGCTACTCATATTCTGTATTTTATAATGTTATATATCATATATTTTTATTTATGGTAAAGAAGGCTTTAAAAAGGCAAATTTAACTTGTTTAAATACTGAAAGTAGATAAAGATTAAAGGATTTTACCAATAAATCCTATCACAATCTCTTCATAATATAAAAAGTAAATCTCAGTTGCAGTGAAACTCATTTGTCAGTATGCCTCATTTCAATATGAAATTATTTTATTACTTTATTTGAAGAATAACTCAAACTGAGCTAACATTCCATCAACATTTTGAAATAGGAGAACAAGGAAAAACAATGAAAGAATCTGTATGAAATGAAACAAATAAATACAAAAAAAAATTACATAGTAGGCCAAGTAGATATGTTCTATATGCAATCTATAAGGCAATTATTTTTTCCAGTATGATCCAGGGTCTAATATAGAGAGCTACTTGATTCTATCATGATTACAAAAAAATAAAAGGAAATGTTATTTTTATACCTATTGACATAAATAATATATTCTTTCTTAACATATAGTCAGGTATAATATTCATATTCTTTGTTACCTCTATTATGTTTTAGCTCTTTACATAATGATATTATCGGCCTAGTCTGGACGACTGTTACAACAGTTGTTAAGTTTGAGTAGTGTTTTGAAAGGTAGGTAGGTGGACAGGCACAAAGTCATTGTAAATCTAACATCCCTAGCATGTTCTTTTTTTTTTTTTTAAAGATTTTATTTATTTATTTGTCAGAGAGAGAGAGGACAAGCAGAGGGAACAGCAGGCAGAGGGAGAGGCAGGCTCCCCCTGAGCAGAGAGCCCGATGCGGGACTTGATCCCAGAACCCTGGGATCATGACCTGAGCCGAAGGCAGACGCTTAACCGACTGAGCCACCCAGGCGTCCCCCTAGCATGTTCTGATGACATTTAGCTAACAAGAAAATTCAATGAAACTAAGAAATATACTACTAGACATATATTTATATAGAGATATTTTTAATCTTAACCTGCACTAATTATTTTTGAAGGCTTTTTTTATTTTTTATTTTTTTATTTTTTTTTGAAGGCTTTTTTTTAATAAAAGAACATTTAGTTTCAGAAGTCAGACATTAATCATTATTATTAAGAAGCAAAATAGATGTAGGAGAGAATATCTACACTGCAATGTGAAAAAAACCCAAACATTTCAGCCAAAGAACTAGGAATTCTCACTGAAACAACTGTGAAAATAAGTATTCATTTCCTAATGCTGGGGCATTACTTCACGTTTATTGATAATCTCCCCTTCTTCTTATAATATCTGCCTTCTGAAATTCATTGTTTCTGATGAGAAATTAGCTATAAATCTTACTGAGGTTTACTTGTACCTTATGAATCATGAATGAGTCCTTTCACTTGATAATTTCAAGATTTTTCTTTTTCTTTCAACAGTTTCATTTTAGTGTGTCCAGGCATGAATCTCTTTGAGTTTAGCTCATTGAGCTTTTCAGATGTGTAGTGAATATTTTTCATCAAATTTGGGGAGCTTTGGGCTATTATTTCTTTCTAATTTAGAGAGAGAGAGTGTTCGTGAGCATGGAGGGTGGAGGGGCAGAGGTAGAGGAAGAGAGAGAATCCTAAACAGGCTCCATGCCCAGCAGGGAACCTCCTAGGACCCCAACATCATGACCCGAGCTGAAGTCAGATGCTTAATCCACTGACCTACTCAGGTGCCCAGCTTGCTCTAATTCTTTAAACATGGTTTCCATTGATTCTTTGAACATATATATGGTAGCTATTTTGAAGTCTGAATAACTACATTTTGAATAACTATCCTCTCAGACATTCTTATGATTCACTGTTTTTGTTTTCCTGTGTATGGTCACATTCTCTTGTTTCTTTGCATGTTGTTATTTTGTTGGTAGCGTTGTTGATAACTAGATATTTTAAATATTTATGTATTATTGATTGATAACTAGATATTTTAGATAATAAATTATAACAACACTGGAGTCTGATTTCCCCTTACAAAAATTGTTCTTTGTTTTTTCTGTATTTAGTGACCTTTCTGAATCAATTCTGCATAAACCGTGTACTTTATATTGTACAGCCATTAATGGTTTTGTTCATTTAATTCCTTTTTTAAATGTTTAGACTAGCTTCCTTGACTGACTAGTGGGTCAGCATAGCATATTGGTTAGCCAGTGACTGGTCATTGGTTGGAATTAAACACTTTGAGCAAGCAAGTCTTGGGATTGAAGCATGAATTTATAGTTCAGACAGTTTACAAGTCTGACCCAGCTTTTACTTTCTGCTTGTGCAGGGTTTTATATTCAGCTAGGAATAAGTATATAACAAGGACACTTTTAAGTTTCTCCTGAATAGTGTACACTCTTTTGAATACATAAAGCCTTCTAAATCTGAAGTAATATGTGAAAATTTATCAAAGCTCCTCATGTCCCCCTTGTTCCCCAGGTCTTCCCGTTAGATTTTGAATGGTCTGTTGTTTGCTCCAACCTGTATTGAACACTCAGGCAACTATCAGGTCAGCCTTCCCCAATTGCCAGTGAGATTGCTATTATTTTCAGCAATGACTCTGAGCATGACGCTTTTCCTTGGAGTTCCATATCAAAGAAGTCAGCCTTCTCTGGTGGCAGGGAGGCTGCTAGTCCTTTTGGCTACCACCACAGAATTGGTAGTGGGTTATGAGGAATGGGAAGATTTTTATGTAAAAATGCCATAGACACCCATTGCTCTGAGCAAGGTTTGGTAGTTTTTCTTGAATAACTGTTTTTCAATTTGTTGTATAAATTAATTAGAGTTTCGAACTGATGAATTTTGATAAGTGTGTCCAGTTTTCATCATTGCTTTTGGTAAGAGGATTTGCTGTCTCCTCACATCACCATTTAAGCACTTCCTATCACATCTATTTAAGTTCTAGAAAACTTGATCACATATGTTCATTTCTTGACATCTCTTTTAAACAGTTGTTTAGGGGCACCTGGGTGGCTCAGTGGGTTAAAGCCTCTGCCTTCAGCTCAGGTCATGGTCCTGGGATCGAGCCCCGCATCAGGCTCTCTGCTCAGCAGGGAGCCTGTTTCCCTCTCTCTCTCTGCCTGCCTCTCTGCCTACTTGTGATCTCTCTCTGTCAAATAAATAAATAAAATCTTAAAAAAAAAAAAAAAGGTTGTTTAAATTAGCATATTTGTCCATTTTAAATTGAATTGTGTAAACATTACACATTGAGACACTTTATGATTAGCATTGCAAATACATTTATTTTGTTGTTTGCTTTGTTAATCTCATATACCTTTCTTTGGCATATAGATGTTTTTCATTTTATGTGGTAAAATATTTAGTGACTAGTTAGTGGATATTGAATTTTGTGACATTCTTCCTTACATTAATGTCAGCAATAATGTCTAACTTACATTTACCTATTTTTTTGATTGAAAGTCAAAAAAAATCTATATCCATAATCTTGCTCAACCATCTTTTCGATGTTATGATGTGTAGCAGAAATCTGTTCTATTGTTAAATGCTCAATGATATCACCATCATTAATTGATAATTTGCATTTATTATAATGACAAAAATGACTTTTTTAAAAATAGCAAATACGTTTAAAAACTGGGCTCTTTTCTTTTATAATAAATTTTTTCTCTATTCCTCACAGTATTTTAAGATACATTACCACATTTTGCTAATTTTTTAAGATTTCTCATTTTAAAGAGCTCTGAAACATATAAAATATAAACAAATTTATTTCAATAATAATTCAGCAGTCATATATATTGCAGCATGTTCTCGTCAATGAATATCTTTTCATGTCTTTAAATATATAATGATATGTTTTAATAGTTGCATAGTATTAAACTCAATGACTTGTAATAATTCATTCAACTATTTCCTTCTGTTAGAGAGTTAGGTTGTTTTTCAAAATTTCATTCATATAAATATTGGCACATCAAATTTTTTTATTAAAAAATTTTTGGACACTCTTCTAGTTATCTCCTTGTCCATTTAGCATAATTGTGCATAATGTTTGACATGGTTTTGTTAACTCATTTATAAGCAATCATATCTAAAATACCAATAGTTGTCTATTCTCCTTTCTAATAATTCTATCTCATTTCCTATCCCAGTGCTATCAAAGTGATTAAAAATGTCCCAATGTAGAGTGATAATGGTTATAGCAGTCATATCTATTTTGTTTCTGAAATTCATGGATATGATCAAATGTTGCTTGATTATGGATTGATTACACTTTTGTGATTAATTTCCCCAAATATATGAAGAAAATATAGCTCTATTCCTAAGTCAAAGAACATTTTTGTCAAGAATGCCATGTTCATTAATGATTAGTATCTATATGAATGGTAATTTTCCTTTCTTCTCTCTCCCACTTTATCACTCTTACATATGATGTGAAAATAGATTACTTACATTCAAATATTTTTAGGTCACTTTGTATGTATATTTCAATTTATGAATAAGTTCTGCTCGTGAAGGACACCTGGGTGGCTCAGTTGGTTAAGCATGTGCCTTCAACTTAGGTCATGATCCCAGGGTCCTGGGATCGAGTTCCGCATCAGGTTCCTTGCTCAGCAGGGAGCCTGCTTTTCCCTCTGCCTCTGCCTGCCACTCCGCCTGCTTGTGCTGTCTTCCTCTCTGACAAATAAATAAATAAAATCTTAAAAAAAAAAAAAAAAGTTCTGCTCGTGAGTATTTGTGTTTGTGCATGTTTGTGTGTATGCAGTTTGTATATGAAATTGTGTGTCTGATGCTTTTAAAGTTTGTTACTGCTATTACAAGCTCTATACATGGGTCTGGCACAAGTGGCTTATTATACTCTTTAATAGTGCTCCACTGCTTTAAAACTGATTGCTCTGCATATTTTTGGAAGATAACTTTTTGTGAGTTTTTCCCAATTGTTCCCATAAGAAGCCATCTACCCTCTTATAAATTAACATTAATTAGATATGCATATGAAAGCCAGCATTTTGGGGCACCTGGGTGGCTCAGTCATTAAGCATCTGCCTTCGGCTCAGGTGATGACCCCAGGGTCCTGGGATACAGCCCTGGATTGAGCCCTGGATCAAGCCCTGGACCGAGCCCCGGATTGGATCGAGCCCCAGATGGGACTCCCTGTTCGGTGGGAAGCCTGCTTCTCCCCTTCCCACTCTCCCTGCTTGTGTACCCTCTCTTGCTGTGTCTCTCTCTGTCAAATAAATAAATAAAATCTTTAAAAAAAAAAAGCATGTATTTTGGAATCTTTCAGCTTTATAGCATTAAATCGTGTCTATATTCACTTACTATTTTTTAAATATAACCTTTTTAGTGAGTATTTCTATTCATGTTATTTACGCTGTGTCTTTACATTCACTTTAATTAATCTTTCCAAATGGTTGTATATTTTATTGATGTTTTATTTTTAATTTTAATTTTTTATTTATTGGTGTTTTAAAAAACTTCTAAGTTATTTTGTGATACTACTCATTTTATATTTTGAAATTATTAATTGTTTATATTATAGAAAAATTCTTTCGTTCATCAATTTTATTCTTAATGATTATGAGAATTGTGAAAATGATGTTTTGCACACAAAAATTAAGTTTTCATAGTCATACTTAGTTTTCTATTATTTAGCACTTAAGTAGCACACCATAATAACTTAAAAATATTTTAATTACTTCTATAATTGGTCATTGGAAAAATACGTGGGAAAAGAATTGGAAGAATATACATTGATATGGATATTGGTGACTGATCTGGAAGTGGGAAGGATGATGTCTGTGGAAAGCATTTAAATGCTGAAATGTTTATTCTTGTTGAATATCATATTATATTTGAACAGGGTTAAAAGCATTAGTATATTGCCAGAAAAAAAAAGATTTTGCAAGACAAAAAGTAAATATTTTTAAACTTTGAAATTTGAATTACCTCACTTAATCCTTAATAGGTTTCTGTTGTTCCCTACTGCAGGTTTTAATTGACATAAATGGATTTTTAGACCAAAATAATTAATTTTATATTCTGTGTATTCTTGCTCAATATTTTTTTTAGTTTGTATTTGTTTCTAACCATATTAAATACAGGCCATTTAAACACTTTTACTCTATTGATCTCATTTTATTATTCTACTTCTTTCCTACTGTTTAGTTATTTTAATTATCCTTTGTTTATCAAGATTGCTTCTTAAATTCCTTTTGGCTTTTCGATGGTTGTTATTCTGACTCATTACATGTGAGAATATTTTTTCTTATTCTCAAAAAAAGACACAAAATCTGTAGCCAGGTGTGACATTCCAAATGCAAGTTTTGCCTTTAAAATTGTGTACATATTTCAGCAATGACTTTCACTTTCTTTACAGCGGGAAAGTTGATTTGTTTTATATTTATGGATCATCTATTAATTAAACTTTTGATTAGATTTTAGAAATCCAGCGTTCATTTGAAAAGTTTTCAGATAAGGTTAGTATATATCAGCGAATTTATTTTATTAATTCATTCAAAAACAATGAAAATATCCCCACTATGTACAAAGAACTTGGTATTTTGGATAAGACCAATACATTCATTAAAGCTATTCTGGTTTCGTTTTTTTTTTTTTTTGCAAAGGCCCTGCCCAGCATCAGTATCAGGAGCCTCATCTACAAGGTAGGACTGGTAGACTGTCCGGCAGCTGGTGCTTAACTAGCAGGAGGTTTTTCTTCCTCCACCAATGCTGCCCCCGCTGAGAAGTAGAAACAAAAGGTGATCTGAGGAGTTCCCTGATGACATGGGTTTTGGATTTTGGAATAAACCCCTTTTGTAAGATAATAAACCCCTTTTGTAAGAAAAGATGGAACTTAAAAAAAATTTGAATGAGGCTTGAAAAAGTAGAGGGTGAATGGTAATATCTACTTACAGGAAAGACTCTACAAAAGCTTAATGATATGAGAAAATAGTATAACAAGTTATTATTAAAGGACACACGAGGTAAAGACTAGTAAGACAGGGACCATAGTATAAAACTCAAATAGATTTACATGTTCTGTGTACATTATAAATGCGCTATTATATGTAAAAAGATTTTAGGATTTATAAAGAAGTCATTCATGTAGTTCATTTAGTTCCTGCCTCTTAGTAAATTCTTTGAACAGATCAACAAATCCCACTAGAGTCTCAATTAGTGATCACATAGAGGAAAAAATTTAGTCTGACTGAAAATTAACCAAAAAGAGATATAACTTATTGGATGAGTCAGTATTTATATGTGTGTGGTACATGCACATGTTTATGTTTGTGTACATGTTATGTGTGTGATACACCCATATGTACATATGCCCATATATGTATCTATATATGTATCTGTGTGCATATTTACATTTAGACACACATATACATATAAGTAAATATATGTATACATACATTACAAATACATATATTTACATATACATACATATACATACCTATACTAAGAAATATACATATATAAATAAAATTTAATGGACTCTCACACCAATGATCATAGATATCTCACACCAATGATCTTGGATAGTTGTTCTTCTGGAAACATGTTACAAATAAAAATTATCAGGTCCCATCCACATCTGATATACTAAATCAGAAACTGTAAGGATTGGTCCAATAATTTTTTAACAAGACTTCCAGCTGATGATATGTATACTAATTTTAAGAATCACTGGCCTAAAAACTGGCATTTGTAGTGTATTTTTTATATAAGTGAAATATAGATAAAACTTTTCAGATGTGTTTTCAAATGAGGACACTTTATTAGATCATAGGAGCAAGACTAAGTACTTTAAGATTATATCCTTTGCCATTTCTAGGCGAGGGACACTGGGACATGACAGTGCACCTGACTTTTTATTAAAAAAAACCAAACTAAAATAATTCTAAAATGATAAATGATTTATATTTATTTGTGCATTTCTACAATCATTACAAAAACAAGTTACCATTAATAAATGGAGTCTAGATTAAAAATAGAAAAACAGGGCAGATAGAAAGTGGCAAAAGCATCTTTGCAAAAAAATTTTATTTTTGTTTCAAAACTAGAGAACTCTTTTCCTAAGCACTTACACAAGATAAAAAATTAAATGTTGGGGCTCCTGAGTGACTCAGTTGATTAAGCAACTGCCTTCGGCTCAGGTCATGATCCCGGAGTCCGCGGACAGAGTCCCGCATCAGGCTCCCAGCTCCACGGGGAGTCTGCTTCTCCCTCTGACCTTCTCCCCTCTCATGCTCTCTCTCATTCTCTCTCTCAAATAAATAAATAAACAAAAATCTTTAAAAAAAATTAAATGTTAACATGAATAAGATAGAAATCTAAGGTTCTGATTTTTGCCATCAATATATTATTTTTGGAAGTATATCATATCCTATAAACCTAATTAAATACATTTTTAAAATATTTTATTTATTTATTAGAGAGAGAGAGAGCATGCCCGCACAAGCGGGGGATGGGAGAGGGGCAGAGAGGCAGAGGGAGAGGGAATGCAGACTCCCCGCTGAGCAGGGAGCCCCATGCAGGGCTAGATCCCAGGACCCCGGGATCATGACCTGAGCCGAAGGCAGAAGCTTAAACGACTGAGCCACCCAGGGGCCCCTATTTATAATACTGTTTAAGGAATATTAGTAAAATATATGCCATGAACCTACAGTCTATCTCAAGGCACAAAACTGTAGAAGAGTCATTAAAGTTCCTCTTTGCTCCTCCTGATCTGTTTTTCTTTTCCTGGGCATAATATTCCTTTTTTATATTACAGAAAATGGATTTTAAAAAACATTTTATTTTGCAAATGTTTGTTGCTAGTATATAAAAATGTAACTGGTTTTCATTTATTGCTATTATATTCTACAACCTTGCTACACTTACTTTTTTTTTTTTTAAGATTTTATTTATTTATTTGACAGAGAGAGAGATCACAAGTAGGCAGAGAGGCAGGCGGAGAGAGAGGGAAGCAGGCTCCCTGCTGAGCAGAGAGCCCCATGTGGGGCTCGATCCCAGGACTCTGAGATCATGACCTGAGCCGAAGGCAGAGGCTTTAACCCACTGAGCCACCCAGGTGCCCCTACACTTACTTTTTTAAAGTAAATTGTATTTGGAGAAAATGAAAGATTAATATGCAATTATAAGAAATCATACAGAGAGGTTCTATGTACACTTTATCCAGTTTCCCCAATGGTTCCATATTGCAAAACTATAGTAAAATATTCACAACCAGTATACTGACATTCATAAAGCCAAGATATAGAACACTTGCATTTCCACAGGGATTTTTCATGTTGTGCTCACTTCCCAATATCTCGCCCCCACTTCCTTAATCCCTAGACATCACTAATTCCTTCTCCATTTTTATAATTTTGTCACTTTAAAAATGCTATATAAGTGAAATCAGACAGTATTTAATCTTTAGGAATTTTTTCTCTCAACATAAAGTCATTTAAGTATTGTATGTCTCAATGGCCTGTTCCTTTTTATTGCTGAGTAGTATTTCACAGTATAGGATGCTCTATAATTTGCTTAAACATTTACCTTTTGAAAGGTATCTGAGTTTCTTCCAGTTTTTTGGTTATTAGGAGTAAATCTGTTTTGAGTATTTTTGTGAACATACATTTCCACTTATCTGGATAAATGCCCCAAAATGCAAATACTGTGCCATAAGGCAGTTTCAGGTTTAGTTTACAAAAAAACTTCCAAAATATTTTCTAGAGTCATTGTACAATTTTACATTCTCACCAGCAATGTATGAGTGATCCGGTTTCTCTGTATTTTTACCAGTATTTGCAATTGTTACTTTCTCTCCTTATTTAAAAAAAAAAACAAAAAACTATTTAGCTAGCTATAGAATGATATCTCACTGTGGCTTGACTTTTTTCATTTAAAAAAAAAAAATTATTTATTTGTAATCTCTGCACCCAACATAGGGCTTGAACTCAGCACCCTGAGATCAAGAGTCACATGCTCTACGAACTGGACCAGCCAGACACACCTCACTGTGGTTTTATTTTGCATTTTCCTAGTGGCTAATAATGTTGAACATTTTTTTAAGTGTTATATGTCATCTTCTTCAGTGAAAAGCAACTTCATGATTTTCCCCTTTCCCAAATGGATAGTTTTTGTTTTTATGTTTAGTGTTGATTTGGGGGAGTTTTATATATATTCTGGATTCTACTCCTTTGTCAGTGATATGATTTGCAAGTCATGTTTTTTTTTTTTTTTTTTAAAATTTAGAAGTTGTTTTGTTTTAACTCTCTTCATTGGGGATTTTATGGAACAAATTTTTTAATTTTAATGAAATTAAAATTAACATTTTTTTTCATTTTATGGATTGCTCTTTTGGTATCAAGATTAAGAACTCTACATAACTCTGGACTCTGATGATTTTCTTTTTTTTTCCTAAATGTTATATATATATTTTTAAATTTTTCACTTAAGTCACCTACCTGTTTCAAGTTACTATTTATATAATGCATAATTTTTAAGGTCAATATTTATTTTTTATCTTTATATGTCCAATTGCTTTAGAACCATTTATGAAGAAAGTCATCTTTTAAACATTTCATTGCATTTATTCCTTAGTCAAAAATTAGATAGGCATATATACTTTATATTTCTACTCTATTAGTATGTGTGTGTATAAATCATGAGATATATCTATCATTTTGCCTTATGATGATACCACACTGTCCTCATTGTTGTAGCTTCATACTGAATCTAAATATCATAAGTGTGAATTCTCCAGCTTTCTTCTTTCTCAAATGTGTTTGGAGTATTATAGGCTGTCTACTGATATACACTTTATTTTATTTTTTACTATTTTGTCTACTGACATATATTTTAGAAACAGTTGTCAGTTTAAATACCCTGCTAGAATTTTGATAGGGACTGTATAGAATCTATGAACTACTAATTCTTTTGGGGAGATTGATATTTCAATAATATTGACTATTTTAGTCCAGAGCCATAATGTATGTATGTATGTATATATGCCTATTTATTTAGATCTTATTTTATTTCTCTTAATGATATTTGGTAGCTTTCACAGTAATTTTACACATATTTTGTTGTTTATCCTTAATATTTCTAGGGTTTTGGTGCTATTAAAATTGTTATTTTTTAATTTCTGTTTCCAGGTGTCCATTAAAAGTATAAAGAAATACAACTGATTTTGTATATTGGACTTTTACCATGTGATCTTGATTAATTCACTTGTTAATTTTAGTATCATTTTTGTTAATTCTTTAGGATTTTCAATATTCATGATTTTGTCATATAAGTGAAACTCTATTTTAACTTATACACTAGAGGTTGTTATACAATTTTATTTTGAAATTAGTTAAAACAGTATGACTTGATAATTTATATTTTCATTTCATTCAGTTTTAAAATCTTTACTTTCTGCTTTTCATTAATATGTGAAATATTTGGAAAATTTTAAAATTTGTTTCTATAGGTATTTTTAGTTTTAATTTATATTTATGTATGATTTCTACATATTATGTGCAGTGTTAATAGATATGATTACATTTTTAAAACTTGCTTGAAGCTTACTTCATAGTTTAAGATTCATTTTTTTAATACTCTGTCTACATTTGGAACGACATGTATTCTCCATTCATTTTGTCCACTATACCCATTATATCAAGCTTTCTAATTGGGCTATGTAAGTTTTTGATCTTGTTACTGTTTTTTAATTGATTGATCTATATATCTGTGGAAAACAAGTCTCTTATTTTGCTAAAGCATTGATAATTTATCTTTCCTTTGGAGAACTGATAATTTATGCTTTATTGTTTTGAAACTTTTTGTGACTAAACTGAGTTTTCAGTCTAGTTAGTTGACTACAGCTTTTACCAGTAAGTGGTGATGCATATTATTTCTAGCAATGCTGAAATTTTTGTCTCTCATTTCTTCATGTCTAAAATGATAATAATATCTAATTTAAAAAGGCTGATGTAAGCTTTAAAAGATATATTTAAAGTTCATTTTACTCAATAAGGAGTACCTACTACCAAACTAACACAATTATTATAAACAATTGTTATAAAAATGTATTTTTAACAACATAATACCACTTACATTAGTACCCTCCCTGATGCAATACTTAGATATAAATCAAACAAAATATATGCAAGATCTATAGGAGATAAAGTACAACACTCCAGTGAATGAAATAAAAAAAAAAATCTATATCAGTGGAGAAATACTCCATGTTCATGGATAAGAAGACACAAATTGTCAAGTTGTCAGTTCTTCCCAAATTGACCTAGACAGTTAGTGCAATCCCAAAATCCCAGCAAGATATTTTGTGGACACTGACAAACTGATTCCAAAGTTTATATGGAGAAACAAAAGAGCTTGAATAACAAACAAAATATTGAAGGAAATAACAATTGCAGGACTTTGACACTAACTTCAAAACGTATTGTAAAGCCACAATAATCAATGTTCAGGGCAGTGTGGTACTAACAAAAGAATAGACAAATAGATCTATGGGACACAATAGAATATCCAGAAATAGACCCACATAAATACAGTTAACTGATCTTTGATAAAGGAATAAACAAAAACAGTTTTTTCAAGAAATGGCGCTGGAACAACAGGGCATCCACATGCCAAAAAAAAAAAAAAAAAAAGGATCTAGACCAGACCTACATCCTTCACAAATATGAAGTAAAAATAGATCTCAGAACTAAACGTATAGTGCGAAACTATAAAAATCTTAGAAGATAATACAGGAGCAAACCTAGAACCTTTGATTTTTTAGGTAAAAGCAATGACTTTTTAGGTAAAACACCAAAGGTATGATCCATGAAATGAATAGTTGATAAGCTGAACATCATTCCAATTAAAAGCTTCTGCTCTGCAAAAGACAATTCTCTTGAGAATTAGAATACAAATCACAGACTAGAAGAAAATATTTTCTGAAGACACTTCTGATAAAGAACTCATCCAAAATATACAAGATTCTTAAAACTCAGTAATAGGAAAACAGATTTTTTAAAATGTGCCAAAAATCTTAACACACGCCTCACTAAAAAGATATACAGATGGCAAATAAGCATATGAAAAGATGTTCCACATCATCTGTCATCAGGGAAATGCACATTAAAACAATAATAAGATAGCATTACGCACCTATTAGAATGGCTGAAATCCAGAACACTGAGAACACCAAATGCTGGTAAGGATTTTGGCAATATGAACACATGTTCATTGTTGGTGGGAATGGAAAATCATACAGTCACTTTGGAAGATGTTTTGGTTGTTTCCTATAAAGCAAAACATACTTTTCCCATATGTATGGTAATTGCACTCCTTGATATTTGTCCAAAGGAGTTGAAAATGTATGTCCTCATGAAACACACATGGGTATGTATAGCAGTTTTGTTCATAAATGCCCGGATTTGGAAGCAATCAAGATGTCTTTCAGTAGGTGACTAGATAAATATACTGTGGTCCATCCAGACAATGGAATATTATTCAGTAATAAAAATAAATGAGTTATCAAGCCATGACAAAATATAGAGGAAATTTAAGTGCATATTAAGTAAGTAAAAGAAGCCAGTCTGAAAAGGATACACACTATATAGTTCCCAGTATCTATGACATTCTGGAAAAGACGAAACTATTAAGATACCTAAAAGATCAGTGGTTGCCAAAGGTTGGTGAGGTGGGAGATGGGGATGCTGTAGGAGGGATGAATAGGCAGAGCACAGATGATTTTTAGGGCTGTGAAAATACTCTGTATGATACCATAATGATAGATACATGTCTTTTTTTTTCCATTTGTCCAAAGCTATAAAATGTACAACAGTGAACCCTAAAGTAAACTGTGAATTTGGAAAATTATGATGTGTCATGCAAGCTCATCAGCTGTAACAAATGTACTAGTCTGGTGGGGATGTTAACAATGGGGGAGGCTCTGCATGTGTGGGGGTAGGGAGTATACAGGAAATCTCTGTACCTTCCCCTCAATTTTGCTGTGAACCTAAAACTACTCTAAAATAATAAAGTCTTAATTTTAAAAAATCTATTATTAGTATAATGATGATACAATATAAAACAAAATAACTGGGGTATGAAATTTGCCAGGGATAGTTAATTAGAAACAAAATGAGTTAGTTTACATTTATTTTTTTAATCACATGACTCCAATAATATTTTCTATGTAGTTTAAGCAACATATACATCTAGAGCACAAAGTTTATTGGTTTTAAGTAATTTGTGTTTCAGAAAAAATACTTTTGTATGTGTTAAATGTGCTAATTTGTCATATTTGATATATTTTGATTATTTAAGGTGTTTTACAATTCTTTTATTATGATCAAACTAAAAATAATTTAGAAAGCTTAGGAACAATAATGTGTCATTCTACATCTGATTTTACTTATTTGAGTAATAAAGCTAGAACTTTCACAACTATGTTGCCTCAGGGTATGAATGAAAAATTAGTCTTTCATTAAAACAAGCATAAAACAAAATCATATTATGAAATTGTATATATTAAAATACTAACTTAAAATTTAGTGCAAGCTTACAGGGCTTTCTATTCTCTCTCTCCTTCAGTCCTCATGAGCTGTGGAAATAATGCCTGTTTGACTAAAGAACAGAAATTACAGAAAATGTGGCTATTCTGAATCTATAAAAGTAAAAAATACTACGAGTGGCAAATATTTTTTTTTTCAAATACAGTATATTACTATTTTGAACTCTGGGAAAATATTTCACTTTGTTTTAATTATTCCATTATTTTTATATAAGAATTTTAATTTTTTAAAATACTGTATTTATTTGAGAGAGAGAAAGAGAGAGTACACGCTGCACAAGCAGGGCAGAGGGGCAGAGGGAGAGGGAGAAGAAGACTCCCCACTTAGCAGAGGGCCTGACTTGGGACTTGATCCCAGGACTCTGAGATCATGACCTGAGCCTAAGGCAGACACTTAATCAACTAAGCCACCCAGGTGCCCCAAGAATTTTAACTTTTAAATAAAAACTAGTCAGATAAGTCAAATTTGAGAGGCAGGACAGGGAGTTGTGGGGGGTAGGGAAGGAAAAAAATGAATCAAGATGGGATCAGGAGGGAGACAAACCATAAGAGACTCAATCTTACAAAACAAACTGAGGGTTGCTGGGGGGTGGGCGGGTAGGGATAGGGTGGCTGGGTTATGGACATTGGGGAGGGTATGTGCTATGGTGAGTGCTGTGAAATGTGTAAGCTCGATGATTCAGAGGCCTGTACCCCTGGGGCAAATAATACATTATATGTTAATAAAAACTAGTCAGACATGTTTCTTTTGCAGTTATAAGCATATAAGTATCTGGTTAATATTTTTACTTTTATAGTTGAAATTTTATAATTTGTCCAATAACTTTGATTAAAATTATAAAACAGTAACATTCCTCATTTGAAATCTAGGTCTCTAAGAATCAAGTTTAGTCCTGACAATTAGAGATACACTTGAATCTTGTATATTCCAAACAATATCAAATTGCAGTCCTAGTGCCAGCATACATAGTTGAAATTGTTTTAATACAAGTGACATATGAGTCTTAAAAGGTACTTTCATGCCATTCTAAGCTTTTACAATTCATTTCTTCATGGCTTCCAAAAACAATATGATCTTGGTTTAAGAGTGTATCCATTGTGACTAATAGTTTTTCCTTTTTTGTATTTCAGTGTCATACATTCATAAAAATATTTTAACATTTTAAATTTGATTTAAATGATTATTAGGCAAATGGGGCTTTCCCTTCATACTTTTTAAAACTTCTTTATGATTGCACTGTAAATTGTATTGCTTGCCTTTAAAATGTATTATTATTTTCCTTGGAAAGAAATATCCTGTCTATTGTACTATCCCCTTTTCAGATACTCTTGGGATGTACACCAGCTGTGAAACAGAAGAACAAATTAGAAATGATTATAATTAGAAGATAAGCCTGCTTATAATCTCCCCCTCCACTTAAAGACCAAAGTTGGCACCACCATAAAGTGACACCAGGAGGCCCTATTATAGTTTAGTAAATCGAGTAAACAGAATCACAAAATCTTCAAATGATCTTCCAAAAATCAAATTGAATTAGACTTGTTTGGGTTTTTGGATATCATTTGATTGAAGATGAGGAAGTGACTTCACTTAAGCAATTTCTCAAGCACCTGTATATCAGTTTCTCTTCGGGAATATCATGTCTAAGACTTAGAATCCATCCAAATAATCAAGCACAGATGTTATAAAACACACAGATAAAATCTCACTTGTTTCCTTTAGGAAGTTACGAAGTTCATGAGGGCATTTTGGTAATGCAGTCAGGCAAACATAAGCAGACTGGCAAATAAGATCATCTCTTATTCCAGAAGCATCATTGTTTCTACACATATACACTTCTATTATATTTTTATACACACAGATGTTTAAAATAATTCAACTAATCTAGTAGTCCTGAAAACAAAACCAGAAAAAAAATTCTTGGTGCTTTAACTTGAATGAAAAACTTAATAAAAGAGAATTTGCCAATCCAAAATCTGGCTGAACGGCTGTATTCACCAAGATTCTCCAGAGAAACCAAACCAATAGGATGGGTAGATGGATGGATGGATAGGTAGATAGATAGAGGTATGAGAGACAAACTATCCATTATAGACGTTGTTATATTTTTGGATTTTGAAACATGTGAATGTTCACTTTTAAAAAAATTATAAATAGATAAAAAATGGAAAAGACATCTTCAAACATATTCTTTCATGTCTTCCAACATGTGCTCAGTTTCCCTTTATGCATTTTGAAATAATAAGCACTACAAACAATATGAAAGTCTGACTTTAGGCATAAAATTTAAAATGATGTGAAAATACCACCAAAAATGCTTTATTGGTTCTTGCATTTTTATAAATATTAGTATTTACTTGATGAATAAACACTAAGTCTTAGAGACTACTACATTCTTTATATGATGCTTCTAGGGGGGTAATTTTCTTCTTTCACATTTTAAAATATAAGTTAATTTACATATATCGATTTGAAATTCTTATAAATGTGAACTTTAAGAATTATGTAACTTTCTGCCCAGTAATTTTGAGTATAACTTACACACGCCCATTTATGTAAAAATATACAATTATCACCTAAGTATTTGTGTATTTGTGTGCAAATGTCATAATCAAATGCTGGCCAAAGTGTAGGTGTATCAGCTTGGTTCATAGCATGCTTTCATTCTTGTATAACGGAATAAGTAAAAGGATAAAATATTGCTTTAAGGGTACTCTTTATCATTTTTACACCTCTTAAAAATTCTGAAAACTTCTATTCTACATTCTACATTAAAACCTCCTTGCTAAAAAAATAAAAATAAAAAAAAATAAAACCTCCTTGCTACTTAATTTTATAAACTTTTTGTGGAAAAATAAATATTCTTAATGCACTTGGGCTTTGATAAGTTCTTAATATAAGTCACCAAGTCATTCTGAAGCAAAGCATGTTTAGATATTTAGCAAAATATTTTGCATGTGGATATATGCACATATATATGCATGTGTGTAAAGACATTAAAATAAAGCTTGTGTTCTTTTATGTAAGATATATTTCTAATATCTTAAATGGTGATGCACACAATTTTATTGTAGCAGTTAAATTTATTTAACAATTTTGTATTGAATGAAATAAATAATAGAATGCGTAAGAGAAAACTACACAATTGGAAGAAAACATTACCAAATCCAGATTTGCTGAAATTTCAAGACAAAGATTAAAATTCCTGGCTTCTAAGAACATGCCACTAGCATAGTCTCAAAATACAATGAGGACATAAATACATATATAAAATCTTATTATTTTATGGAAAAAGATTATGTGACCTATGTCTCATACAGGACAGCAGTATGAATTCTTTCAGATTATGTGATTTTATATTTATATTCACACTGGTAAATAAAGCAGAGGCATTACATTATAAAAGAAGTGGGACATACAAGAGAAGGGATATTCTATTATTTAGGTCAGATTTCAATAAGCTATGAAAGATCTGTCTGGAGTGACAGTGCTCATGGAAGAGCAAGAAAAGAGGACAAAAAGTGAGTGATATAAAAGCTGTGGTCAAAATATAGTTAAGCAATTAGTACACATTTCAAGTACTAGCAGTGGTTTTTGAGAAGATTGCTAGTACAAAAGTACATTTAATGATCCAGTAGAAATTGACAATCTTTCAGACATCACCTTAAATTTCTAAATTTTAAATTTTGTTATATGGAAAATATGTGACAGAATTTACCATTACACATCTAAAATTGCTAGTTCTCTTAAAATTAGAGATGAATTTAATATTTGAAGTAAAACAAAATACACTTTTATTAATATAACTATAATATAAAGGATTTCCCCAATATAATAATATTTACTTATCTTATTACTATTTTTGATGCAATAAATTTTAGTAATATTGCCCTGCTTACAACTACAAGTATAGGCCCATAGGTTGATGCTAAAATTAATGTAGAGCTAAGAAATAATTGGAAACAAAAACTTTTTAAACTCCGAAATGCTAGAAGTAGGTGATAAATAGTTTGAGACAAAGTTTTTTACAGTAAAAATTTCAACTGCCTGATGGTACTATTTATTTGTTCCAAATAAAACACTTAACAAATAAGAAATGTAAGCAGTTTTATACATTGCTATCAATTCATTTGAAGAGCTATTGCACCCTCATGTTCATTGCAGCATCCCTCACAATAGCTAAGATGTGAAAGCAACCTAGGCATCTGTCGATGGATGAAGGGATAAAGATGTCATATATATATCACATCAAAGATGTGAGATATACACACATGCACAAACATACACTGAGATATTATTAAGCCACGAAGAAAGAAGGAAACCTGTCATTTGCACCTTGGATAGAACTTGAGGGCATTATGCTAAGTGAAATAAGTTTGATAAAGACAAATACTAAATAATAGCACTTATATGTGGATTTTTTTTTTTTTTAATGCAGGGCTTGAACTCACCACCCTGAGATCAAGAGTCACATGCTTAACCAACTGAGCCACCCAGGCACCCCTATGGGGAATCTTAAAAAGCCAAATTCAGAGAAAGCAAGAGTGGAAAGGTGTTTACCAAGGGTTGGAGGAGGTGGGAAAATGGAGAGATATTCATGAAAGGATACAAATTTCCTGTCATTAGATTAACAAATTCTTGGGATCTAATGTATTCATTATGATTGTAGCTAGTAATAGTGCATTATATACTTGAAAATTGCTAAGAGAATAGAGAGATCTTAATTGTTCTTATAATGCACACAAAAATGATAATTAATTGACAGGAAGAAGGTATTAGCTAATACTAAGGTGGTAAGCATTTTGTAATACATAAATGTATCAAATCAACATGATGTATACTATAATTTACACAGTGTTACATGTCAATTATTCCTCAACAAATCTGGGGTGAAAACATTTCATATTCTCTCTTCCAAGTTTCTGAATTATATTTTTAAAGCAGTTTATCCCTGTTACTTTGGCTGAGTCACAAATCACCCCATAACCAAGCCATGTAAAATGAATTTATTATGCTCAAAAATTCTGAGTCATGAATCTGTACAAGGCATAACAAGGATAACTTGTCTTTCATTATAATATCTGGAGTTTCAGGTAGATGATGTGGAAATTAGGGGATGGAATCATATAATGTCTTATTTCTGCACAGGTCTAATGGTTGATAATGGCTATGAGCTGAGTGTCTTACTCTGCACAGGGACTTTGCCATGTGATATCTTCACATTGGCTATTTGGGCTTCTTCATAGCATGGTAACTGGGTTCCAAAGGCAAATGTCCCAAAGAGAGAAATGGGTGGCCAAGTGGAAATTGTACTGCCTTAGTTAGACTAGCCTGAAATAACACAGTTTCACCATATTATCTTCATTGAACCGTTACAAAGTCCTTCCTAGGTTCAAGGAAAGGAGGAATAGATCCTATTTTTTAATGGAGAATACCAATTTTCTGCAAGAGGAGATAGACATATTGCTGTGACGCTTTTCTGAAAATACAATCTTCCACAAACCACCCTCTGGCAACAAATGTGAACTCTCCTCCATATGCATGGTACACTCAGATGGACATATGTTGGCAGTTTCTTGACTAATGATCAGTCGTTTTGCTTGCAAATGATTCATTGTAGCTCTTAGCTCCAAGCTCTGGGCTTTATGGTCTGTCGTCTGAGTCATACTTCCTTTTCCATAAAATGAGTAGGTCATTTTGCAAATAAGCTATTTTCCCAAAATGTTTCTTCCTCTTTGAAATTTGGGGGCTCAAATACCTATTCCCATTATAGTCTCTCCAATACAATTATTTAAAAAAATATTTGGTATTTCTTATTAGTTGATTTATAACCATTAGACAAAATCCCTACACCTACAAATCGCACCAAGATAAGCTCTTTTTTAACTTCTGAGAGTCATGACTTTAAAATTTGTAGAGAGCCTTTGCCTCACTGAATGATACTCTAAAGGACAACCATACCATTTCTTTCTGGGATCCTAACAAAGAATCTGATAGTCCTATCCTGGATTTGATGCTTGCCCTGAAGTCTTTTAATTTGGAAATACTGAAGATACTGGAAAGGAGACAGTATTGTTTTCAAAACTATCATTTATTGGCTCCTTTGTATCTAACAGATCTTTCTTCAACTTACCTGATCCCTCTCATATTATTTAATAACTAGCAAGAAAATCCCAAACAGCACTTTCCACCCACTGTCTATTCTTGCTGGTTAAATCATTAGGTTTATTTAATTCATTTTTTATTTTCCAGGTTACCACAGTCAACAGTATCATTAAACTTTTAGCCATCACATAAAAGGAACATTTTTTCTTAATTTCCAACAATTTTTTTTTCACTTTCATTTAAGTACTCACTATTTCCTCAAGGGTTATCATACTTCACTTAATAATCTCTTCAGAACCATAGTTTGAAAACCTCTGACATGTTTTTAGTTTTTTGTTATGGCACTGTCTATTCTGGGAACCCAAATCTGTTTAAGTTTCTCTGACTGCATAACACATTATCACATCATCCCAAGCTTAGTAGTATTAGACAACTTTCTGCTGTTGTTTTGCTAACTCTGTGGATATAGGAATTAAGACAAGGAACAGCAGGAATGGCTTTTTGATCATAATAGATGGGCCTCATAAAGAAGAATTGAAACCTGGGGGCTAAATTCAACTGCAGTTTTGTTCACTCATAATGATAGTAGGTCTTTGTTGAAAAGTTGGTCATCTCAATTTCAAACTATGGGGCTCTGTATGGACTAAGTGGGACTTCCATACAGCAGGGTGACTGGTTTTCAAGAGCAGTGTTCCAAAAATACAATGGCTATCACCTGAGAGCCAGGTGATATATATATATAGTTTATATATATATATAGTTTTTAAATATATATATATTTATTTATATATATGTACATTTATATTATATATATTTATATATATATTTATATATATAGTTTTTAAATATATATATATTACATATAAATATAAACATATAAATATATATAATATATATTACATATAAATATATAATATATATATAATATATATATAATATATATATATATAAAAATATATAAATATATATATATATATTGTTTTTTTACCTAGCTTCAGAGATATACAGTGTCATTTCCACTACATTGTATTCATTAAGGCAGCCATAAAATATTGTTCATTTTCAAGGGAAAGGGAAATAAGTTCCACTACTTTTGGGGGAGTGGGGTTGTTTGGGACTGGAACTATTTCTGTGCTTGCTTTATGAAAATGACAATGTGCCACAAAATGAGATGTTAAAGTAAAACATTTAAAAACATGCAATTATTTACAAATGGTTTGTAGATCTAAACATTTCATTGATATATTGCAATAAATTAAACAAAAAGAGATATAACTAGAATTTTTATCTAAAACCATGATATTGGTTGTACATAAGTCAAAACAGATTTCTTATTCTCAACGCGTGATGTTAAATTATCATTGTATTAAGTTTTAAATAAAAATAGTATGGAATACAATAGTGTCTTTCATATATATGTAGTTAATAAGATGTTATTTCAAATAAAAAATATCCTTTTACTAAAATATTTGACAACCACTGTTACATCGGAGATAAAGGGCTTCAAACAATTGTATGTAAAAAAATGAAACTTTCAATCTGAGTCTTAATATACTTTATGTTAACCACTATCAAGAAAATTGTTAAAGGGCTAGGAAATTTAACATTCTAAGCATATGTCAAAATAGATAAGGGGATATGTTGCTATGCTTGGAAGGTATATTTTGAATAAATGCTTTGTCACAAAGACTTAAAATTCATAAATTATTATGGTTTTAGGTATAGCCAGTAGGGACCAATATACTAAGAGAGATCTCAGAACATTATCTGATGAATCTGATGGTTCTTTCTGAAGACAAATGGATTGAATGATAAAGAGTCATATGCATTAATGACAAGAAACTCTATAATCATAATGTCAGGAGTGCCCAATATTATATTATCACATAAGGCAATAGAAAAATAATGCCACCAGTGTGGGAGTATTGTTTTCAAGGAGTACAATAGCTCTAACATCTATTCTTTGCCTCCCAATTAGCAGGGAAACATTGAAAAGTTCTTTGGTCATTGGAAGAAAAGTGATTTTCCTTGATAGCTGATAATTATTCCAAGATCTATACGTAAGGGAAACATCTTAATAAATCAACCTTAAAATTTCAGAGTTTGTAACTCAGTCTTATTAACTTGGCTTTTGTGTTTAACCTTTTGTAAAAATATTTATTGAACTAAGAAACATAAATGTGATTAAAATTATCCTTATCTATGAACTAATTCATACTTACATGGGTCATTATTTTGTTGTTGTTCTCTCTTCTTCACTGGCAATGGGGACAGAACTATGAATGAGAGAACAATGGGGCACCTGGGTGGTTCAATCAGTTACATGTCTGACTCTTGGTTGTGGCTCAGGTCGTGATCTCAGGGTCTTGAGATTGAGCCCTGCAATGGGATGCATGCTTAGCACAGAGTCTGTTTGAGATGTTCTCTCCCTCTGCCTCTACCCCTCCCTACTATGTGCTCTCTCAAATAAAACAAAAATCTTAAAAAAAAAAAAAAAAAGCAGCAATGATCTCTGCCTTGAAATGAATGAAATGGAATGGATGCTTAGTGAAATGTGGACTTCCAAAATATTTTAGGAGCCATTATCTGCACATAAGTAACTGCTGTATCAATTGCAACAAACACTACCCATGGTTACTACTGTGTAACTCAAAACATTTGACAAGCTTCCTCTTAAATACATCTATTTTAATACATGTTAAACTCCCACAACACATATAATAGCCTTTCCATATTTATATTATCTAAACTTGTTTCCTTACATTTTCTCAGGAAACTGCTTTTATATCCTACAGAATAACAAAAGACATTTTTCTATAGTAGGGTTTATCAATCTTGGCTTTATTGACATTTTGGACTGAATAATTTTCAGTGTGGGTAACTGTCCTGTGTATTGTGGGATGTTTAACAGTATTTGTAACCTCTACCCACCAATAACATCACCTTTAATTTGAGACAACCAAAAATGTTTCCAGACATTATCAAATTTCCCTGGGGGTAAAATAATCCCAGTTGAGAACTACTGTCTATAGTAAATACAGGTTCTTTGAAGAGGAAATATGTGTTCTCTTCTGTGTTTACTAACGTCAGACTTAGAAATACAAGGAGAGATATATTCTTCATTAAATGCCAACTTTATTAAAGCTGATAAGGATGGTTATGTATAATATGAGTATATAATTAACAGAGTTCATATTGTATTGAAAAGTAGGAGACTGTGAACATAATATAAACAATATTTTTTAAATCTAGCTCAATTGGGATAATTATTTATATTTATAAGACCGACAGAGAATTAATACAGAAATATTTTATAATTAATTAACTAATATCATCAAAACCCAATAGATAATAGGAAAACAAATAATAAAATTAGCTAATTCAAACTTTGCCTCTCTGAAAATTTCAGAATGCTTACTAGGTAAGAGGTGGGCCAGGTGAGAAAAAGGGAAACGAAGGAGGAAGATCTTGAGTACCTACAGTAATTCAAGTCCTATATTATAATTCAGGTATGTTTTATTCTCAAAACAAATCTTTGAGTTAGATTCTCATATAGACATTATAAAAATAAGGAAAACAAGGGTTATAGATTCTCAGTAACTTTTTCATGAACACATACATATACAGAACCAGCAATTTAGTATTTAAATCCAAATCCCTCTTACCCTTCCATGGTTACTACTGTGTAACTCAAAACATTTGACAAGCTTCCTCTTAAATACATACTTTCTTTCTACATAAAGAATGGAAAAATAACCAAATACAACCAATGCAGGACACTGGAAGGTCAGATACATGAATCTGCAAGTATAGAGATATCATACAGTCTTCTGTTTGCCCCCATTATTCATTTTCCCCTTATTACCAGGATCCTTTGACTTTTTAAAAAATATTTTATTTATTTATTTGACAGAGAGAGAGAGAGATCACAAGTAGGCAGAGAGGCAGGCAAAGAGAGAGGGGGAAGCAGGCTCCCTGCTGATCAGAGAGCCCGATGCGGGGCTTGATCCCAGGACCCTGAGATCATGACCTGAGCCGAAGGCAGAGGCTTTAAGCCACTAAGGCACTCAGGTGTCCCAGATCCTTTGACTTTTAACCAGACACACTATTTCCTTATAAAAGGCTGTACTTCTCATCCTGTATTATAGCTTAATGTTATCATTAACTAATGTAACATAACTAAGTTCAGAGCCAAAGATGTTTGTGAAAGGGATACGGGCAAATATAAAGTACACTTCTGAAAGGCAAAGTTGTTTATTTTATTTTCTTATTCTTTTTTTGGCCTACAAAGACTGAGGAAATCTTGGAAGCCATGGCTTAAGGACAGCAATATTTCTCATTAGGCATGAGTTGCTTATGTTTAGGCTGTTATTGGGAGCATGAAATATTTAATTTACTGTACATTGAGTTTCTTTGCTACAAGAACTTAGCCAGTACTCTAATGAATGGAGGGGGCATTTATAAAGAAGAAGTGCAGTACTGAGTTTTTTTTTTTAATTTTTATTTTTTGCAATACCAAGGTTTTATATGTAAATGTTAAATACAAAATTTAATTCTAATATCAAATGATCTGTACATATCTATTTTTCTGATGGCATACCCCTTTTATCATTATGAATTTAGTTCCTATTTCAAAAATACCCCACTTATTATAATTCAAAAATAGTATGAAAGACTTCTACCACTATCCATGATCGATTACTTGACACTAGATTTATCTTTTCTTAGTTGCTTGAGAAAATTATTTAAGCTGAAAGGTAATGATGTCAGATAGATATTAGATCCACAGGCTTAAAGGGAGAACACTAGGTATGGTTAATATATGGGTAAATATAAAATCCGCCAGAATTTTTATCTCTTAATATCCTAAAAAATATAATGATAGGTAAAGAAAAAAAATTAACTATATAGTGTAGGCCTTTAACATAGGTGGATCCAATATGTACATAACAACAATAGCACAAAAATCAGCTGGGGGGAACAATATTAGATTGCAATGTTCATAGATTCTAAGTGAGGTGATAAAACACTGAATGGAAGCAGAATATGATAGTTAAGGATGTGTGGTGTAATTGCTAAAGCAACTAGAAAAAGTAATGTAAAGAGGTATAAGGGGGAAAAAGTGAATATAAGAATTAAAATGGGAGTAGGAAAAAAAATTAAGCCCGAAAAGTGCTAGAGACAAATAAAAGGCAATAAAAGCCAACAAAACAAAGAGGAAACATCTAGAAAAATGATTAACATACTTAAATATAATTGCATTTAATATAAATGGAATAAGTTAATTAAAATGCAGCAATTTTCTGACAAGAAAAAATTAAAAACCAAACCCTATTAACTCTCCTAGTAGCACTCTTTAAATATGAAAACACAGACAGGTGTAAAGTAAGAGTTTAGAAATAGAAATATTATGTAAACATTATGAATAAGAATGAAATGGCTATAATAAGAGCAGACAAAATATCTTTTAAGATGAGGAGTTTATCACAGCTAAAGGCTAATATTTCATAATGATAGAAAGCAAATTCATCAGAGACATATCAATAAATAAATGTGTCAACTACACTTCACTTAAAAAATAACCATTAAAAAAGTAAAATATGTATAGATAATATAGATATAGATAATCTAACAATAATTGACCAAAATAAAGTAGACAAATTCAATATTATTTTGAAAGTTTAAACACTATTCTCTCATCAAATGATAGATGAATCCAAACACAATTTGTAAGGATGTGAAAAATAATTATAAAGAGAAAAATAAGTTTATAGTGGAAAATCCTAGCATTTACTGTTTTATGCATATGATCATTTAATACCACCAATGTTGGGATAATAACACCAACATATACATATTGATATCATGCACTGAGAGATATGCATCAATTTTGTAGTATTCCTGCTAAAAATGCGAAGCTCAAATCTAATCATGAAGAAACATCACACAAACCCACATTGAGGGACATATCATAAAATAACTTTGTAAGACTGCTAGGACATATCCTTTAAAGCCCATGAAACAAAAAATGTTTCGGACTAAAGGAGAATAAAGACAAATAATCGCTAAGTGCAATATGTCATCCTAGAGTGGATTTGGGACAAAGATAAAACAAAATGTAAATTATATTATTGGCACAATTGATAATTGATAGTTCATTTGAATATATTGATTAGATAATAGAATTCTGTAAATATTAAATCTTGAAATTTTAGTTGTGGTTATATAAGAAAATATACTAATTCTTAGAAAATGTACTCCGGGATTTTTAGCAGTAAAGGAAAATCATATCTCCAACTAAGTCTCAAACAGTGATAATTGATTTCTGCATGTTTAAATTATAATAAAATAAAACGTTGCAAAAAGAGTATGATGGTCATGAAATATAAGTTATTGAGCTATTTTCAGTTCTTAAAGATTTTACTTATATATCCAAAATATACTTTATTAAGATAATTCTATAGACATAATGACAATACATTGACAGTGGATTCTACTGATTTAAAGTGTTAAATATTCATAAGCTATTTTGGTATTATTGAATCAGGTCAAGTTATACGTGTCAATCTTTCTCTTATTTGAATCTTTATGTTAACAATACCAGAAACAATTATGTTTTTAAAGCCAGAATAATCTAATCTATCACATCTATTGTTTTTATTTAACTGCTTCGTTAGAAAAATTAGAATTAATTTCATTTTCAATTCAGTGGTATAGGTCCTCTATTTTTAGATTTTTCTATGTTCCTCTACTACATTTTACTGACTGTCTGGCTTTCTCTTCTCCTTGCCTCAGTTGTATCAATACACTAATAGATCCTGTATCATATGGCTATTGGGATTAACCGGAAATACAACTGAGCACATAATAAGATATTGCTAATTGCTATTAAATGGAGGCAGTGTCTGTGGTTTTCCAGAGATTAGAGTCATATTGCTTGAATTCGAGTCCAGCTTTGACAATTCTTAGTGAATGAATTAACTTATCTTTGCATCGGTTTCCTCTTCTGTTAAAATGCAAAAAAATAATACTATCTGCCTCATGGGGTTATTGTTTGAATAAAATCAATTGTTTATAAAATATTTAGAGCAGCACATGGAAAACAGTATGTGGTTCTTACATTAAATAGTAATAATAATAATAAATTCATTAATCACAGGCCAATATATGTTACTTTTGTATTTCTTTCTTTCCTTTTGGCCAGCTCAGCTAACTGTATTAATGGTACCTCAGCAGAATCCATGTTGCTTTAGAGTAATCTATATGAGTATAGTTCTTCTAAATTCACGTAAAGCACAAGTTTAGCCCGTTAAGGCTTTAAGACATCTATATTGCCATAGTTTTCACAATCCGAAAGAAAAAGAACTGTTTCATTTAGTTCCCTTTTCTAGAGACAGTTTTTTGGTTTAAATAGCTCTCTGTAACACATGAAGAAATGTTCATCATCATTAGCCATCAGGGAGATTCAAATCAAAACCACACTGAGATACCACCTTACACCAGTTAGAATGGCCAAAATCAACAAGGCAGTAAACAACAAATGTTGGAGAGGATGTGGAGAAAAGGGAACCCTCTTCCACTGTTGGTGGGAATGCAAGTTGGTGCAGCCACTTTGGAAAACAGTGTGGAGATTCGTCAAGAAATTAAAAATAGAGTTACCCTATGACCCTGCAATTGCACTACTGGGTATTTACCCCAAAGATGCAGATGCAGTACAAAGAAGGACCACATGTACCCCAATGTTCATAGCAGCAATGGCCACAATCGCCAAACTGTGGAAAGAGACAAGATGCCCTT
>CM052899.1:134915090-134931876 GCA_028534135.1 Potos flavus | reverse complement strand
CTTGCTCTTTCTAAATTAATGCCTTTCTCTTGTGTCTCTGCCTTATTTATGTATATGTAAATATGTATGTAAATACTTAAATTACTGATTTTAATAGTAGTAAATTTAATAGTACTAAATATAAAGATGTTACTTTTATTTCACATAATGTTTATAAATATGTTTTCACTAATAATATAATGCAGAAACATATTACTAACTCTGTTACCTATAGCCACCTATCATCATATATCTGAGAATTTCTAAGATTAAGAAAAAAAATTATTTATATCACTATATAGTATGTGCATGCACATGTTATTTATTTACTTTTACTAAAAAAAAAATTAAAGGAAGAACTATCATATAATTCAGGAATCCCACTTCTGGGTATATATATATGAAGAAAGTGAAATCATTTTCTCAAAGAGATATCTTCACTCCCATATTTATTGCAGCATTTTTCACAATAGTCAAGAAATGGAAACAAGCCAAGTGTTTATCAAAGTATGAATGGATAAAGAAAATGTGTATGAGTATTTTTAAAAGTTATATGTATGTACGTATGTATTTATTTATTTATTTATGAGAGAGAGAGAGAGAAAGAGAGAGAGAAATAGTGTGCACACACAGCAGAGAGGGAGAGGATCTCAAGCAGACTTTCTGCTAAGAACAGAGCTGGACGTGGGGCTTGATCTCAAGACCCTGAGATCATGATCTGAGCCTAAACCAAGAACCTGAAGCTTAACTGACTGAGCCAACCAGGCACCCATGTGTGTGTATAATATTATTCAGCCATGAAAAAGAAGGAAAATTCTGCCATTTGTGACAACATTGAATGATCTTGAAGACATTATGAGATAAATCAAAGACAAATACCGTATGGTATCAGATAAATGTGAATTCTAAAATATGCAAACTTGTAAAAATAGAGTAAAATAGTGGTTAGCAGGGGCTGGGAAGGGTGAAAAAATAGGAGAGATGTTTCAGGGTACAAAATAGAGTATTGCAACTAGTAGATAAGTAAGTAGATAAGTAATTGCAACTAGTAGATAAGTAAGTCCTGGAGATCTAATGCACAGTACACTGAATATAGACAATAATGTTGTTATTTTAATCATCAAACTTGCTAAGGGATTAGATCTGAATTATTTCCACTAAAACAAGAAATGATAATTATGTGCCATGATAAAGTGCCAATGCTACAATAACAATTGTATTACAATATATAAAGAAATCAATACAATTGTTACACAATGTTTTATGTCATATATTTCAATAAAAGGAAAAAATTGCTCTTATTCTAAAACAGAAAGATGATAGGAAATTAATTTTGTAATTAAAAATATCTTCAGATGGTGTATCTAGTTTTGAATTATTTTATATATTTATATATGTGTATATATACCACGTCATATTGTTTGATATAGATGAAACACCACTTTCAAAAAAATCAATGCTTTACATTTGATCATAAAACATTCTGAATCATATGCATTATACACATTTAAAAATTTTTCATTATTCTGGATGTTGGTAGTCTAGTTTCTAGCAGTTTCTTTTATATTATTTGTATGCTTAGTGTTAACAAAGAGCTGTTAGGTAGAAATACATTCTTTTACACATGAAAGATAGATATTGAATAATGTTAGTAAACAGCTATGGGATAAGTTACAAAATGATATTCTGTTAATAATCCCACAATGCAGGGACACCTGGGTGGCTTAGTCAGTTGGGCGGCTGCCTTATCATGATACCAGGTTCCCAGGATCAAGTCCCATATTGGGCTCCTTGCTTAGTGGGAAGCCTGCTTCTCCCTCTGCCTACCCCGCCCCCTGCTTGTGCTCTCTCTCTCTCTCTCTTTCTGACAAATAAATAAAATCTTTGAAAAATAATAATAATAATCCCAAAATGCAGACAAAAGGAAAATACTTGTGTGTAGCATGGCATGTACCAATACAAAATAAAAATCCATGTTTTCTATTAGTGTTCAATGTATATTGGTTATTGTTTTACAAAGAAATCTCACCACTAAAATAAAGCAGTATTTTTTTAAGTATGCTGGATATTGAGTATCTGTAGCTAATACTTTAGAGAGAGATTATCACTATCTATTCAGTGTTATTGCCTTCAAGTTTTCACAGAATTCATACCATCCTTAAATTCAAAAGCAGAGTTTCAGTTCCATCAACTTTATCAAAGTATAGTCTGACAATGAATGATTTTTCTTGTGCTTTTGTTACATATTTTGTTATTGAGCTGCAGGGTCAACATATTTTCTTCTGAGTTATCAAAATATAGCTACATTTACAGTGAATGAGCAATCAATAATAACTCATTTAACTGGTACAATATTCTAAAACATTTACACGTCTTATCTTTTCCTGAATGCATACAGTAATTGAATCTTTATTGAAATTAGAAACAGATGAAGTCATCATAAAAAATATTAGAACCATTATTACTTTGTTTCCAAATTCTAATACAGAGTTCCACCTTTACAGGACGGCATGCAGTCTCATACTCTACCCACCTATACTTTGTGGCAGTAGTTTGCAGATTGTGTCCTGGCTGTTCCAAAGAGCCAGTTTCACTGGGTCCCTCCTGGGAGAAAAGTTGTAAGGGAGGAACCAATGAGATGACATTGGATCTTGCCATCTCTTTTTTGTTTGCAGCTCTGATTTCAACTGTGTTAAATATTAGATTCCTGAAAATTTTCTTTAAATGTTCTCTGATTAAAATATCATAAGCAAGTTGGAAAAATAACTCCACTATAGTATGCTTCTAATTTAACTTTAAATGAAAGGTGACTTTTCCCCTTATAATACAGTTACTTTATAGTTTCAAGAATTCTTTTAAGATTATAGGAAATACAGTGCCTTAGGCATTGGGAAAGAACATTTAGGCACACAGATGTATTCTCTCTCTCTCTCTCTTTCTCACACACACACACACACACACACACACACACACACACACACCAGCTGAGAAAAGAAGTTAAGTCCATTCATGGTGTCACAGTATGAATCTTCCCTGAGAAGGTAAAGGAGTCTTTAACCCTAACATGTTACCATTTCTGCTACATCCCTCAAAGGGGTAATACCTGTTACTACCTCCTTTATATAAATAATTACATATTGCAAACTGACTTTTGTCTCCATGATTCAAATCCGAACATCTCTGCTGCACAGCTAAATTTTTCTAAAATTTTATTCTTAGTATTATATATCTGGATAATTCTCCTGATTGTTCATTTACTTTATTTGCACAGGCTCTTAGACATGTTCTTATATGGCCAAATAATTTGTCACATAGAGGAACCAGAAAAAAAGAAAAGGAAAATAAAACTTATGTCATAATCCTTCAGTACTAGGATGAACTGCATATTTTCTACTTTATCAAATCCATCAATTGTAAGACACATCATTAATTCATGTATCCATGAGAAAGAAAGATAAACATTACCAATTAAACTATGGCATGCTACCTATGGTAAAACCGATTCTAATTTTAGAGATGTCATAATGTTAAATATATGTACTTAGAACAAATGTAGAAATCATTCATTTGATTTTTACAAAAACACCACATGGAATGAATTTTTAGTTCTGATCCTAAATGGGGAAAATTAATGGCGACTGAGTGCCTCAGTCAGTTAAGCCAACTTTTGGTTTCGGCTCAGGTCGTGGTCTCATGGTTTGTGCCACTGAGCCCCAAGCCCAGCTCTGCACTCAGCAGCAGTTGGCTTGGATATTCTCTCCCTCTGCTCCTTTCCCCGATTATGCACACTCTCTCTCCTGCTCTCTCTCTCTCTCAAATAAATAAATCTTGAAATAAAATAAAATAAGATGGAGGAAATTAGTACAGAACTCTAAGTAACAACTCTAAGAGCACACATCTAATATATAGCACAGTCAGAATTCAGAATCAAATTTGTCTGACTCTATGAACCATCTTCTCCCTACAGAATTCCACTTCTTATGAGTTCACTGCAACTTGTAATGTAATGTAATGATGATGTCCCACCGCTGCTTTACTTCTAGAATTGCCTCTCATGACTCTTATTTAATAGCCTGTATGCCACAACCTATAAAGAGACTCTGTGTAACCAAACAATAGATTTTTAACATATTCTTTTTTTTTTATATTAACACATAATGTATTATTTGCCCCAGGGTACATGTCTGTGAATCATCGGGCTTACACATTTCACAGCACTTACCATAGCACATACCCTCCCCAATGTCTGTAACCCAGCCACCCTATCCCTATCCGCCCCTACCCCCAAGCCACCCTGTTTGTTTCGTGAGTTTAGGAGTCTCTTATGGTTTGTGATTACTAAGAAAAAGATACTGCTTCTCTACACCTCAATCTCAATAAATGTTTTTTAAATGTTCCATGTCATGATATTATTGATATTATTGGCAAATATAGTACTTTCTACTTAATAGCTTTAAAATGTTTTGACCATTTGGACAAACTGTAAAAACAACCATGGGACTGAACAATCAAAGCTGTTTTAACCAATAAACCACATAATCCAATGTAATATGACTGGCTTCAGCTTTCCATGTAATGAGTTTTAGTGAGTTAATGAATCCGTGAATTAGTCTTTAAGTCGTTGAGGCCTTATAAATTGTCAATATCTTCTATACTTAAGCTGGTAGTAATATTAATGTATGCAAATATTTATTGAATCGTTATTGTAAACTAAGAACTAATCTAACTTACGTAGTTCCAATTTTAACTATGTAAATGAGTTATTTGTTGAGCTCTTATGTATATACACACACGCACTATTATTACGCCTATTTCTTGGATGAGAAAAATAAGAGCTCAACAAATAACTCATTTACACAGTTAAAACTGGAACACAGAATTTATACCAGTTTCACAGCCAAAGCTCTTAACCTACCTACAATATATCATTCCAAGAAGAAGGAGAAACGAGCTGGAGCTCTAGAGACCAGCACTGAATTTCAGGTTACAAACTGAATCCTAGCGCTTAATCAAATCACTTCATCTGATTCAGAGTAAACATTGTGAAAGATGTGACTTTCTCTGATTATTCCAGTTCCAGTTTCACTTATAACTTAAAATGGGATTTGCTTTGCCTGTATTTCCTCCCTTGCCCAATCCAAATCTGTTGGTCTAAGTTTTCTTACGGACCTGTGTGAACTTGCTTCTTTTCGTTCCAAGGTCTCGAATCCTGATCTTCATGTAGAGTGTGGTGCTCTTTCTTTTATGCTCCCACAGCACCCTGCACACTTATTAAATGTGCATTTTTAATTAGTGACATTCTCCAAAGTCTCTGAACTTCTTTAAAGCACAAATGGTATCTCATTTCAAATACATAAACTGAGAGCCTAGCCTGACATACACAAAGCATTTAGTAAATGAATGCTAAGTGGAAGAAAGAAGAAATGAATGAACGGACATTCATTTACTCATTTATATAAGGAATTTGGTTTAGTGGAACGTAAGATTCTTCTTAGGACTAAACTCAGTTATCTCTCATTCATTTATTGATAGATTAAAGCACTTCATACATACTTACTGTTGATCTTTTTTGACCTCAATCTCCATAACACATTTTTGCAGCTTTCTGACTTCTCCAAACTGGCAGAGATTATGACTGTACCAAAGCATGAGCTCTTTTCACTTGTCAGACACTCTTGCAAATAATTAGGCCCCATGACTGACATCTTTCCAAGAAAATTTTGGGGAAAGGATTATATTACTTTCAGGCCTGACCCTTAAGACATCTCGAAGCGCCTAATGGCTCTTTTAGGTTCCCAGTCACCCTAAAGTAGGGAATCATTGAGGCCTAGGGAACAATGGAGAAACAAAATGAAAGATTTCTAGCATCCGAAGTCATTGCTACATAAAAGTGACCTGGAAAGGCCACATGGCTTGTGCCAGGCTGTGTAAGCAATAACTAAGTCTTTTTTTTTTTTAAAGATCTTATTTATTTATTTGACAGAGAGAGATCACAAGTAGGCAGAGAGGCAGGCAGAGAGAGAGGGAGAAGCAGGCTCCCTGCTGATCAGTGAGCCCGATGCGGGGCTCGATTCCAGGACCCTGAGATAATTTCCTGAGCCGAAGGCAGAGGCTTTAACTCACTGAGCTACCCAGGCACCCTAAGTCTTTCTTATGTAAGCCAAGAGAATTTTTTCTACTTTTTATGGAAGCTAGGATTAATTACTCTGATTCTAAAACAAACCAATATCTTCAATTGCTAGACTAATTTGTTTCTCTCTCTTTTTTTCCATTTTGTTTGTTTTAGGCTAAAAAGAAGAAAGTATGTAGAATTGATTCATGGTAACTTCATCCAAATTTTTCCTCTTAGACTTTCTAGGTCTGAGTTATAATCTGTATAGTCTTGGACACAGTAGAGCTGTTATTAATGGAAGAGTAAAAACAGGAAAATTTCAAACTGAAATTTTAGTAGATCCTTTAATAATCAATTAAGGCCCGGCATATATACTAGTTATTTGTAGAAATACTAAACAACCAAAAAAATTAACATTTAGGATGTTTACGTCACAATGGTGGTATATTAATGTATACCTAAACACATTTCTTCCTCCTACCTGCAGTAGAGGTTTTGCTTTATTTTGAATAGATGATATTTGAATAGATGATATATCACTGAGAAGAGAATATAGAACACATGGGAAGGAGACCACACTATAAGGAAATCACTTCTAATTTTTATCTCAGGATCAAATATTCGCCAAAGCTTTACATATTTTATCTTCTTATAGCTTAAGATTTAACTTCCTAAACTCTAATAAGAAATCCCTGAAAGAGAAAGAGAAAAAATGTATGGTTCATTATTATAATTCCCCAAAAGAGTCTTTAAACCAGGGTTACTTTAGGCGAATTATATTTTAAACCATTTGCTAAAATGTTTAATGTTGACTCCTAAGTATCTAAAACATTACACTGAATTGGCTTTACAGGACGTTTCTTTCAACTATTCCTTTCAGATAGGATTATGGCAAAAAGAAGAAAGTTATGCCAAACTTGCTTAATTCTTTAGCAAGTAATCTAAGTAAGTAGTAATATTAACATCTAATTTCTGATCTCAAATTTCTTTATTCCCTTATCTGCCTCCCAATATTTCACGGGTCTCTTGATTTATCTGTGAAAATGTGTAGAGACAGACAAGAATGAAGAAAGAAACAGAAAAACAGTGACAGAAAGGGAGAAAGAGAAAGAAAGGGAAAAAAGGATGGATGAACATACGGAGAAAAAAACCAATCATTTTTGTGACTTGGGAACAGAAGAGGTTTGGGAACCCATTTTCAACTCAGAAAAAGCAAATGAGAGAGAAAACCCACAGATTTAATACAGTGGCTAAATTTGAAAATATGCAAAATCTTGGAAGAAATTAAAAATGACAGAGAGCTGGACATACATTGCATGGTGGATATTTTACCTTGGCCCTAGAGATTGCTGCATGAACATGAACTGATTCAGTTACACATTTAAAATATTAAATTCAAAAAAAAGGATAATAAGTGAAACACAGCTCAAAAAGAAAAAAAAAATATATTACCCTAAATAAGAATGATAAAAACTGAAAGCAATACTACTTAATTTTGTGTTTATTCATTTTTTAAAAAAAATTGCAAACGCTGATCACATTGTTCAGAGATCTTTGGAAACCTGGAAAAACTAGATTAATAAACCTTGAAAACAATTAGTGGTTGTGAAATAGCCTGTCTCAAAGAAGCCATTTAAGTAACTTCCCTAATTATTAAGACCTTCTAATGGATAGTAGACACAAATGTCTGTGCTTAAATACCCCATTTTTTTTCAAATCACTTTTAATGGCATCTACCTATACTTTTAAAAAATCCAATTATCATTACTTGAGTCTACACAAATATGCTAATTAGTGATAGAATTTGGACTGAAGCACAGTTCTGAATCCCAATCTCATCACCATCATTGCTCTTCTCACTCTACTGCTCTGACCCTTGGGATATATGCCTTTCCTTTATGTCTCAATTTAATATTAAACAGAAATGACCAATCTTTTGAGTTGCCTAACATCTAAAAGACATTTTTTAAAAATCGTGTTGTAGATCACCTGGGTGTCTCATTCAGTTAAGCTTCTGCCTTTGGCTCAGGTCATGATCCCAGGGTCCTGGGAATCAGTCCCATGGGAGCCTGCTTCTCCTCCTCCCTCTGCCTCTCGCCCTATTTGTGTTCTGTGTGTGTTCTCTCTCTCTCTCTCTCTCTCACACACACACATAAATAAATACATAAAAATTAAAAAAAATTAAAATCATGTTGTGGGGGTGCCTGGGTGGCACAGTTGATTGAGTGTCCGACTCTTGGTTTTGGCTCAGGTCGTGATCTCAGGGTCATGAGACTGAGCCCTGCATCCACACTCAATGCAGAGTCTCTTTAAGACTCTCTCTCCCTCTATGCCTCCCTGCCACACACTCTTTCTCTCTCTCCAATAAATAAATCTTTTAAAAAATACTGTTATGGGTTGACTTGTGTCTCCTCAACATTCATGTGTTGAATGAAAGCCTAACATTTAGTACCTCAGAATGTCACTGTATTTGGAAATAAGGTCTTTACAGATGTGATTAAGTTAAAATTAAGTTGTGTTTTGCTTTGTTTTTACAGTGGGCCTTAATTCAATATGACCGGTATCTGTATAAGAAGAAGCAATTCAGGTACACACACAGAGACACTAGACACACATGCACACAGGGATGACTAAGTGAAGACACAGCAAGAGGCTGGCCATCTGCAAGCCAAGAAGGGAAGGCTCAGAAGAAACCAACTCTGCCAATCCCCTGATCTTGTACCTCCAACCTCCAGAACTGTGAAAATTATTAATCTTTGATTTTAAGCCCCCAAGCTGTCGTGCTTTGTTATGGGAGCCCAAGCAGGCTAATATAGATCCAAAGATTTTTGTCTGAATATTTACCAAATATTGTGGAGAAAATGTGCACAATTTACAACACTTGCCTGAAAGGACTGATGCGAACATTTATGAGATAATGATTATTAAAAAATTAGGGAACATTTATGAGATAACAATTATTTAAAAATTAGAGATTAATATTAAAATCATACTAATAGCTATCAATATATTTTTAAATGTTCAAAATTTAATTGATCCATTACATAATTTTCAAAGTAACATAGTATAGTAGATTAGAACACTGTTTAAAGATAGTCACTGCTATCCTCACCTTAATAAAAGTGTACTTCCCTTCTCTGTTATGGTGGGTTGGCACCATGGCTCGTTTAGCCAGTGGAATACTAACAAATGTGATGCAAATTAAGGTTTGAACTATGCTTGTGTAGTAGGGCATTTGTGAGTCTATCTTGGCCCTGGGAAAATTTCCCTTCAACTTGGGCCTCAGAATGTCCTCACATAAAGCAGACTTGAGGCCAGTGTATACGGAGGAGCCAAGGCCAGTTGCCCCCCAGCATAACGCAGGGCTCCCAGGTAAGTCTGGCCAAGATGACCTGATGCACATGTGAACTGCAGATGTGTGAGAGAGAACAAATGACCACTATTTTAAGTCACTCAGTTTTGAGGAGTTCTGCCATGTAGTGTTATTGAGCCACAATTGACTTATGTGGAAAGCATCGCAATAAAAATAAATAAATAAATAAATAAATAAATAAATAAATAAATAAAGCAAGTTGATTGCAATGTAGATAGAACTTTTAAATAATTTTCAATAAAGTAGGAAATCAGTACTCTTTTGAAAATTTAAAATATTATTATGTATTTTCAATGCCAGAAATAGAATGCTAAAAATATAACATCTCTTGGGCATTTATTATGTTCTAGGCATAGTGATAACTTCTGATTATTTTATTTCATCTCAATAGTGATACTAAGGTTAAGTATAATGATCACCATATTTTACAGATAATCAGTGATTTTTTTACAGGGTCATACTGCTAGTATGTTGTAGGATTGGAATTTAAACCCAGGCAACCAGTTTCTAATGCCTGGGCTCTTAACTTCTTTTTCCAACCCTGGTAAAACAAGGCCTCAAACAATTGACTTAACTCAGAGTTGTTCCTCTCCATGGAAATCTTTAGTGAAAGGTGAAAAACTTATACGATTTGAAGAGAAAACAGAGCATATTGGGCTCTTAATTTTTATAGCATATCCAGATACCACAGATTCTCTATTTTTTAAGGTGATTTTATCTATTTAATTGCCACTCTAACATACAATATTTTTACACAAAGATGTCCTCTGCACACTATACATAGTAAAGATCATGCTTTCATTATATACCCTATCTTATATGAAGAATCTTACCTATTAAAAAAAACTCTTTCATTTTATGTTTAAGTATAATACATATATAAATATGTACAGTAATTTATGCCTAAATAAGTGTGTGTGTATATATAAACATGTGTGGATGGATAGATGATAGATAGATAGATATAGATTCTTAGATTCTTATCATTAAACATGGCTTCTTGCACTTTGCCAAAATAGGAATCAGAACTGATGGGGAATTGCCAGGTTTCACAGCTACACTAAAGACAACTGACCTCCCAGAGCTTTGCTTTAATGTTAATATCAAGAAGATGGAAATTGAGTAAAATTATCAGTTCTCTGTAGTCTTCTACATATCTCCCAGGTGACCTATTCAAGTTATTACTGGACAAAGAAAGATGTGAGGCATGCATGTTAATGTAAATTATCAGAGAACTGAAGTTATTTTCAGAAAAAAAATGGGTGATTAAAGAACTTTCATAACATTTGAGAATGTTTTTGTAACTAGGTCTAAGAAAATCCAGAATCCTCGCAGGTCATTAGAAAGCATTCTGGGAAGCTCTAAAATATATTGGTCCTTTTGGACTAGTCCTCTATAAATTCTCCTCAATGCTCAGCCCTACCCCCTGCCACCTCCAAATGTCCAGATCCAGGTAAACATAACACATTTTCTAGTGAATCAGCAGGGCGTACCAAGAAATACATAGAGATCTCAAAGTATGAACATGAGGAAGAAGTTCCTATACAGAATGCTAACCAAACATTAGCCAATTATAAGGCATGCCTGAAGTTAAAGTCGATGCTAAAAGCAGGCAAATCAAATTAGTTTACCCTAACAGACCAAACTTATACATTCAAAGTGAAAGACCTTCGTTTATTTTTATTAATCAGTAGTGTTCACCAGAATCTGAAATCAAATATTGACTTGGCCTGAATATAAACATACTATCTAGTTGAATGATTTAAATGTTCTCATTTCCCCCTATCATTAACTTGCATTATACAAATTCATGTTATTCTCTATGATATTGCTTAAAAGGATATAATTTTTTTACAGTTTTATTTTTCCAGCTATGCAACATCACAGCGTCTCAGCAGTTACTGATTTGCAGAAATATTTGGATAGACTAGATGGTTTTAGGCTGTTTCCATACCTTCTTATGAAACATGGTCTGGCATCTCCTTGAATTAAATGATTTTAGCCATGGTTACTTGATTTCTAGTTAAAGATATTCCATCCAAATACCAGACTTAATCATTTACTCTAATATTGGTCGGCTGGCTGTTTTCCCAGATCATTTAGAATTCTTATACTATTAAATTTAAGACTATTGATTTTAAACTTCTATAGATCAGGTGACTTTTCAACTCTGTGATTCTAAAACAGTGTCAATACAACATAGTGAGTATATTACTAAGGACCTGCTACGCCTAAAAATAATACACAATTTTAAACAGAATTAATGGGTATGACAATTGGTAAGGTTTTCTATTTGATTTTAATGGAGTAAATACCAAATGCTTTATATGATATTTTAATCATGCAGTTATTACAACATTACTCAACGATCTACCCTAAAAGGGTTTCTCATTTGACTTTCTTGAAATAATTACATATTAAACCACTCAACACTATATATTTAGGATTATGTAAAAGAAAAAAGGGTAACATTCATCTTTATTCCATATATAAAGGAAATAAGGTACTACTCAGATACTTGGAATTTCTCCAAAACGTACAACTCATCATAAAGTCAGAAATAGTTAAAACATATCTAAAAGGTGCATTTTCTGCTGATCATTGCACACTCTCTCAAGCTGGCAGAAACTGCCTCCGTGGCTCTTGAGTCAACAGCTCTAGCTGTGTGTCACAGAGTTCCAAAGGTCATTCTTCCTTCTTTTCAGGTGAACTCTAGCACACCCCTGCATATTCATAGGCTGTAATGCACCTCTCATTCGCTTCACCATTTTTGGTCTCTGGGATTTTTTTTTTTTTTAATATATAAAAGGAACAACATGACCCCATCTTACAATTTGAAATATTCACTGATCTATGGTTATTCCTGTAATATCACAAGTGTTGGTGAATAATTAAAATTAAATAGTTTCCTATATATTCCATTTTATTTTTTTTATATATTCCATTTTAAAGGGACTTCATTTACTTTCTTTCAATGGTTTCCTCCTGTGCTGTTCTCACCCTGAATTATTCATATGAAACCTCACAAATTGCTTTGAGTTTGAGCAGTGCTGATATAAATCATAAGGCTATTTTCTCTCGAGGACTTCAGCCTTAAGCTCTACAACTTGTTTTAAAATGAAAACTGTGTTCAATTAAGGTGATTTGTTTGCTTCAAAAAATTAACTATCTTATATTGCCATTTGCAAGGAGAGAAGACTGAAGTTACTTTCCTGGGTGCTGAATAATTTTAGAAGTAATTTACTTGCTCTCTCTGACTGTATCCTTGCATCTAGTTTATCCTGTCCCTTTATTTGTGGTTAGATCATATTCTTCAGGATATATAGCTATCAAAAATTCCTTTCCTAATGGTTCTTCATTTTGACTTTTGACTATTTCCTTTGTAAACAAACTAAAATAATGTGTTCTTCTCTGCTTTCAGGTCCTTCACCGAAGGAGAGAAACAGAGAGGAAATGAATGGAAATGCAAGCAAACTGAGAAATTAGATTCAGTGTGGAGTACTGCTATAAAAATAGTATTTTAAGAATGACATCACTGAAAATGGTGGAGTAAGGAATCCCATCCATCCCTCCCCAAAAGTAACTAATAAGATGAAAGGCAACATATGGAGTGGGAGAAAATATTTGCAAATCATATATCTGGTAAAGTGTTAACTCCAAAGCATATAGGCAACTCATACAACTTTATAGCCAAAAAAAAAAAAAAACCCCTCCAAAAAAAAAACAATTGACTAAAAAATGGGCAGAGGACCTGAATACACATTTTTCAAAAAAAGACATACAAATGGCCAACATGATAGATGAAAAAATATTCAATATTACTAATCATTCAGAAAATGGAAGTCAAAATCACGAGATATCATTTAACACCTGTTAGAATGGTTATCATAGAAAAGACAAAAGATATCAAGTATTAGCAAGGATGTAGAGAAAAGGGAACTCTTGAGCACCCTTGGTGAGGATGTAAATTGGTTCAGGCCCTGGGAAACAAAATGGAGATTCCTCAAAAAAATTAAAAATCAGTAGCTGCACTTCTAGTGCAGATTTTTAGAACTAGAGAAAGCAACATGGACCTTATTCTCAAAGAACTGTGTTTATGGGTCTCCATACATCTGGTACCTTTCTCAATGACCAGTACAAAACATTTATTTCACCTAACCTGAAGCATTTCCAGGGCTGGGATGACTTCCCCAGTGGCTTTTGCCAGATGCATTTAAACTAACAGATATTGGTTACCACAATCTGCGGCAAGGAATAACAGTCGGAACAAGCCTGGGTTACACTTGAGATTCAATCTTAACTAATGAGCCAAAGAAGAAATCACAGGGGATATTAGAAAATACATTAAGACAAATAAAAACAAAACCACAACATACCTAAACTTTTGGGATGCAGTGAAGACAGTGTTCATTTGGAAATGTAGAGCTATAAACATTTATACTGGGGAAGAAAAAAAGAAAAAGAAAAAGATTTCAAATCAGTAGGCTAATTGTATACTTTAAGGAACTAGAAAAAGAAAAGCAAGGTAAATCCAAAGTTAGCAAAAGAATAAAGTCTGACCCCTACCTCATACCATATATAAAAATTATTAAAAATGGATCCAAGACATAAATGTGAGAACTAAAACTATAACACCTTTAGTAGAAAATATAGAAGTGTATCTTCATGATCTAGAATTTAGTATTCTTATATGAGACCAAAAGCACAAGCAGAAAAAGAAAAAAAAATAAAAACTAGACTTCATAAAAATTGAAAACAAAACTGCTCTTCAAATGACACGTATATTAATAGGGTGAAAAGACAACCCAAAGAATGGGCAAAAACATTAGCAAATCATAAAGTTAATAAAGGTCTAATATCCAAAATAGGTAGAGAACTCTTATAACTCAATAACAAAAACAAATGTCCAATACAGTAAATGACTTGAATAGACAGTACCCCAATAAGCACATGAAAGATATTCAACATCCTTAGTCATTGTGGAAAAGGAAATCAAAACCTCAATGAGATATCATATCACAGTGGCTGGGATGGCTATATATATATATATATATATATATATATATATATATATATATATATATATTTTTTTTTTTTTTTTTTTTTTTTTTTTAAAGAACATAAATTGGTCAGGATGTGGAGAAACGGAATGCTTGTACATTTTGCTGTTGGGAGATAAAATGGTATAGCCACTCTGGACAACAGTTTGTCAGTTTTTTAAAAAAGTTAAAAATAGAATTACCATATGACCCAACAAAACCCCTCCTAAGTTTACATTCAAGGAATTGAAAAGAAGTATTCAAATACATATACACAAATGTTTATAGCAGCACTACTTATAATAACCAAAAAGTGAAAACAACCCAAATGTCATCAATGAATGGATAAATAAAATGTTGTAGATCCATATAATGGAATATTATTCAGCCATAAAATGGAATGAAGTACAGATACATGCTATAATGTCAATGAACCTTGCCAACATTGAAGTTGGTGAAAGAAATTAGACCTAAAAGTTCACATTTTACACAGTTTCATTTATATTAAATATCCAGAATAGGTAAATTGATAGAGATAGAAAGCTGACTAGTGGTTGCCAGTGACTAGGGGGTGGGATAGGGAAGAAGGAGGAATGGTAAGTCACTGTTGAATGGGTATGGGGTTTCTTTATGGGGTGATAAAAATATCCTGGAAGTATGAAGGTGGTAGTTGCAAACATCATGAATGTATCAAACAACTCTGAATTATGCACTTTAATATGCTTAATGGTTACCTTTATTTTGTATTAATTTTACTCAATGAAAGGTAAATAAATAAAAGTGGCATTTTATCAATACAAAGTTAAACATTGGTCCAGGAAGGTCCCGGACTAGTTCATCTTTGGACTGGTTTCTGTAAGGAGTTAAGAGCTAAGAACCCTCAGTGTTTCCTGGAGGTTTTCTCTGTTAAATCAGAGACTAAAACTTTCCTTCTGTGGGAGTCCTTGGGAACCTTCTCACCTGAGTTTGCTTTTGTACCTGATACCTTACCCAATTCTCTGACCAAGAAGACTGCACCTCATAGAGAACTCATACTATCTAATTTGAGGGCAAAATAGCTACATGGAATTCTTTTGCACATGAGATTTATTTATTTATTTCCCCATTTAATTACTCAAGCATTTATGTCAGTATGGACTCATGGATATTTATTTTAAACTTTAGGTTATTATCTAATACTACTTTATTCATTTTGTTGCTCAAATTGTCCCAGGTTTGGCATTGGAGGTTCTTTCACAGTTTCCTTTTGTTTCCCTTTGAGGTACCCACATCAACATAGAGTTGTTTTATGAGTATCATCTTGCTTTTTTTTTTAAAAGATTTTATTTATTTATTTATTTGACACAGAAAGAGAGATCACAAGTAGGCAGAGAGGCAGGCAGAGAGAGAGAGAGGGGGAAGCAGGCTCCTTGCTGAGCAGAGAGCCCGATGCGGGGCTCGATCCCAGGACCCTGAGATCATGATCTGAGCCGAAGGCAGAGGCTTTAACCCAATGAGCCACCCAGGTGCCCCTCATCTTGTTTTCTGATACTGTAAGATACTCTAGGCTCATCTTGTGTATTTTCTGCTTTAGTTTTAAAATCAGTCATTTTTCTAAAGAGTTCTGCTCCCTTTCATTGGAGAATGTTATTAGAAATCAAGTTCTGGGCTCTAGGTGTGTTTGCTGCTGTTGGGGTTAATGTAGAGCATGAAATCAGCCATAACACCTAGCTTGCTAAAATGGAACACGGAGGCCTTTGGGGGCCAGGGAAGGTTTTGGAGAAGGGCACAGGCCTTCGGAATGCTGAGGTCTGCATGACCACTTTGCCGTAGGAATGCCACGGGGAGTTGCCTTCCCTAAAGCTTTCTTAGCCCAAACAGCAGCCCTGTGATCTAAGAGATGTCTGCATTGTCCCCTAGGCTATGTTTCGTAGAACTTGTAGAACATGCAGATTATTATATCAGATCTTTCCCGTAAACAGATCCTCCTAGTTCCAGTAAGACCCCTTGTTACACATCACATGCTTGAGAAATAGTGATAAAGACTTAGGATTATCCTGAAGGACCAATAAAAGTGGGAGCAAAGAAAGGCAAAGGGTCTTTGTCTCTGAGTGTTGACCCCTTGCCTTCTCCTCTCTTTCACATCAAAGTTTCGAGTAAACTTTCATCCTTCGATACATTCCTAGCATTTTGCTACCACAGTGTTGTTGCTTCCAGTCCCTTTCAGGTGACAGAACAGGAAATGTATGTGCATATACTACCCTGGGTACATGCACACATAGATAAATATTTCTACATATAACC
>CM052899.1:134888792-134904588 GCA_028534135.1 Potos flavus | reverse complement strand
TTGAAAATAGAGCTACCCTATGACCCAGCAATCGCACTACTGGGTATTTACCCTAAAGATACAAATGTAGTGATCCGAAGGGGCACGTGTACCCGAATGTTTATAGCAGCAGTGTCCACAATAGCCAAACTATGGAAAGAATCTAGATGTCCATCAACAGATGAATGGATAAAGAAGAGTGGTATATATATACAATGGAATACTATGCAGCCATCAAGAGAAATGAAATCTTGCCATTTGCAATGATGTGGATGGAACTAGAGGGTATTATGCTAAGTGAAATAAGTCAATCAGAGAAAGACAATTATCATATGATCTCTTTGATATGAAGAATTTGAGAGGCAGGGCGGGGGATCATGGAGGGTGGGAGAGGGAAATGAAAATCTGATTCGTTTTAAATGGATTTACTTCAAGTGTCTTTTTCCTATACCAAGCATCCTTTGATAATAAGGAGCTCCTGCATGTACCTATTTCAGATACTCTTGTAGGCAAAGGATCATTTAAGAAGAAAGTTTTCTCAGATTTGGAAGGACATATACAACTTCCCAGGGAATATTTGTATGCTATGCTAAGGAGCTTAATTTTTAGGAGACCATGCAGATGAATAAGCATGGGCACTGCATAATCAGATTTATGTCAAAGAAAGATTTATGTCACAGATCCTGCCTGTGGCAGCTTCTCAGCTCATCTCTAGTCATTGCTTCAGTAAACAGATTTGACTGGGTGTAATGGACAATATCTTGCCTCAGTCTCACTATATCACTTGCTTTCTATCCTAGGATCTTTCTGAAGCCTTTGGATATCTGACAAACCACTCAGTACTTATGTATGCATACACCTGGAAATTCTAGAAGTAAATACTCCATGGAATAACACTTGGCCAGAGGGTAAGAAGTAGTGGATATTTACTCTCTTTCTATCTTTCCAGCAGATAATTCTGAGACCCTCAGGGCATCTTATGGTGATTTTCATAATCCAAGAAAATATGATAAAAGCCTAAGCAAGGGCCATAGAGTAGCTATGGAGAGATGGAGTGAATTTTAAGAGGTACTATGGAGATAGAGTCTGGGCAACTGATTAACTGATTAGATTTAAGGAGCAAGGGAAAGTATGGAGTCTAAGTGGTCTTGAAGAACATAGAGATATTGGGGCACATTATGAAAAATAGGGAAGGGTATTCTGAGGAAAAGATGATGAGTTAAATCTGAACACATTAATTTTGTGGTCACTGTGTCTAGATAGCAGTGATAAGAAGGTTTGGAACTCAATTAATTTCTGGATTAGAGCTTTATTTAGGACACCAACATACACAGTAGTTGGACCCACTCATGCAGATAGATCATCCAAGGAATATATAAAATAAGGTGAGCACAAAGTTGAGGATTGAAATCTGGGGGGGGTAAAATCAGGGAAAGAAGAAGAGGAGCTGAGCAAGAGAATGGGATGATATTACAAGGAGTTAGATTCTTCATCAATCCAATTAAACCAAGTATCACTTTTAAAAAGTACAGAAAAATAAAAAAAAATTATATAAATCTAAAGCAAAATTATTTAGAGAATGAGTCAAGAAAACTAAGAAATTTGGATTCAAATCATAGATGATCTGAATAAATCCAACTGCTAAAATATATTTTTGTTTTTGTGAGCAAATCATATTTGAGTAGATAAAAAATATTGCTACAATAAAGCTTTTCAGCAACAGTGGTGGTGAAATACTTATTTGATGATACAGTCATTGATATGGGTTTATTATATAGTTGTGTAATTTTTTGGGCAGGGTTTGGAAAGGCTTGATGAGAATAAAGGTGAATTATGCAGTTATGGCCATGAGAAAGGCAGATAAGAATGATTATAATTTTAATCACCAGTGCAACCAATCTTCATCAGTGACATATTTGATTCCCATTTGTAGTGTACTAGAACAAGTATTTTAATTACTCTTGAAGTAATACAATGGAAAAACCAAACCTTGCTATTATACAACAGTTGTTCTGCAAGAAAATTATCATTACAAAAGGAGTTTTTATAATTGGACCATATAATTTCATTTTAATCTTTATAACTGCTTAGGCATAATTTTTAAAGTATAAATACTGCATTGTTTTACAATTCCAAACTTATCATGCATACTTATTGAATGTTTTGATAGCATCAATTTGGGAAAATATTATTGAGGTACTGAAAGAAGAGCAAAATAAGTAAAGGTTTTGATCATGATATATTGCCTTTTTTGAATAATTTGTTTTGTCCAATATCAAAAATGTATCAAAGCTTTTATGGTAATGCTACTGTTTCTTTTTAATGTGGTATTTGATATTAGTGCTAACAGACTAATTACTAAAATCCATTTTGTGGTTTTATATCTTTAAGTTTCATAGTTTGGGTTATAGCCAGGAACATATTTATCATCTGCAAATATAAATCTTTTTTTTTTTTAATTCAGAGTTTTCAATATACCACGAGGCTATGTCTCTTTTTTGGAAAAATGTGGAGATAAACACTAAAATTTGTGTCATTTCTGTGTCTTATTAAGATATGTTAATTATTTAAAAATACAGTTTGGGGTCCCCCCAGGTGGCTCAGCTGGTTAAGTGGCGGGCTCTTGACTTTGACTCAGGTCATGATCTCAGGGTCCTGGGATTGAGCCCCCTGTTAGTTTCCACTCTTAGTGGGGAGTCTGCTTCAGGATTCTCTATCTCCCTTTGCCCCTCTCCCTGCCCACACTCTCTTTCTCTCTCTCTCTTTCTAAAATAAATAAATAAATCTTTAAAAAAAATACAGCTCAACTGTTACCTGTAGCAGGTTGTAGCAAGTTCCAAATTTATTCTATGTACTCAATTTCTTTAATAATATTGAAAATACTACTATTTAGCATTTTATATTTTATGAGTTAAAATCATTTATTTATATTTAATATGAACTGTCAATAATCTCATAAAATAAAATGTGAATCAGTTTTGTAAATTTGTGGAGTAAATCTTGTTTGCCTCTTAGATAGAAAACAAATCTTACCCATGTCTATGTCTCTGGTAACCACGATAGTGCTATGAGCATAGCAAATGTCTTGGAATTTGCTAATGAATATATGAAGAAAACTCTGAATTAAGAGAAATCAGACTATGTAATAGGACTAAATATCAACACTAAATATTTAAATAAAAACATACCATAGAACCTAATATGAGCATATTTTACAAACACAGTTGACATTGACTTTAACTTTACCCTTTATGTGTACAAGGTCAACAGTGGAAAATTTAATAAAGCAGTACAATAGGCCTCAAGGTCCTTTCTGTGTTCTGAATTTTCACCCAAGTGATGTACTCTAGGATATTCATGATGATTGTGACTTTCAGTGTCTCACTAAGGGTACTCTTTATGGAGAGTACCTCATTCTCTGGGTTGTCTTCCGACTCTAGAAAAACTACACTAGTTTATGTTGATTTTACTTGGGGATTTGAATTTTTTCAATAAAGTTAATCTAATAAACTAATGTATGCTTAAGGTAAATGTAATTTTCTCTAGCCAGAAACAGATGTTTAACAGGTACTTTCTAGAGTCAATAACTTAATCCAAAAAGTATTTTTGATGGTGCTAATGTTCAGGATTCATATTATAATAACAGAGGAATACCCTGAAAATGAAAAACCTAAGTAATCTATGGTGGCTATCTTTAAATATTAAAAGAATCTTTGATAGTAGAAAACAGATGTATTTGTTTTGAATTGCTATAAAGATGTAATTATTGGGTATATTTACATGGAAAAAGTATCTTCAAGAGATTGTTTTCAATTAGAGCTTTGCATAAATGGTGTTGTTGCCTTATACAAAATCTATTTCTTTAATGTTACTTTGTTTCTCTAGATCTCATTCAGGGTCTTCTCTTATACTATAAATTCTCTAAGGAAGAGGACTTGTCTTCTAAATCATTAAACTAACGATATTTTAGCGCAGGATTCCTTGTTTTGTTTTTCAGTTGTATACATTGAATTTTCTATCACTTATATCTTATTGAATGTTCTGAAGACTTCTCAAACTCAACATAGCTTAAGCTGAATTACCTTTCTTTTCACTTCCATTTCTTAAAAAAAAAAAAACGTTATTCTAATGAATGACACTCATCTATCTTATTGCCCAAAACAACATTCTGAATAGGTTTTCAGTATAATGGAGATTTAAAGAGGCTGGTATTTGAAGTCAGATTATCCAAATTTGAAGATTTACTATTTGGAAATTGGACAAGTTACTTCAGCACTCTGAGTATTTCTCCCCATGTACAAAATTAGCATATACTTATAGTGCTCTTGCAGCTATTTTACAGATTAGAGGAGACAACCCATATAAAGTACTTAACATATATCCTTTCTTATAAAGCACTTAATACATATCATTTACATAATTTCTTTTTTTTTTAAAGATTTATTTATTTATTTGACAGAGAGAGAGATCACAAGTAGGCAGAGAGGCAGGCAGAGAGGCAGGCAGAGAGAAAGGAGGAAGCAGGCTCCCTGCTGAGCAGAGAGCCCGATGCGGGGCTCGATCCCAGGACCCTGGAATCATGACCTGAGCCAAAGGCAGAGGCTTTAACCCACTGAGCCACCCAGGCGCCCCTACATAATTTCTTATATGTATTCTTTTAGTCATCCCTTATCTAATCAGTTATAATTTATAGACTTGCTTTTTAAAAGATGATTCTGTCTTTCACTTTACTTTCCTCTGCCTTAGGTTTTCCAACACTCACAAATTTTAATAGAGAAGCTTCCTAACTTTCTCCACAGAGTTTTTCTCTTCCATACACTTCAAAAACTATGACCAGATTATCTTTCCAGAATATACATCTATTATCATCCTTGTATTAGAATTGCATTGACCTTCTATCTTGAGATTAAATTCTAAGCTCCTTGGGAAGGCATCAGATTTTTAATTCTACTCATCTTCTGTTGGTCCTCCCACATATATTTTGTAACTCATACCAAAACACTTGTACTCATTTGAATGTGCCAGATTTTTTCACATCTCTGTAGTTTGCACATACTGTTCCCTTTTTATTACATTGTCTTTGTCTTATTTCTTCTAAAAACAACAACAGTAACAACAAAAATCTATAACCTTCCAAAAACTGTTATCTTGTCTCCAAGCTGGATGAGGTGTTTTTTCTCTATGTCCCCATAGCTTTGTGTGAAAATATCTTATGTTGTTTATACTGTCCAGGTGTTGTTATATATAATGTGTTATTATGTATTTTTATACTTATTTTATTTGGTAATTCAGATTGAGAAGGATGTAAGGGCAGAGATTGGACATTCTAAGTGTCCATCATAGTGCCTGGCACTTACTAAGGGTGCAATAAATGTTTGCATTTATTCTCTACAGTTACAGCCCAGAATTAGAGTTTTAAGAAAAACACTACTAGATGTTAGATCTACAAAACTGTTATTTTTAAATCTCTTGTACTCCTTGAAGTTAAAATTTTAATTCACTGGTGATACTATGAAAAAAATAAAAAACAACAACTAACTATGATACAAGAGATTGATCTTCATCTCACCGCATGTATCACAGACTTTATGCTGACCCCCAGAAATGTGACAGATAGATTGATCCCATTCTCAACATCTCCATCACCACTTCCTTTAACAGTACACTTCAGAAGTTACAGATATTTTCATAGTTTTACACCTCTTTTTAGATTTTCACAGTTGAGACTACTGCGTGTCTGTGATACTCTTCAGCTCTATATTTTTTGCCCAAAGTGTGATAAAATGTCTATTATGGCCCATAATTTGTTGAATTGTTCTTGTGAGTAGATACAGAAAATCATAAGCAGAAAAATCCATGTATTTATTCTCTCATTTCCAAATCAAGAAATTTGAAACATAACTCTGTAAATCTATTTTACTGGTATATATACCCAACAGAGAAATTTAAACTGTAAATCTGATTGTGAAGCTGAGGAAGACAAAGTGCTAACTCAAAGAACATATTTATTCCTCAGGATTTTCTTGGAAAAAATTAAGATTATAATTCTATGAACAAAAAAATTATATCTAGTGTAGTATCTGCATTTATTCAAAAGAGGTAAAATTATTTGAGTGACTCATCTGACTATATTAAATTTTTTAAAAAATTTAAATTTATTTTTAATTATAAAACATTTCTTTATACAGTTGGAATCAGTAAGGCTTTAGCTACTTTCAAAATTATAATTCTGGGACTTTATTTTCACTCTATCAGAAAAAAATGACTATTCCCACTTTTCCTTTTTCAAATAATTCCTACTCTTAGGTTACAAAACTAAAAGGTGAGAGAAGGCAATTCAATTATTATGTGTCAAATTTTTGAACTTTTTAAAAAAATTTCTGGCAATGTCCGAATATTTTTTAAACACCGAAAATACTTTCAATGTGAGTATAATAATAAAAAGAATAGAAATGTTCTACGATAATGAATAGACAGGATTTTTAACAATAACTATCTTTCTATGTTAGTAAAGAATATAAAAACTAGGCCAAAAACAAAATGGACTGAAAATAATGTAAGAAAATATATCTGTGTGTTAAGATATAGTTTGATTTGCTTACATATTTGTAAATTAATTTTAATCTTATAATCCCCTATGTTTAGACAATAGAATATATTCATGGTGAGCTATTTGTACAATCACAACAATTGATTCTAGCCATACTTTTCCTAGTGAAAACATATTGCATGAAAATATAGACCTTGGAAAACCTAATGTATAATCTTATATATCTTATGATTTACTCCATAATTCAAATGAACCATTTCCGCCTTCAAAATAAAATGGTAGCTCAACCCAGTTTATTCATCCATTCAACAAATATGGACTATTGTACCTGTCCTGTGTTCAGTATATTAGAAATGTCCTAAGAATAAAAAATCAGTCATGGTTTCTGCTCTCACAGACCTTCGAGTTTAGTGAAAGAAACAGAGTAATATTTTAAAAATTGCTAGTGTAAACAGCACTTTTACAATTTACTAGTGTAAATTGCAACTTCTATAAAATTCTCAAGAGTTGGTTTGATATAGTACTGTGAGATCCAGGGCATCTGACTTACTTGGAGAAATTAGTGTCTTCCTTCAGGAAAGCTAGAAGCTTAATTGACATTCGAATGATGATTAGGAAAAGCAACAAGTTATGGTAACAACTTCTACAAAAGCACCATGAAAGAAAAGGAAACCAGTATGGAGAAAAATATCGATAGTGAGAATTATTTAGCAAATATTTTTTAGATTAAATGCAAATTAGAAAGCATAATCAGAAAGGTAAAAGAAAATCTATAAAAGGTAGAAATCAAAATCAACTATATAAAATATAGAGATTCTAATTTTAATTAGAATTTTTTTTAAAGTATAAACCCCAAATAGCCAAAGCAATCTTGAGAATTAACAGCAAAGCTGGAGGCATCACGATCCCTAATTTCAAACTATATTATAAGCTATAGCTATTAATACAGCATGGTAGTGACATAAAAACAGACACATAGATCAGTGGAACAGAAGAGAGAGCCCAGAAATAAGCTACGTAAATGTGGTCAATTATTTATGACAAAGGAGCCAAGAATGCACAGTGGGGGATAGAATAGTCACTTCAATAAATGGTATTGGGAAAACTAGACAACTACAAGCAAAAGAACAAAGTGGGACCACTATCTTACACCACACGTAAAAATTAACTCAAAATGGATTAAAGACTTGAACCTAAGACCTAAAGCCATAAAACTTGTAGAAGAAAATATGGGTAGTAAGCTACTTGACACAGGTCTTAACTATGATTTTTTAACCTAACACCAAAAGCAAAAACAACATAAGCAAAGATAAACAGATGGGAATACATTATGTCTAAAAACTTCTGCACAGCAGATGAAACCATCAACAAAATTAAAAGACATCCTACTGAATGGGAGAGAATATTTGAAAATTATTTATCTGATAAGGGGTGAATATCCCATATATATAAACGTTCAAACATCTTAATAGTGAAAAACAATTGGATTAGGGCGCCTGGGTGGCTCAGTTGGTTAAGCGACTGCCTTTGGCTCAGGTCATGATCCCGGGTCCCAGGATCGAGTCCCACATGGGGCTCCCAGCTCCACGGGAGTCTACTTCTCCCTCTGACCTTCTCCCCTCTCATGCTCTCCCTCAAATAAATAAATAAAATTAAAAAAAAAAAAAGAAAAAGAAAAACAATTGGATTAATAAATGGGCAGATGACCTCAATAAACCTTTATCCAAAGAAGACATATAGGTAGACAACTGACACATGCAAGGATGAATTACTAATCATCAGGGACATGCAAATCAAAACCACAATGAGTTATGACCTCACACCTATCAGAATGGCTAAATCAAAAAGACAAGAAATAACAAGTGTCAGTGAGAATGAGAAGGAAATGGAAGTTTCATGCACACTTGGTGGGAATGTAAATTGGTGTAACTACTGTAGAAAACAGTATGGAGTTTCCTCAAAAAATTAAAAATAGAAATATCGTATGATTCAGTAATTCTACTATGGGGTATTTGTCCATTATTTACAAATAACCAAGATATGGAAGCACCCGTAATATCCATAGATACATGAATGAATAAAGAAGATGTGGTATATATTACAATGGGATATTACTGAGCCATAAAAATGAATGAGATTTTGCCATTTGCAAAAACATGGATGAACCTAGAGGGCATTATGCTAAATGAGATAAGTCAGACAGTGAAAAACAAATACCATTTGATTTCACTTATAAGTATCAGAGGGGAGAAGGATGGGGGATGAACAAATAGATAAAGGGGACTGAGAGGTACAAAATTCCAGTTATGGGGTGCCTGGGTTGCTCAGTCAGTTAGGTGTCTGTCTTTGGCTCAGGTCATGATCCCAGAGTCCTGGGATAGAGCCCTGCATCAGCTCTTTGCTGGGGGGGAGCCTGTATCTCCCTCTCCCGCTTCCTTAAGCTACCCCTGCTTGTGCTCTCTCTCTCTATGTGTCAAATAAATAAATAAAAAGAAAATCTTTAAAAGAAATCCAGTTATAAAATAAGTAAGTCACAGAGATGAAAGCTGAGCTTAGGTGATACAGTCAATAATATTGTACTGACACTATATGGTGACAGAGGTGACTACACTTATCATGACAAGCATTGAGTAATGTATACAATTATAGAATCAATAACCTGAAATTAATATACCATTGTATGTCAATTTTACTTCAACAACAAAAAATATAGGCTAGATTTTGATAGCATTGTGACAGAGGCCCTGGGAATGCTCATGTTTTCTTTGCTAATGGTGCCTCGTATGTGTGTGCGTGTGTGTGTGTGTATGTGTGAATGTGTGTGTGTGTGAAAGAGAGACAGAGGCAGAGACAGAGGGAGAGAGATGGAGTCAGAGTAAGGAGAATAATAGCAAATGCGAAACAAAGTACCAAAAAAAAAATAAATAAATAGTGAGTGTTATATAGTTCTTATGGGGGGAATTTTTTTTAGTTTTAAATTCAATTTAATGAGAGTACATTGTTCTTCTCCCCCTTTTCAATATATTTTCCTTGAATGGTAGTTGCATGTTTTCCTTTTGGCAAAAGTATAGATGTAACATATTGTATCAGGTGACCATATTAAATATTTTATTTTCTTCCCAATGATTCCTTTTTCTAAGATCTTATACTACAAATAAGCATTAATAATTGTCCTCTTAACACTAAAGTTAAAATTTTTTTCCACATCTGTCTTCCATTCTGCAAAATAGTATTTGATTTGTCTAGGAGAGAATTCAGAGAGATTGTGGTTTCCTGCCAAGATTCATTGAGAAAGACAGACATACGATGCAAGTTTTCAGTTAATCTAGTCAATCAGGCTATATAGCTGAGTTGGAGATTACATTTCTCTTATTTCAGAAGGCAATTATTACTATGTGAAATATAAAGATTTTAATTAATTACAGAAAATACTAATTATTTTTCCACCTTTTTAAAAATTTTCTAAAAATTTATCTCAATTAGGCAACATATAGTACATCTTTAGTTTTTGGTGTAGTGTTCAATAATTCATTATTTGTGTTAACACCCAGTGTTCATCATATCACGTGTCCTCCTTAATGCCCATCACCCCATTTACAACTTGAGTATTATGTACCTGTGTTACTTCAAAACTTATTTTTCTTATCAAATTGTTACACAATGTTTTCTTTCACACATTTTTTTTCTGTGAAGTAGAATATGCTGACTCTGCTACAATTATTTGAGAGTTCATAAAATAGATTAAATTATAGCCATCCTATTCACTATGATAAATGGAAAGATAACATAGGCTTAATTCACTACAAATATTTAGCTCTAAAGCTTTGATGATGTGTCCCTTAGATATATGCCTAGACATAATTTTAACGTACTGCTATATAGTCAATATTATTCTATTGGTTAATCTTTACTATAGTAATAATGAAATCCAATTACTAACATTTTTCACTTGAGGGGCGCCTGGGTGGCTCAGTGGGTTAAAGCCTCTGCCTTTGGCTCAGGTCATGATCTCAGGGTCCTGGGATCGAGCCCCGCATTGGGCTCTCTGCTCAGCGGGGAGCCTGCTTCCCCCCCCCCCGCCTGCCTCTCTGCCTACTTGTAATCTCTCTCTCTGTCAAATAAATAAATAAAATCTTTAAAAAAAAAAAACATTTTTCACTTGAAATTTATTTTTTCTAATTCACACTTTTTTTTTTTTTTTAGTTCAGGTATATAAAATAATTCTATTAATCTAAGAGTTCTACTTTGATGCAGAAGTTGTGTGCATGTCTTAGCTCAGGCTGCCATAACAAAATACTATAGACTGGGCAGCTTAAACAACAGCAATTTATTTTCTCACAGTTCTGGAGGACAGAAGTCTGAGACTTTCGGGTGCCAGCATGGTTGGGTTTTGGTGAGCACATCTAAATCCCAAAGGCCACCTCTCCATCACACTGGGATAGGACTTCGACACATGAATTTTAAAACACAATTCAGTCCTTAGCACATGTATTTTTTTAACCTAGTCAACAAATATTTATGTAGTACCTATGTACTGGGTGCTCTTTTATGCTTAAGCTCATTCTTTTCTCAGAAATATTCCTATTTTCTAAGTACACAGGCTCTTGTTACACCTGACTAAATTTCAGCAAAACACAGATGAATAAAAAGAAACTTCATATTTCCTCTTCTTCACATTAAAAAAACAAAACAAAAACTCATGATATATACAGTTGTATACTATGAACAGTGTGTTACATTAGAAACTTTAAAATCTGCACATATTTGTATTTATGTAAATGGGACTCCTAAGTTACTGAGCTTGTATATGAATATAATAGCATGTAAACTATGTCAGAAATTAAAATGTAAATATTCTTGTTTGTATTGAAGAATGATAAGTATATCTAATATAATAAAAAGTTATTGAGTATAACAAAATATCTGTAAACATGCTATGGTCTATAATTAATTTTATCATTACTTTTACTTGCCAGAAATGGACCTACAAATTAGAGTTCAGAATTTAATTAGAAACTCTTTTTGATTTCTTGGAATTAAAACTATTTGATATATGAATGGATTATTTCACTATAATTAATGATAGTTATAAAAACTGCAAGAAAAGCTGAACTGTGTTTTTCTCTTGATTTTTATTATAGTGTAACAAGCATTAAAAGTTTAGCATAGTAGTTAGAAGAACAGGATAGTTTGGAATTGAGATAATCTGGGTTTATATTCTTTCTAAAATTTGCAAGCTGACCATTGGAATATTACATAAGTCTCTTTGTTCTTTTTCTTCATCTTTAAAATTAAAATCTAAAATGTAATACTTATTATGCTCCGTATTTGTTTCCTACTGCTGCTCAATAAATTGCCACTAATTTGGTGGCTTGAATACAAATTTATCTTAAGATTCTAACGATCAGAAACTTGAAATGAACCTCACTGGACAGAATCAAGCTGTCAGCAGAGCTGTTTCCTTCTGGAAGCTCTAGGAAATAATCCCTTTCCTTAACCATTCCTAGTTTCTAGGGACTTGTGGCCTTTGATCTCATTCTAAGTCAGGAATGCCAGGTTGAGTCCTTAGATAACATCACTCCGAATGTACTTCCCATCACATTGTTCCCACTTCCTCCATCTGACATGTTTAAAGAACACTTATGGTTACTTGGGTTCACCTGGGTAATCTAGTATAATCTACTTATCCTCTGATTAACACTCTTAATTTTATCTGCAACCTTAATTGCCCCTGGTCATATAACATAAAATATTTACAATTCTCAGGAGGCTTAGAATGTGCACATCTTGTGTGGGGAGGGTATGTTATTCTGCCAACGGCATATACATTCTATATTCTGGGAGCTATACTATATCCTTCTGTGAATTAAAACTCATAAATTAAAGTTATAGAGTATGTACTTCATCTTCACAGGAATCTATATTTACAGTATTATTATCTCCACTTTACAGATTATTCGACCAAACATAATAGTAATAAGTGCCTCAGAATATCACATCTAAATATAGGGATAGTGTCAAGATTAAATGATATAAACAAAATTCTCAATTAGGCTTTTGGACTCAGTACATCTTAATTATTATGTAATATTATCTTGATCTGTATCATTCTTATTCTGTGTTCCTTAGAGCACTCTTCTTAAATAGGAATACTCTGCAGAAATAAACCATTGTGGCTTCTATTTAAATATAACAGATTAAATCACATGTTTACAACCTCTCCCTTCTGAAAGCACTCTGAAAGTAAAATGGATAAAAAGAACAAAAGCATATAAAGTATACAAGAATAAAGAAAATAGATAGAGCATGACAGCAATGCTTTTACAATTGGAAATCAAATAAGTCATAAGCGACTTAGAAAAGCAAAGAAAATTAAACCATAAGCCTGCAGTTGGGGAATTTGATGTGTAAGATGAATCACATCACAGAATCCTAAAAAGACTAAGAAATTGGAGGCACTGGATTCTTGACAAAGTATAGCTGCATTTAACACATATTGGTATAAAAAAGGTAGGATTATTGGTTTAAAGTGTACAAGACATAATTTAAACCCTAGAACATTCCTCACCCAGCCAGTTCACTCCCTGGAAATACTGAGGCAGAAAGAATTTGGACACTAGGACACAATCATGTGTGAATCCCACCCAGTAAGGTCCTTATCTTAGCTGTGTTCTCATCCCACAGAGTCAGTAATAGCTTATTCCCATGCCCTTCTCTGGAAAATTTCCTTTGTCTCACCCAAAGATGCCTAGGAGTTATATTACCTCCACCCCAAAGAAGGAATGCAACGCATTACTGATAAAAAGATATAGAATCATCCTATAGTGAGGTTTATGTTCCAGATCACTGCCATTTCTCTCCTACGGATCAGGTCTAGGCTACAATTTATCTGAGACTATAGTCATTTCACTTCCTTATTCAACCTCCCTCACTTCATTTTATGTTTGTGCTGAAGATAACCCCCCCCACTAAGTCATAAGCATCTATATTCCTGCATTAGGCTGTGCTGTATTGATACCTAACCTAAGATTATGGGGCATTCTATTCAATATCCGAACATGAAATAAAATTCCACAAACTGGAAATTAAGAGCTGAGGCCCATTCTCTCACTTAGCTCTAAAAATGCTGAGTTTTTAGACTTCAACACACAATTTAGGAGATTGGAAAATTTCTTACTAGGGAAACATCAACCCAAGAGAAAAGAGCTACAGATATTAAGAGTTGAGGTTATCTAAAAAAAGGGCAAAATTAGATCACCTTAGAGAAAAGTCTACTAAACATACTGTTCCCCCATACACAGATCACAGATTTCGATTAAATTTTTATTACTTATTTCCTACTTGGTCAACAAGAGTCATTGGATATTTGCAGAAAATCTCCTGTGTGTGTGTGTGTGTATGTATGCATATATATGTATGTCTCTCTCTGTAGATAGATGTGTGTATATACAGAGACAGAGAGATAGAAAGGGAGGGCAATAGAGAAAGAGAAAGAAGGAAAATCACTTCCAAGGAAATAAAGATAATACAGGGAGAAATAAATCAATAAAAATTATACTAAATATGGTACAGCCATAGCTATTTGAGAGATATTTTGGTGGCTCCTTATGGAACTAAATACACGCTTATCATATGATCCAGCAATCATTCTCCTTAGGTCCACATAAAAACATACAAGTAGATATTTATAGCAGCTTTCTTCATATTTCCCAAAACTTGGAAGCAACTAAGATGTCTTCCAGTAGATGAATGAATGAACAAACTGTGGCACATCAACACAATGGAATATCATCCAGCACTAAAAGGAAATGAGCTGTCCAGCCATGAAAAGACAAAGGAACTTTAAATGCATATTGATAAATCAAAGAAGCCAATCTGAAAAGCTACTTAATGTGTGATTCCAACTATATGGCATTCTGGATAAGGCAAAACTATTCCTCACACTAATGTTTCAACAGCGTTCTCAATAGATATTTAGATTTATTTATTGCATTAAATTAATAAATAGATAAAAAAGAGTTAAGTGCTGTGAAGAAGCTAAGCATAGAATTGGTGTCTCAATAGGCTTATTAGTAAAATTGTCTATAAAAAGGTATTATTTGTGTAAAGACAAAAAGAATGATTTAGTAAAGATAAAAACAATCATTAATGCACTTGAAGTAAAATAGAATATGCATATAAATATATACATAGAAATGTGTATTTGTATATACATATATATTCACACGCACTCTGAGAGCAGAACAGAATATGCATATAAATACATACATACAAATGTGTGTGTATATATATACATATATAGGGGTTTTTTTGGTAAAGTAATAATTAGGTCACTTGATAAAGATAAAACACAAAATAAGAAATACTAAGATAAAAATAACTGCATATAAAGGGAAAATTATAAGAATCAAAGGTTCACTCCATAAAAATGAATTTAGAAATATGGAACAAATGAATAATTTTCCAGGAAAATGAAATTTTCTGATTGCAAAATAATTGGAAAACCGACATAATTCAATTATGATTAGCTAAGGCATAGAAATTGTCAAAGAACTACCCATCAAAAATGTACCAGGACAGTTCTACCAAATTTTGGGGGGAAAGGGATCATTCTGATCCCATAAGCAGTATTCCAGAGGATATAAGAAGAAGAAAATATTTGTGGTGCAAAAATATTTATTATACACAAATAAAAATAAATACAATATCAATCTTAATATATGAACATTGCTGCAAATATCCTAATATCAGCAAACTAAATTTGGCAGCACATTAAATAACTAATATATTGATGCATGACCACAGGGTATAAATTAGCAGTATCAGGAAATTTATTAATATTTATCTTATCAATATACTTAAGAAAATACATTATCATTTTGATCAAAAATGAAAAACCAGATTGAAAAAAGAAAATCAAGACCCATCCATGCTTTTTTTTTTCTCTTAAATCTATGAAGATATATGAGGATAATTTAATGGCTTTTTTTTTTTACACTTTTATTTTTTCAGTGTTACAAGATTCATTGGTTATGTACCACACCCAGTGCTCCATGCAATACGTGCCCTCCTCAATATTCACCACCAGGCTCGCCCATCCCCCTACCCCCTCCCCTCCAAAACCCTCAGTCTGTTGCTCTGAGTTCACAGTCTCTCATGGTTCTTCACCCCTCCGATTTCCTCCAATTCATCCCTCCCTTCCCTCTCACAATGTCCTCCATGTTGTTCCTTATGCTCCACACGTAAGTGAGACCATATGATAATTGA
>CM052899.1:134867350-134888292 GCA_028534135.1 Potos flavus | reverse complement strand
AATAAGTTGAAAAAGCATTACCTAAAACTGTAAAATATTGTCTCTACTAAAATAATGCTCCAGTTTTATAGATGGAGTTTAAAAAACAGATGGTTTTGTACTATGAAGACACTCAAGTACACAGAAAAAGAAGTTAAATGTATTAGTAGCCTAACCTACCAAAGTAAATCCATACCAAAGTAAATCCAAAAAAGATGACATATATTTATATCCTTGTGTTCATTTGTGCTAGAAAATAAACAATTCAGGGAAATAAAACCCAGTGTATAATTAAACCAAGTAATATTACCTGAAGAATGCAAGATTGCTTAATATAAGGAAAATGAATAAAAATTCATTCAATTAAAATATAAACAATTACAGAAGTTTCAGTGATTGAAAAGTGTTTTATTTTATATATTTATTTTGTGTATTTATTTTTTAAGTAGGCTGTACCCCCAACATGGGGCTTGGACTCATGTCCCTGAGATTAAGAGTTGCATGCTCTACTAACTGAGCCAGCCAGTTGCCCTGAAAAATATTTTAAAAAAATTTAATATTGAAGATGTGGAGAAACAATCACTTTGTACAGTGCTGGTGATAATGTATAGTGGTACAGCCACTCTTTAAAACAGTCTTGCAGCTCCTTATAAATGTCAACATGCAACTACCAGGCAACCCAGCAAATGCATTTCTAAACATTTATCCCAAAGAAATGAAAACTTACATTCACATAAAAATCTGTCTACAAATGTTCTTGGAAGCTTTATTTGCATTATGAAAAACTGGAATCAGCTTTGATGTCATTCAACAGATGACTGGTTGAGGAAACTGGTGCATTTATATCATGGAATATCACTTAACAATAAAAAACTATTGATGCATGATGACTCTTTTGGATAATTATGATTAAAACAGCCAAACTCAAAATTTTACATGTTACAGGGTTCCAATTATAAGTCATTTTTGACATGACAAAATTTTAGAATTGGAGAAGAGCTTAGTGGTTTTTAGAGGTTGGAAAGGAAGGGACTGGAAAGGAGGTGGTTGTGGTTATAAAAGGGCAGTACAATAGGGATCCTTATGGTGATGGAACTGCTCAGTTTCCTGTCTCTGGTGGTCGATACAGTAACACACATGAGATAAAATAATATACAACTAGATACACATACACACACACACACACAAGCACACAAATAAGTACCAGTAAAGTTCAGAAACATGAATAAGATTTGTGTATTGTGTCAAAATCAGTACACTAGTTATGATAATATTCTATAATCCTGCAACATATCACTAGAATGGGAGACTGAGAGGAATGTACACGAGACCTCTCTATATTATTTCTTATAAGTATCTGTGAATCTACAGTTATCTAATAAAAACTTAGAAGAATTACAAAATGGATAATGAAAGCATATTTTGTTAGCATATCGAACAACAAACAATCTGTAATTGTGAAATAACAGATATTTTCAATTATTTTTCTAAAATATAGTCTACTTTTTATACTCTTCTAACAATTGTAGCTAAGGAAATAAAGTATTTTTTGTAAATGATAAGTTAAAGAAAACAAAATAACAACTTAACAAATGTTTTGCTTTCCTACCTAGAAAACACGAGAATAAATTCAAATGTCAAAAGAATATATGATGCAATGGTAAACTAGTTCGTAATCAGGAAAATAAAAATAAATAAATTTTAAAAAAATTTAAAAAAGGATATTTTCAGAATACCAAATAGGGAAGTAATTATTAAAATAATGTGCTGATATGTGTACAGAATTCTGAACATTCCCAAATAGTGTTGGTGGATATTTTATATTAAATACTTTCAGATTAATAAGATATATCAAAAATCTTTGATTGTGTAAAAAGTCTTTGGGACAATATCTTTACTTTATACCAGAGTTTAAAGTAAACTTTATCGTTTTATGGAGCACATCCTCTGTATGGAGCACATACGATCCATAATATCCTGGGCAATGTTTTACATACTGTATAAATATAAACTTATTGAAACCTTGTAACAAGCCCATGAAGAAAGCATTGTTAGAGTTCAATTTTACCTAGTAAAAAGCTCTATTAGCTGAAAGATGATAAAAAAAACTTACCCAGGATCATCCAACTAGTTATTTGGTAAAGCTAGAATTAGAATCCATGTAGTCTATCTCCAAATATCTGTTTTCTTGATCACTGTCATTGAGATGTGTATCATGATTGCTGTCACAATCTCATGTAAGAATTTTTATCTTAATGTTATTTATGATGGAAGAAAATTACCCAAAGAAATGATTCTCTATTAGGTCAGATTTTTAAAATACAATGTCACAACCCTACAATTATGTAATGAAATATTCTGCAATTATTGTATAGAAATAAATACATGAAATAACATGAGATGAAAAAGTAGGGTCAACTACTACATACATGGATCCTAAAAAAGTAATATATTAATAGACATAAGTAAAAAAGTGCAACAGAATGAGCCAAAATGTAATCAGCACTTAATTCTGATAGGTAGAATTCGAGATTTTTTTTTTTAAGATTTTATTTATTTTTTGACAGAGAGAGAAACAGCGAGAGAGGGAACACAAGCAGGGGAAGTGGGAGAGGGAGAAGCAGGCTCCCCACTGAGCAGGGAGCCCGATATGGGGCTTGATCCCAGGACCCTGGATCATGACCTGAGCCGAAGGCAGACGCTTAACGACTCAGCCACCCAGGCGCCCCTGAGATTGTTTTTTTATCTAGGACTTCATTACCTGAATTATTTCAACATATGTGCACTATATTTCTAGACAAATAATTTAAAATGTTTTAGAAATAACTTCATATAAATTATATTACTTCTAAAAGAATAGCCTGCACCCCGCATTACTAAAATGGATATACCTATCCAAGTCTATATTACTAACAGAAATTATTTAAACACAAATCATATATAATCCAAACACATTTTTTGCACTGATTGATAAAATTTGTATTTCAACCATATCTATTTTATTACAATTGCAGTGTTTACCATGTGGAAATATAGTTGCCGTTTATGGGGGAAATAAATACTTTCTAGGAAATTGCACATTTTATCATATATACAGCACTATGTCTCTCAGGAAAAAAAAAAAAACTAGCAAAAGGAGAGACTACTGATGAGGCAGAAAGGGATTATCTAATAGTTCTCTCTGCTACTCTTCTACAGACTTCCTTTAAAAAAATGTCTGTATGCTGTAAATAACAGTACCATTTTTTCTTGAAAATTAATTTCCTTTTAGAGTAAACTTACATTTAAAAACTAATATTTGTTAGTCTCAGTATGAGCTTTACAAAATGACTTTTCATTATATCAGCTTCGTTTGTTGCTTTTGGCCTAATTTCTGGAACTTAAATTAAGACCAGAAAATCAAAATATTAAGCTTAATTTTCCTAAGAACATTTTCTGAATTCAGTTTATTAGTACTTTAGTGACCTGTGTTGTTTAGTATTTCTATTTTGAAAATTTTTCTTTCGTTTGCAGTGTTTGTTACCCTACTTACCTGCAGAGTGTTTAATAGATTATCACATGTGAACAATTTATATATCATTATAGTGGTTCATTGCTACTTCCTTCCATAATCTGTTTACCACTGAATCCTAGTCTCATGCTATATAAGCTAAAATTAGCCGGTTTTTTTTTAATTTCTACAGCGTATCAAGAAAAGAAAAAAATAAGGAATAGAAAAAAGGGTCTTCTTTAAAAAACAAGGAACTGCAAGTGGTAATATCTACAAAGAAAAATACCTTTCTATTAGGTAACTATACATTAGAAATCATCATCACTGATATTTACTGAGCATTTTTATATGTTTAGAGATACACAAACCAAAAAAGATCAGTTGTCTACTTTCTTGTTTGATTTTGATTTTTAGAAAAAAGTTTCCTCCCTCTAGGATTTTCTATTTGAAAATTTCATCTAGTTGAGATCTGGTAGGAGAGAAAAAGGCCTTAAATGCCTAACCATACTGAATGACCTCTGAGAGTACAGCTCTTCATCTGCCCTATCAAAAAATATTTTTTGTGGATCAAATTACATAAAGTCTGAGAGTGTTGTCTAAATTGTACCAGTGATGATTATACAGTACTAATCTGTGTTTAGATGCTAAATAAGTTTAGAGATAAGTTTTAAATTTTCAAACACAAAACCACTAAGCTGTAATGCGATTCTGTGTCCCTAAATATGTTAAAGTCTTTATTGTTGTCACTTACAGAGGATGCTCTCTGAGACATGGATCAGTTAGCTTTTTTAGTACTAATTTCTTCCAATAAGGTGTAAGTTTCCCTCAGTGGAACTAACGGAATATCATTGCCACCATGCCGGTCAAAAGAAGATACGCTTTCTGTCCCTTCTTTTCTAAGCACGAAAGGAAACTACAAAGGAATGAATGAATGAAAGACATTTTGCTTGTAATGTATTAGAGCTTAACTGTATCTCAGTCATACAAAAAGTTTTCTGGTGAAAGATAATAAGTGAAGCAGTCCCTGGAATTGGTATAAATTTGGCAAGCCTGACGTTTACATGTGATTTTAATAATTTGTATTATCTGGCCATGTGGGCACAACCCCTGACTGCTATTCCTGCTTGCCTTCAAGCCCCCTTGCATGAGGGGCACACCATTACGACACCCCTAAGAAAGCAAGACCGTAGCAACCACTCAAACTCACTTTTATATCTTGCAGTGAGGAGGGAAGGGATGGGGTAGGAGAGACACCCTTTTTCTGCTTATGACAGGTCCCATCCACACAGTGCAAGCCTATTGTCTGAGGTGGAGCCTGGACCTATTGTGCATTCTAGGCATAACTGCAGCCTGTACTTAAACTCTGCCTCCCTGCAAGGCTGTGATCTTATTCATCTAGAACTTTTGTAAAATTGCTTCTTTGAACTTACTCCAATACTTGACAGTCTGAATCACTTTCCCTAGGCTATTCATGCAGTTCAAATGAATTAGGCCACATTCTGAATGGAAATTTTTTTTTAAACTAAAAGATCTCTAGTAATTGGATATTTATAAATGAAAAATTTGAAATAGTACCAGTCACCTCTCCCACCTTCCATTAACAACAACCTGAAATTAAAAAAAAAAAAAAAATATTTATTGTCCTGATTCAAAATCTTTATACTCATGCAACTCTGGTTGCTTTGTAAAATTTATATGAGTTGTGTGTGAGTTGCAGAAATCTACAATTCACACTCAAATGATGTATTAAAAACAGTAATACATTATAAGGTCGAAATTAGACTTTTCATTAAGATGCGATCCAGTCCTCCTACATAAAGTAGCTACTGTGGTGCAAAGTAGAAATTCAGGTCAACTTTCATAATTTATCCAAACCATTGGCTTCCACCATGCTTAAACTGTTCAAAGTTTGTCTCTTTCTGAAACACCACCATTTCTTACCCAGAACTTCCAATTTCATTTAATTGTTGACACTATTTGTATAACTAAACTTTTCTCATTTGGTTTGCTTGCTTTATGTTCATATCTTCTGCCTTCTTCTTCTTCTTTTTTTTTTTTTAAGCAAGCTCTATGCCCAAACTGGGGCTTGAACTCATGGCCCTGATATCAATAGTTGCATGCTCGAGGTGCCTGGGTGGTTCAGTCACTTAAGCTTCTGCCTTCGGCTCAGATCAGATCTCTGTCCTGGGATCAATCCCCATGTCAGGCTCTCTGCTCAGCAGGGAGCCTGCTTCTCCCTCTCCCTCTGCCTGCCACTGTCTACTTGTGCTCTCTCTAATAAATAAACAAACAAACAAAAAAAGAGTTGCATGCTCTACCAAGGGAGACAGTCACCCCTTCTGTCCATTTTTTAACTGGGTTATTTCTTTATGGGTATTGAGTTTTTTAAGTTCTTTATATATTTTGGATACTAACCCTTTATCAGATATGTCATTTGCAAATATCTTCTCCTATTCCATAACCTACCATTTAGTTTTGTTGATCTTTCCTTCGCTGTGCGGAAGTTTTTGTCTTGATGAAGTCCCAATAGTTCATATTTTGCTTTTTTCTTCCCTTGTCGTTGAAAACGTGTCTTGCTAGAAGTTGCTAAGGCTGATGTTAAAGAAGTTACTGCCTTTTTTCTCTTCTAGGATTTTTATGGTTTCAGGTCTTACCTTTAGGTCTTTTATCCAGTTTGAATTTACTTTTGGAATGGTATGGTGTAACAGAGTGGTCCAGTTTCATTCTTTTGCATGTTGTTGTCCAGTTTTCCCAACACCATTTGTTGAAAAGACTGTCTTTTTCCTATTGGATATTCTTTCCTGCTTTGTTGAAGATTAGGTGACCGTATAATTGTGAGTTTATTTCTGGATTTTTTATTCTGTTTCATTGATTTATGCGTCAATTTTTGTGCCAGTACCATACTGTACAGCTTTGTAATATAAGTTGAAGTCCAGAATTGTGATGTCTTCAGCTTTGCTTTCTTTTTCAGGGTTGCTTTGGTTATTTGGAGTCATCTGTGGTTTCATACAAATTTTAGGATTGTTTGTTCTAGTTCTGTGAAAAATTCTGTTGGTGTTTTGATAAGGATTGTACTGAATGTGTAGACTGCTTTGGAAAGGATAGACATTTTAACAATATTTGTTCTTCCAATCCATGAGCATGGGATGTCTTCCTATTTCTTTGTGTTATCTTCAATTTCTTCATGAGTGTTTTATCATTTTCAGAGTACGGGCCTTTCACCTCTTTGCTTAGGTTTATTCCTAGATATTTTGTTATTTTTGGTGTAATTGTGGATTGGATTGTCTCCTTAATTTCTGTCTGCTGCTTCATTATTGGCATATGGAAATTCAACATATTTCTGTACCTTGGTTTTATATCCTACAACTTTACTGAATTTGTTAATCAGTCTTAGCAGTTTTTTGGTGGTCTTCTGGGTTTTCTATATATAATATCATGTCACCCGCAAATAATGAAAGTTTTACTTCTTCCTTAACCAATTTGGATGTCTTTTATTTCTGTTGTTTGATTGCCACGGCTAGGACTTCCAGTACCATGTTGAATAAATTGGTAAAAGTGAACATACTTGTCTCGTTCCTGACCATAGGGGGAAATATCCCAGTTTTTCCTCATTAAGGATGTTGTCAGCTGTGTTCTTTTTCATATATGGCCTTTATTATTTTGAGGGATGTCTCCACCAAACTACTTTGTTGAGGGCTTTTATCATGAATGGATGTACTTCGTTGATTGCTTTTTCTGTGTCTACTGAAATGATCATATGGTTCTCCTTTCTTTTATTGAGGTGATATATCATGTTGATTGATTCTTAAATTTTGAAACACCCTTGCAACCCAGCAATAAATCCCACTTGATCATGGTCAATAATTTTTTTAATGTATTGTTAGGTTCTGTTTGCTAATATCTTGTTGGAAATTTTTGCATTTATGTTCATCAGGAATATTGGCTTATATTTCTCTTTTTTTGTGGTGTATTTATCTGGTTTTGGTATCAGGGTAATACTCGCCTTGTAGAATGAATTTGGAAGTCTTCCTTTTCTATTTTTTGGAATAGCCTGAAAAGAATAGGTATTAACTATTCTTTAAATGCTTGTAAAATTCATTCGTGAAGCCATCTGACCATGGACTTTTGATTTTTGCGAGTTTTTTGATTACTGATTCAATTTCTTTGCTGATTATTGGTCTGTTCAAATTCTCTATTTCTTCCCATTTCATTTTTGGTGGGTTACATGTTTCTAGGAATTTATCCATTTCTTCTAGGGTATTCAATTTTTTGGCAGGTAGTTTTGCATAATATTCTCTTATTATTGTATTTTTGTGGTGTTTGTTATTTCTCCTCTCTCATTTGTGATTTATTTGGGTGCCTTCTCTTGTTTTTTGTTTTTGTTTTTTGTTTTTGTTTTGGTAAGTCAGGCTAGAGGTTTATCAATTGTATTGATTTTTTTCAAAGAACCATCTCCTCATTCCATTGACCTATTTTTGTTGTTGCTGTTGTACAACATGCTTAGTTTCTATACCATTTATTTCTGCCCTAATCTTGTCTTTTTAGAATGCATCTTTTTTTTTAATTTAAATTCAACTTAGTGAACATATAGGGTCATATTAGTTTCAGGGGTAGAATTTAGTGATTCATCAGTTGCATGTAATACCCAGTGCTCATTACATCAAGTGCCCTCCTTAGTGTTAATCACCCAAGTATCTCTTTCTCACACCCACCTCCCCTCCAGCAACCCTCAGTTTGTTGCCTATAGCCATAGTTCCTTATGTTTCTTATGGTAGTCTTTATTTCCTTCCTTCTGCTGGTTTTAGGTTTTATTTGTTGTTCTTTTTCTAGCTCCTTTAGGCATAAGGTTAGGTGGTTTATTTGAGACTTTTCTGCTTCTTGAGGTAGGCCTATAATGCTATAAACATCCCCTTTAGAACCAATTTGCTTGATTCCAAAGGTTTGGACTGTTATTTCATTTTCATTGGTTCCCATGTACTTTTTAATTTCTTCTTTTATTTCCTAGTTGACCCATTCATTGTTTTGTAACATGTTATTTAACCTCTATGCGTTTGTTGTCTTTTCAGATTAGTTCTTGTGGTTGAAATCTAGTTTCATAGTGTTGTGGTGAGAAAAGTTACATGGTATTACTTCAATCTTCTGAATTTAGGAAGGTCCGTTTCATAGGTTATGTGATCTATTCTGGAGAATATTCCACGTGCACTTGAAAAGAATGTGTATTCTGCTGTTTTAGGATGCAGTGTTCTGAATATTTGTTAAATCCATCTGGTCCAGTGTGTCATTGAAAGCCATTGTTTTCTTCTTGATTTTCTGTTTAGATGATCTGTGTCTGAGAATGTTGACTTTTTTTCTCTTTAACTTCTGCTATTTTGAAACATCATAGAAACTAGAAAAATGCATGATGAGCTCTTTTCAACTCTAATGGACTTATTTTTTCATTGTGGATTTCTGTATCAACTTTTGTTTGATTGCTTCTGCTTTTGTTAAAAAGAAGATTGGATGTCTTGGACCATGTGTGAGTAGTTTTTAGATAAAGAAATCTAAGGCAATTCACAGATTCTATTCCAGACTATGGATATACTTGCTGATTTCTTAAGAAACTGTAGGCATTGTTTTATGGAGGAGAAAGAAAAAAATTATGTTCACTTAATGACATGAGTGTAGATTGAGTTTCTTTGGCTTTTATAACCAAGAACAGTTTAAATGTATTTATACATATTTTTGGTTGAAAAAAGGAATGGGTTTATTTGGGTACTTTTACAAAGATTTACAATAGTTGTATAGATATCCCATTATTTAACTTCATCATGAGTTAGGTGGGTGTTTTATGAATAGTAATAGTTTTACTTATCATTCTTTACATGAATATTTTTATTTTTTTCAAGTTTTCATTTAAATTATAGTTTGCTAACATATAGTGTAATATTGGTTTCAAAAATAGAATTTAGTTCATCACTAAGTGCCCTACTTAATCCCCATCACCTATTTAGCCCATCCCTCTCCCACTTCCCTTCCATCAACCCTCAGTTTATTCTCTATAGTTAAGAGTCTCTTATGGTTTGCTTCCCTCTCTTTTTTTTTCCCCTTCCCCTGTGTTCATCTGTTTTGTTTCTTGAATTCCACATGAGTGAAATCGTATGGTATTTATCTTTCTCTAACTGACTTATTTCACTTAGCATAACACTCCCCAGCTCTATCCATGTCCTTGAAGGTAGTGAGATTTCTTTCTTTTTGATAGCTGAGTAATATTCCATTGTGTATATATGCCACATCTTCTTTACCCATTCATCTGTCAACATTAGGGCTCTTTCCATAATTTGGGTAACAGTTTTACTCATCAAGAAGAAACAATAGATATTTGAAAAATAAGTTATTGCAATACAAGTTACACAGTTTTTATGGTAGGTCAAAGTATTAAAGCAAACACTTTAATTAAAAGTGTTAAAGGAAACACTTTTAAGATTAGTTTTAATTGGAAGAATGAGTGCCATCTCAAAGGCTGCAGAGAAGGAATCCAGTCTCCTTCCTACAGATAGATTTCAACTGTGTTAAGTGTCCCGCAATGACTCTAGAGTACCAGGCACACCTAGATATAAGCAGGTCTGAATCTTAAAGAAATTCAATCACAATCATAGCATTATGATGATACCACAGGGCAGTTTTCACATTCTTATTTTCATTTAATCAGATGTAACTTTCCAGTAATATAACATATAATTCATAGTTTTAAAATTATTTCCCATAATTTGGCTATTGTTGATAATGTTGCTATAAAAATCAGGATGCAAGTATCCATTTGAATTAGCATTTTTGTATCCTTTGGGTAAATACCTGCTAGTACGATTGCTGGGTCATAGGGTAGTTCTCTTTTTAACTTTTCAAGGAGCCTCCATACTATTTTCCACAGTAGTTCACCAGTTTGTATTCCCACCAACAGTGTAAGAGAGTTCCCCTTTCTCCACATCCTCACTAACATCTGTTGTTTCCTGTGTTGTTAATTTTAGCCATTCTGACAGGCATGAGGGAATATCTCATTGTACTTTTGATTTGTATTTCCCTGATGATGAGTGATATTGAGCATCTCTTCACGTGTCTGTTAGCCATCTGTAAGTCTTGGTTGGAAAAAGTCTATTCATATCTTCTGCCCATATTTTAACTGGATTTTTTTTGGGGGGTGTTGAATTTTTTAAGTCTTTATATATTTTGGAAACTAACCCTTTATCAGATACATCATTTGCAAATATCTTCTCCCATTCCATAGGTTGCCTTTTAGTTTAGTTTATTTCCTTCATTGTGCAGAAGTTTTGGGTTCTGATGAAGTCCCACTAGTTTATTTTTGCTTTTGTTTCCCTTGCCTGAGGTGACATATCTAGTAAGAAATTAATGGCCAATATCAAAGAAGTTACTGCCTGTGTTCTCCTTTAGAATTTTGATGGTTCCCTGTCTCACATTTAGGTCTTTAATCATTTTTAATTTATTTTTGTGTATTGTGTAGGAAAGTGGTCCAGTTTCATTCTTTTGCATATTGTTGTCCAATTACCTATGGACTGATGAATGGATAAAGAAGATGCAGTATATGTATATATACTGCAACTGCACACACAGACACACAGTGGAATATTATTCAGCTATAAAAAAGAATGAGATCCTGCTATTTGTAAAGACATGGATAGAGCTAGAGAGTACTATGCTAAGCGAATGAAGTCAGTCAGAGAAAGAAAAATACCATTATGTTTCACTCATATGTGGAATTTAAGAAACAAAACAAATGATCATGAGGCAGGCAAACTGAGAAACAGACTCTTAACTATAGAGTACAGACTAATGGTTACCAGAGGGAAGATGGGTAGGGAGTGAGTTAAATAGGTGATGGGGATTAAAGAGTGCACTTGTGATGAGCACCAGGTATTGTGTATAAGTGTTGAATCACTAAATAGTACACCTGAAACTATTATTACACTGTATGTGTACTCAAATTTAAATAAAAACTAAAAAAAAAAAATTAAAATTAAAAAAATGAAACTATTTTATTGAACCAAATGATTGTTTCTCTACTAATATACCATCAGTTACTTAAAACAATGCATCAGAGGGAAAATAAGACATTTTTAGGATTTTAGACAAATAACTGACATAGTTTTTTATCTTAAAAGAATCCTATATGAAAACAGATTTGTGCTTTCCCTCCAGATGTTAGGTCAAGAGAGAGGTTATTGGTCTTTGCCTATAATGCATTGGTAGATGAGGGAAATTACATTGTACAAGGGGAGATAGCCTACTTTTCAATGATTTATATAAATAAAATTCACCAATAATGATTTTAATGAAACTCATGTCTGGCTAAATAACAGTAGCAATGGAGTGAACTCAGCCTTTCCTTAACTTTGTCAGTTCAATGAGGCTTTAATATTATGGTCAATGGGAGCATGGCCATATTAGATACAGGCAACTTCTTTCTTTAGTTCTGCTTTTTAAAATAGTAATATTCAGCAATGCATTTACATGTAAAGTCTTTCAATGTCACATTTTAATTTAATGAAATCAGCACTTTTCTGCATTCACAGGATGCAATGTAATTGCCTTTTGGGAAGAAAGTGAGAAGATAATTCCAATATCAAACTTTAAAAACTAGCATTTCTGACTTTAATGGAAACAAAATGCTCCTTTTTCTCCCTTGCATCAGGCTTTTAAAATTTTACTTTTATTTCAATCCAACCTGAGATAATGTGGCTCCAAGTAATTTCAAAGTCGTTCAAAACAAATATGATTCTCCTTCACAAAAAATTTTTTCTATAACAATGTATCAAAAAGAAAAATTAAACAATAAAAACAAATACAATAAAGATCTTGTTTGGTACGGTCAGTATAATCATCTAAATACCTACATTAAACAGCACTAATAATTCAAACTAAAAATAATTTGCTTTATCAAACTGTACTATTTTAAACTAAAGAAACTGAGGCCAATTCTCTAAAGCTTTCAAATCCAGTAAACTGTTCAAGCATTGCATTTACAAATGCACATCAAACACCAACTGCCAATTATCAAAATAATTTTTAATGCATAGATTCCATGTCAACATGTTCAAAATCCAACTTAAAGTCTTTCTTTGCAACATGCTTATCCTTCTATATTCCCATTTCGAATGAACCATTTAATCACTTAACCCACAAATCCAGGAGACCCCCTAGACCTCCCTCCTTTCTTTCTCCTACCTCATCTCATAGGTCATTGAATCCTATCAATTTTATTACGTTAGTATCTCTAACTGTCAACCCCTGCCTAACTACTAAGGATTTAAGTCATATTTTCTCATCATTTCCCACTTGAAGCAAAGTAAGCTCCACTCTTGTCCTTCATCCATATCTTCAAGAGCTAGAATATAAATATGACCATATTACTCCTGTTTGTTTCTTTTTAATGTTCTCAGTGGATTCCACTGTGTCAGAGCTTATTAGACTATCATAAGATATGCACAAAAATTTCTCCTTTGCCTAATTTGCCTTTGTTACATAAAAATAGTCTACATTTCAATTAAGACCAAACTCTGCAGTTCCCTTAACTGTCTAATATATTTCTAGTTTTGCACATGCTGTTCTGCCTCCTGAAATACTTTTCTTTCCTCACCAACCTCCCAATCTCACTCTGCTCCCATCTGGAAAAAAAACCTACTCCTCTTTTATGATCCATATAAAACATTTCTTCTTTGAGAATATACCTTATGCATTCAAGTTGATGACTTGTGATTTGTGTCAATATTCTATTTTGGAAATACTTGCAAAATTGCACTTACCACATTTTATTCCAATGATTTACTTACATCACTATCTTCATCCCTTGACTGTGTGCCCTTGAAAACAAATAGTGTTCCATATTTATCTTTTTATCCCTAGCACTTTTCACAGTGTCTGACACATATTATGACTCAATAAATGTTTGTTGAGCTTAATTGGCATAAAATAAATCAAAGACTATATACTTATATAAAGCTCTACCATTTACACAAAATTTTGTGAGGCTGTGTATCATACTTAGAAAGAATATAAGCTTTGAGATATCTGCTAATACAATCAAGTTTTATTACATTTTTGTCTTTTTTTTAAAGACTCAAACTCTCAGCCTTAGTTTTCAGTTTGTTAAGGGCTTAACAGTACTTCCCTTCCTCATACAAATTATGGCTCTTTTACTGAGTCACGTTTTTAAAGTACTTTGAAGAGTGATAATGAACTATTACTTAAACAAAAGTGATATTCCCTTTATATGGTGTTGAGCCTGCTTCTGATGTTTAATTTCTTTTTATATTTGCTCCATGGATTGGAAGGAATGTATGAATCATCAAAATTCACAGGAGCTGATGGAAACTAGCCAGAAAGAGAAGACATTCTAATGAAAAAATAATTTACATTGAAATAAAATTGCAGACGGTGGGAGGAATAGCACAACTTGCTTCTGGGATGTTGCATTATCCAATATATAAATAGAAATCCTTTTAAAAGATATTTTGAAAAAGATTTTAATTCCTTTCAGGCTAGAGACTCCATTCTAATTGAAAATATAATACATGCTAACTGAAAAAGTCCTCCAAAAGACATTCAAGTACTATTTTAATTTGGGAAACTCAATTTTCTTTCTATTTTCTTTCTATTCTTTTATATATCGACCTGTATAACTTTTCTATTATACACACATGTACACACACACTTTTCTATAAATATATTTTTCTATTAAATATACATATATATGTACATACATACATATATCTATGTAAATAGGTATATCTATAACATAACATAAAATACCTACGTAAAATTTTTAATTATACAAGCTTGTGAGTTTTATCTATGTGTACCTGTCTGTATTTGTGTGGATATATCACAGCATAACTTGTAATTCTTATTAAAAATCAAACAAAAAAGTTAAACCTTACAAGAATTTCAAAAGTGAAATCAGCTCAATACAATGCAAATAGTTACATAAAAATTGAGAATTTTCAAATAGGCTATGCTATTCTCTAAACTTATTCATTACACATTTATTTGTATTGTCATATATAAAATCATATGTATATATTAATATATACATAAATCATGTAGAAACAATGCTATCTACATTGAGACATAATCTATGGAATGAAACAAATATAAATAAAGCATCAACCATAACAAATAAGCATATTAAGTAATAATTTTAAACAACAAAATGATATATTTAGGGTATTTTAAAAATGAGACATAGACAACAAAAGGTATAAGCAACTATAGAAGAAGCCCTTAGTACTAGAAGACAAGAGTGGTGGAAACACACAAGCAAAGAAGCGGATTTAAAGAGGACTTGATTAATAAATAAGACCAAGTTACTGGAGTATGAAGCAATAGATAGCAACTTCTAAAGGAATGGCAACTTGAATGGACTGTAAGAACTGCTGTGGTGTCCTGCTCTATCTAAAACAGCAATAAGCACTACATTCTACTGTAGGAGGTTTTTCTAAGATTCTGAAATAGTCTCTTGTGTTTCTTGTGTTTTCAGAGGAACATAAAAGTTCTATTAGTGGGCACCAAAAGAAAAAAAAAAAACACACCTACATCCTTAGGAAATTATAAAAATGCAATTTACTTGCAACTAAGTGATAAATCTATAGCTTATCTTATGGGATTTTCCACAACTGATCAGTCTTCCAGGTGATATTTTGGCATTTATAAATAGTATCAAATTTCTTCAATATATGGACATCCTTAATAAACTGCATGTCAATTTCATTTGGGTATAATTGACACGCACTCAAGTGCAAATGTTTTGGGGTTACAATTTGATATATTTGACAAATATACATAATCAAGTAACTACCATCATAAGATATAGAACATATTCATTACCCCCCAAAATTCCCTTCTGTTAACTGTCATCCAATTTGTCCTAGCCAAGTACTTAACTTTCTGTCATATTACATTAACTTTGTCTGTTCTAGAATTTCATATAAATAGAAGACAATATACACTCTTTCTTCCTATCTGCTGAACCCCAAATCTCCAATCTCTCCAAAAGTGGCAACTGTTAGTACTTTCTTAAGTAATCTGCACCCCCACTGTGGAGCTTGAACTCACAACCCCAAGTCAAGTGTCATATACTCTACTAACTGAGCCAGCCAGGCAACCCTGTAATTGTTAATACTTTCTTAAATATGGTCCAAAGGAGAGAAAAGAAAAAGATATATATCCTTTTAAAAATTATACACAAATGGTTTCACATTGTTCTGCACTTTGCTTTTTCCACTAAATAGTGTATCTAGGAGATCTTTCTCTATTCTAATGATTGTAGTTTTTTGACATAATTATTTACTATCTCCTATTTATGGGATATTGTGGTTATTTCTGGCTTTTGTATATCTTTTTTTAATTTCAGATATAAGTGAGAACATACACTATTTGTCTTTCTCTGACTTATTTTGCTAAGCCTTCAAATTCCATCCATATTGTTGCAAATATCAGGATTTCCTTCTTTTTTATGGCTGAATAATTACCACTGTAATTATTAACTATACACACACACATTCACATATATCACATTTTATCTATTCCATCATTAATGGACAATTAGTTTGCTTCGATGTTCTTACTGTTGAAAATAATACTGCAGGGAACATGGGGTGCAGATATCTTTTCAATATAGGGACTTCATTTCTTTGAATAAATACCCAGAGGTGGAATTGCTGATCATATGGTAGTTCTATTTTTAATTTTTGATAAATCACCATACTACTTTCAATAGTGGCTGCAGTAGTTTACATTTCTATGTCCATTTCTCTAAATCAGTAGAAAGAAGATGTTCACTATATCTGCAGGACCAATTAAATGACTCATTTCTTTCTGATATTGCTGGTGTGACATTTTACTGTTTTTGCCATTAATTTAAGTCAGTTTCCAACATGTTTAAGAGAATCAAGGCCTATAAAAATTGAGTATTTCTCCCAAACATATTATATAGTTAGTAAAATAATAGACATATGAGAGTAGTTATAGAAAATATATAAAAATTAAGCTTAAATCTTGCAAAGATCCTGGGTGACATGAAATAGTCTAACCAGAAAATTATCCATTTTAATGAGATTTTTAAAAATCATTTGGATTGGGGCGCCTGGGTGGCTCAGTGGGTTAAGCCTCTGCCTTCGGCTCAGGTCGTGATCTCAGGGTCCTGGGTCGAGCCCCACATCGGGCTCTCTGCTCAGCAGGGAGCGTGCTTCCACCTCTCTCTCTGCCTTCCTCTCTGCCTACTTGTGATCTCTCTCTCTGTCAAAAAAATAAATAAAATCTTAAAAAAAATCATTTGAATTAATGTTTTCTTTTTTTCATATTGTTATTTTATTATTTCTTTCCTTTTATATGTTATGTTTATTTTTTCTTTTTATCCTTCCTTTCCAAGGTAAAACTTAGATCATTGATATGATTATATATCATTAGATATTTCTTCTAGTATTTAATTTTTAAACTTTGTATATTTATTTTTAGAATTATATGTCATACACACACACACACACACACACACATCCATAACAGGGGTAACACTCCAAAGTACTGCTTTAGGTGACCCAACAAATTTTGATATTTATTTTTCAATTAAAAATATTTTATAATTATTATTGTGATTTGTTCTTTGGCCCATGGGCTATGTATAATTATTATTTAACTGATCATTATTTGGGTATTTTAGGCTACTTACTCCTCAGTGGTCTGAGAATATAAACTATTTGATATTGATTCTTTGATATTTATTGAGATATTTTTATGGCCTAACATATGATCTATAGAGATTAATATTCCTTGTGCATTTAAAGTCTGTCTACTTGAAATAGGAGCTCCAACTTTCAACTATAATTGTGGATATATCTCCTTTCAGTTCTATTAGTAATTGATTTATATGTTTTGAAACTCTCAAGAAGTACATACTTATTTACATATTTAAGTGTATTTTGTCTTACTGATGAATTATCTCTGTTATAATCATAAATGTCTCTCTTTAAAAATGTATTTTGTCCTGAAGAATGCATGGTCCAATATTAATATAGCCCCTCCAGTCTTTTTAGGATTATTTTTAACATCCTATACTTTTTTTTCATCTTTTTACTTTTTACCTAGTTATGTATTTATATTTAATGCATGTGTCTTCTAGACATCATGTTGCTTGATCTGGCTTTTCATCCAATTTGACAATCTACCCTTTATTTGGAATGTTTAGAGCATTTAAACTTTATTTGTCTCTAGGTTTGGGCTCAAGTCTACCCTGGGCTATTATTTTCCCTATCCATTCTTTGTTCTTTTTCTTTTCCTAAAATTGTTTGCATTGAATAATTCTAGTGTTCCATTTTAGAGTTATTTACTAGGTCTTTTCATTTTTTTATAGTGATTTTCTTCAAGGGATCAGCAAGATGCATCTTTAGCTTAACAGAGCTATTTTAATATTGCTATACCTGTTTTCCTCAGTTTTCACCCCTGTCCTGTGTTGTCACTTCTACTCATGTTACATATCACATGTTGTTTTAATTTCTTTAGTCAATTACCATTTGAAAATAACAAAAATTACAAAAATTCCTTTTAAATCTTTTCTTATAGATTTACTTTATTTAGTACTCTTTATTCCTTTGTTTATACTTAATTTTCCACTTGTATTCTTTTTCATTCACCTCCAGAACCAACCTTATTATTTCTTGTAGTGGAAGTGGCTAATGATGAATTTTATCAGCTTTCTTTTTTTCCAAAAATATTTTTATTTCATCTCATTTTCCAAAGATTATTTGTCCGGATATAGAATTACAGGTTAAATGTTATTTTTTGGTTTATATCTTTGTTTCTACTCTTTAAATATACAATTCTGTCTTCTTCTGTCTTTGTTTCTGAGTCTTTCATTTCCAGGATTATATCAATCTATCTCTAAATTCTTTTAAGACTTTCTCCATTACCAGGGAGAGGAGCAAGATGGGTGGAGGAGTAAGAGGCGGAGATAGCGTCTGATCCCAGAAGTTCAGCTAGATAGTTATCAAACCACTCTAAACAACTACAAACTTAGCAGAAAATAGAAGAGAAGACGAACAGCACCTCTAGGAACAGAAAATTGACCACTTTCCGGAAGGTAGGATGTGCAGAAAAGTGAATCCAAAGCGATGGGAAGATAGACCACGGGGGCAGGGGGGGCGACTCCTGGCAAGCTGCAGAGCAGCGGGGCACAAAATTGGAACTTTTAGAAATCTGCTCCACTGAGGGACATCGCTCCAGAGGCTAAGCAGGGGGTGGAGGCCTCATGGGGACAGCATGGTTTCAGGACCCGTGGGGTCACAGAAAGACCAGGGGTGTCTGAGGGTGGCAGAGCTCCCAGGTATCAGAACAGGGAAGCCAACATCAGAGACCGAGCGAACAATGGGCTATCAGCTCGGGCTTACCTTGAACCATGATCCCGGCACAGTCAGGCCACTACTCTTTGAGCAGGAACCCCACAAGGGGCAGATCCGGAGAGACCCCCTCCTTCCTTCTCTGGGAGGAGCGGTGCAGTAGCTCACGGCAGGAATCTACTGGGTTTGGAGACTCCAAACGGCCATGCACCAGAGACAGAAACGCTCGGTCACAGGCCGGGTGAGCTCAGAGCATGGCCAGAGACCAGGGAGATGGAGGGACTGACTGCTTTTCTCTGAGGATGCACTGAGGAGTGGGGCCCCGAGCTCTCGGCTCCTAAAGGCCAGAGACTGGGAGGCCACCATTTCCATTCCCCTCCTCCAAAGCTGTATGGAAAGCGTTCAGGGAACAAAAACTACAAGAGGGAACCCAAGCAGATTCCCTAGCCCGGCCCCTGGCAAGGGCGGTGCAATTCCGCCTTGGGCAAAGACATTTGAGAATCAGTGCAACAGGCCCCTCCCCCAGAAGATCAGCAAGAATATCCAGCCAAGAACAAGTTCACCGATCAAAGGAAATGGCGGAACTCCTGAGATAGGAAAAAGCAACACATAGAATTCATGGCTTTTTTTTCCACGACCCTTTAGTCTTTCAGAGTTAAATCCTTTAAATTTTATTTTTTTCTTACTGTATTATTTTATATTTTTATTTTATTTTTCCTCTTTCTTATTTTAACATTTTTTAACTAGTATCTAATCAACACCTTTTTAAAAATCTTTTCTAATTTTCACTGTTACATATTTTATCCTCTCACTGTATTTAACCTTATTTTTTTGTATACATACAGGGTTTTTTTTTCTTTTTTCTTTAAAATTGTGGGATACACTTTCTTCAAATAGACCAAAATATACCCTAAATCTAGCACACGGCTTGGATCTAATCTCCAGCCTGATCACATTCTTTTCTCTTTTACTCTTTTTTTTTTCTTCATTCTTTTTTTTCCTCCTTTTTTCAACCAACCTCTTATTAATCCCCTTTTTTAGAATCTTTTCTAATTTTTACCTTTACACTCATATTCCATCCCTTCCTGGGGTTTACCCTTATTTTTGAATATTTATAAACTTTTCTTTCTTTAAATTTTGGGAGGTAGTTTCTTCTAATGGACCAAAAACACCCAAAATCAGGTGTGGGGCTCTGTTCTAATCACAAGTCTAATATACAGATATATAATTTTTTTCTTTCTTTTTCTCTTTTTAATTCTATTTTATTTCTTTTTTTCTCTTTTTTTTTCTCCCCTCCCCCCTTTTTTTTCTTCAACCCCTGGTTTTGGCTCCCTTCTAATTTTTCTGGGGTCGTTGCTACCCTTTAAGTATTTTGTTCTCTCAGTCATCTATTCTTATCTCGACAAAATGACAAGGCGAAAAACTCACCACAAAAAAAAGAACAAGAGGCAGTACCAATGGCCAGGGACCTAATAAATATGGACATTAGTAATATGTCAGAAATAGAGTTCAAAACGATAATTATCAAGGTGCTAGCTGGGCTCGAAAAAAGCATGGAAGATATCAAAGAATCCCTGTCTGGAGAAATAAAATCCCTTTCAGGAGAAATAAAATAACTAAAATCCAACCAAGTTGAAATAAAAGAAGCCATTAACGAAGTACAATAAAAAATGGAGGCTCTTACTGCTAGGACAAATGAAGCGGAAGAGAGAATTAGTGATATAGAAGACCAAATGATGGAGAATAAAGAAGCAGAGAAAAAGAGAGACAAACAACTACTGGACCATGAGGGGAGAATTCGAGAGATAAGTGATTCCATAAGATGTAACAATATTAGAATAATTGGGATCCCAGAAGAAGAAGAAAGAGAGAGAGGGGTGGAAGGTATATTAGAACAAATTATGGTAGAGAATTTCCCTAATTTGGCGAAGGGAACAAGCATCAAGATCCAGGAGGCACAGAGAACCCCCCTCAAAATCAATAAAAATAGGTCTACACCCCGGCATCTAGTAGTAAAACTTATAAGTCTCAGTGACAAAGAGAAAATCCTGAAAGCAGCTCGGGACAAGAAGTCTGTAACATACAAAGGCAGAAAT
>CM052899.1:134810475-134866850 GCA_028534135.1 Potos flavus | reverse complement strand
ATGGAAAGAACCTAGATGTCCATCAACGGATGAATGGATGAAGAAGATGAGGTATATATATACAATGGAATACTATGCAGCCATCAAGAGAGATGAAATCTTGCCATTTGCAACGACGTGGATGGAACTGGAGGGTATTATGCTAAGCGAAGGAAGTCAATCAGAGAAAGACAATTATCATATGATCTCTCTGATATGAAGAATTTGAGAGGCAGGGTGGGGGGTTGTGGGTGGTGGGAGAGGGAAATGAAACCAGAGGGGATCAGGAAGGAGACAAACCATAAGAGACTCCTAAACTCATGAAACAAACCGAGGGTGGCTGGGTGGTAGGGGCACGTAGGCATAGGGAGGCTGGGTTATGGATATTGAGGAGGGTATGTGCTATGGTAAGTGCTGTGAAATGTGTAAGCCTGAGGATCCACAGACATGTGCCCTCGGGCAAATAATACATTATGTGTTAATTAAAAAAAAAAAAAAAAAAAACACTTTCTCCATTACCGATTTTCCATATTTCAAATATATTGTGCCTTGCTGTTTGTTTTATTTCAGTTTCAATGAGCTTCATGGTTTTTAGCTTAATGTTTTCCATTAAACTTGCAAAAATTGTAAACAGTATTTAAGTTGCTTTTGTTGCTGTTTTCTGCACCCCACCTCCCTACTCCTTTCTTCTCTTCTTCTTGGTCTCCAATTACACAATTACTCCATTTATTGCTTGATTTTTTTTTCCGTGAGACTGAGGATCTTTAATTTTCTTTTTTTCTTTGAGCTTCAGTTTAGATCTTTTCTAATTCTGTATTTTTAGTTCACTTATATTATCATATACATTATTTAATATGCTATGGAGCTGTAATGACTTTATTTCATATATTTGATATGACACCAGACTGCACAAAACATACTTGCATAAGGCTTTATTTAAAGGCAATTGATACAGTGCAAGAAAAAAGAGTAAAGGAAAGTATTGGAGAACTAAGAAACATCAATATATATGCACTCAAGGAGCTGGACTGGAACAGACTAGACTATCTTCAGCTTGAGGCACTCTCTATATCAATATTTGTTATAGGAATCTTAGTTTTGGTAGAGCTCAAAGGAAAAATTTTCGGAAGGTACATTTTATCTCCTCTTGGCCTCCTGATAAAGCCAGTCTTTCCAAGCTTAAAGTTAGACCTTATTATCACATTTTTTATTTTTTATATTTTATGATGCTTTGATACCTTGATGGGTCTAGTTGCCTGGGAAGAAACTGCCCATCCAAGGGCCAGCTAATTCTCAAGATAACAATTTCCTGTGGACAGGTCTTTCATAGGCAAACCAACAAATCCTAAGTTTATATCCTTATCCTCAACTGCCTCTTTTATCCAACTTTCACACACCACATCAATACTTCCCCTGCCCTAAGCCAACCCAGAGCCATGAACCAGAACACTAGAAACTACCACTTAGCCCAGAGGCCACAGATACTATTCAGATTAGCCAATCCTGAACTGTTTTTCTGTCCTGTCTTGCCTTGCCTTACCTTTCCTATGGAAAACACAATAATAAAGTTCTGGGTCATGCTTTCCCTCTTGTTCCTTCTGCCTTGTGATCAAACCTGGTGCTTCCCCATGCAGTCAGTCCTGCATAGCATGCTGTCCTCCCTTCTTTGGAGAACTATAAATAATAAATTCTTCTTTCAATGGCATTGACCCATGTTACCACGTGGTTGCCCCCTTAAGTTAAAATTCCATGGGTACAATTGGAATATAGGCTAGTTGCAAAACATTAGTAAAGAAATTGACCTTTGAGGTCACCAGGGGGATTTGGCTTTTTATGCAGCACATCATAAATTCCTTTGTCCTTACCTTGAATAAGAATAGCCAGATATTTAGACATGTCCAAAGATAAAGACAGAACTTTTCCTATTAATATAGTCCACGGTATCTCTACAGTTCAAGCTCTGACTCTTGGTCAATACTCTGTCATTTTAATTAGCTCAGAATTACTTCTTTTAGGTCATCTTTTGCACAATTTACATGATATGAAAAGCAAAAAGATACTAAAGAAAATCTTTTGCATCATTAAATGAGGTACATATATTGCTTTCAATTTACCAGAACAATTTTTTTTCATAATCACTTAAAATGCAACAATTTTTTATTATAATTTTTAAATTTTATGAAAGGTATCAATCAATTATTATATTCAATTAATCTATTATTAACTATTTCTAGGTCTTCTACTGCCCGATAAGCTTCTATTAAAAAAATTTATGTGAAGGTTTTAATTCAATTCTCTAAAATATTTGATCATTAATATCAGTATTAATGGTTTTATCAAAATTAAATTTATACCATTAGTTACAACAGTATTATACCAAATAGTAGTTAGAGTAGGAATTAGACTGAGAATATTACAAAATAAGAATTATAATAGGATGTTCTGTGCCTTCTTTTCTCTCATTGAGCCTTCCCTACTTAAACCAACATCTTCACTTCAAACTCTGAGTTTCTAATTTTAGTATCATATCAGACATAATAATTGTTATTTCAGATAAGGGTTATACTTTCTTCCCACTTGACCACACACTAGGATACTCAATAACATTAAATGGGCAATGGGAATAGTTTACCATAGGAGAAATCTATTATTATGTGGCCACAGGAAGACATTTCCTTTTATTTCCAGTAAAAGAAAGATATTAAATATATTTACACCTTAGAGAAAATGTCCTAAAATATTTTCTTAGCTCAGTTTTTATCTATTTGCTTTCTTAGTTGCTAAGAGATTTTAAAATATCAACTTTCCATATGAATCATTTTCTATTGTTCATCATATTGTTTTGCATAAGAAAATCTTCACGTGTTTGATGATCATTTTTCTCATTAAAATTTTAACTTTCTATTTTTTTGGAATCCAATATTTTTCATTTTATTTGCATTAAAGGTAATTTTTGGAACTTAATGGTTTCTAGAGAAACATAACTCTTAATATGCTCTCATAATTATAGCACAGTTTGGGTATTTTAACTTTCATAATGATATTATTTAGGAACTCTAAGTTTGCTGTAATAATTTTCTCATTTTGTGATAGAGGAAAGGGAATATGTTTTCTAATAGCTCAATCAGTTCATTCTCTTATCCAATCAACATTTATTAAAGACATACCGTATAATAATGATGCAGTAGATAAGAATATTCAAAGATTAAAGATCTGGTCTCTATTCATTTAGCTCACACAGTAATCAGAACTGTTTCATGTAAGTTATTACCCTGGTTCATTCTTCTTACATTTTATCAAAGATACTGATAAACGCATGAAGCATACCTATTTCTACCTGCAGGGGATAAATTAATAAAATTTTATGAACTTGTTATACTAAGGATTTCAAGAATAGCATATACTATCTGTTTTTGTAGCTGTAATTTATAAGCTTCAATTTTTAAGTCAAAAACTATTCACCTGTATAGTCTTTCTGCTTCTTATAAGATGTCCAACAATCATTGGAATTTTCCCTAATTAATAAAATTTCCAACCCATGCAATTATCTGTGTAAAAGTTATAGCACAAGGTTAGAACATCTGAATACTAACAATTTCAATAATAAAAAATAAATCTGTAAATATCAGTGATGCATTTCTAAATGTTCACAGTAATTCTTCTGCAAGACTTACATTTAAGAAAAAAAAAATTATAATACTGAAATGGCTTTGACAACATGGAGACAAGGTATTAAAAATCACAAACTACAGGGACATAAATTATCCTTGCATTGTTGTCACAAATGGATCCCTTAAGTGGAAAAGAGATCGAAATGAATTTAGTTATGTAGTTTGACTAGTCAAGTAGCTATTATTACTAGTTGGTCTTAAAAGAATCAGTTTCTTTAAATTCAGCTTATTAATGGTTACTGTATGAATAATCATTTTCATTGTCCAAATGTAAATAATATAATAAAAACCATATAACCCAACTTACGAATGCAAAGGGCATTTTGAACAATTTTAACGGGATTATATATTTTAATAGATAGAAATAAAATGTTTTATACTCTAACATTACTTTTTAATTTTTTTCTTCATCAACTAGGTAAATGGTATCAGTGTTTTTCCTCAAAATTTCAACACTAGACTTCTGATTTCGGCTGTAATATGTAAAAGGCTCTAACGTTATCAAGCCCATCGTTACAACAAGATAAATTAGACAAACTGAAATTCAACGAATTTTCTTGGACTACTCAGAAAACTGAGTTGATAGCACTGAAAACCACCTCAAATTCTAAAGGAAGAGACTAATCTAGAGAGTTACAGGAGAGATCTGCTTATTTGAAGCAGAAGCAGAAGCTACTGGAGCCACAAACTAACAAGAATACTTACGTGATAATTCTCATAAGCTGATGGAGATTTAGTATGGACTAGTGTGAGAGTGAGAAACCCCTGGGGGGATACAATCCCCCATACTTTGTGGGCTTTACCTCCCACAGATTCATTGGTTTTACATTTATGGGTTTTACTTCCATGGGTTTTACTTCAAGTAACCCTAAAGCATATGATGGTAAAAAGCAAAGAAAGATTCCTGTTCTCTCAGCCCTCCTGGCTCTGGCTGGAAGAGGAGAAAAGTATTATTTTGAAATAAGCAAAACATTCTTGAAAGCAAAGCCTTACTCTCCAGGAGAATAGATTTCATCACAGAATTTTCCCACCTCATGAAATCCATTTCTCCCACTCCAGACAGCTCAAGATTTCCTGTCTCAAATAAGAAATTCTTAAAACTCAAAAATAAGGCAAAAAACTCAACCACATTTTTGCACCAAAACAAGAAAGAAAAAAAAAAAAGAGTAAAAACTTTAATAGATGCCTCACCAAGGAGGATACACAGAAAGAAAATATGCATGTGAAAAGATGTCCGACATTATTTTTCGTGAGAATTGTATACTACAAGACTCAGATATTAATATAATAAAACCTAGTAGAATAAGTAAAATAAATTTTTAAAATTGTATTGCCAATTGCTGGCTAAATTGTAGAGGAACAAGAACACTCATTCTTTTTTGGTGTGAAAACAAAAATGATAGAGCCACTCTGTAAAGCAACTTGTCAACTCTTAGGAAAAATAAATATAATATTACTCTATAATCCAGTAACCATGCTTTTGGGTATAACGGAACAGATTTGAAACTGTTCAGATGGGATATACAAACTGTCAAATGGATATCTGTGATGGTTTTATCGCCCAAAACCAAGACTATCAAGATGGAGGGTGCTGGGTCAGGCCTCCCCAAAAAGGTCCACTTTGGCATAAAGGTTATTTTAAGTTAAAAATCAATCAGAACCCAGCAGATTCAGAAAAAAAGCTGTTCACCTTGACACTCAACTGCCTAAAAAGAATTTTAGAAACTTCTCCAGAAAGTGTGGTATTACCAAAGATTATTAATATTATGTTTATATTATGATATAAACTAGATATGATGGACTGGGAGGAACCTAGAGATATGTCTGATTAAAGTCCTCCATGCCCAGTTGTTTCTGAGTGGCCCAATGAATACCTGTTTACCAAACATTTACCCTTTTTCATCTTTGTGTGAATTGCACTCCATTCCTTTGAAGTCTCAAACCCTTATCTTCTTCTCTTTAGTTCAGGATGACATATATATCCTATTTTGCCTGTCTTTAAAGTTTCCATGTCTGGGATGCTTGGGTGGCTAAGTTGGTTAAGCATCTGCCTTCAGCTCAGGTCATGATCTCAGGGTCTGGGATTGAGTCTGGAACGGGGCTCCTTGCTCAGCAGGGAGCCTGCTTCTCCTTCTGCCCACTGTTCCCCCTACTTGTACTCTCTCTAACAAATAAAATCTTATAAAAAAAGAAGTATTAAAAAAAAAATTTCCATGTCTGTGTGAATTCCCCATATGTGCAAAATTAAATTAGATTTTCTCCTGTTAATCTGTCCCATGTCAATTTGATTGTTAGTCTGGCTAACAGGACCTTAAAGGGGACAAGAAATTCTTCCTATCCAGCAACTTTCAATAGTTGAAAGAATAAATAATATTCTATCATATAGGATATACATCTAAATGATGGAATAGTAGTAAATGATTAAAAAATGAGCTATTAGTTTACAAAGAGACATGAATTACTCAAGTGCATATTGCACTATAAAAAAGAAGCCAGTGTGAAAAGGCTATGTATTGTATGATTTCAATTATATGAGATTCTAGATAAATCAAAACCACAGAAACTGTAGTCAAATAAGAAGTCACTAGTAGTTCAAATGAGAAGGGAGGGTTATTCAGGTGCAAAGGGATTTTTTTCTATGGTAGTAAATCTATTCTGTATGGGATGCTATAATGGTTGATATACTTCATTGTAAGTTTCTCAAAGTTCAAAGAACTCCACAGCACAAAGGGTGAACCTTTGTGTATACCAAATTTTAAAAAAAAAAAAAAAATCAGTGAGGAGTTTAGGGGATCTCAGAAGGAAATGCAGTATGTGATAAAATGATCTTTTGCAAACGTATGATATAACCTGTAGGGCCCAAGGGCAGGCCAACCGAAGATGGGCTACTTTGGCATAAAGATTACTTTGAGGTAAAAGAAATCAAAACCCAGATAATTCAAGAAAGGCTCTTTATCTGCCCTTTCATTGCCTAAATTTACACTGAAAATGAGTGTCTGTAGCAGGAAGAAAGCTATTAACTGAGATTCCACTTTACTTAGAAACTTATCTGCACAACAGGGCAACCTTTACTTTCTAAACCTCTCTCACCTTCTTGCTAATCATCTTCCTCTCTTTTGTATCCTCGGACCCTGCCCCTCTCCTTAGCTCAAGATGTCATATAAGCCTCACATTGCCTGAATGTCTGGAATCTCACATCTGTGTGAATTCCCAGATGTACCATATTAATTTTATTTTCTCCTATTAATCTGTTCCTATTAATCTGTTTACATATTAAATGTAAATTTGATTAGTCCAGCTAGAGCACTTTGAAGAGCGGAAAAAATTTCTTCCTCGCCAACTAAGAGGGGTGGCAGAAAAGCTTCAGACTTAAGTCTAAGTCACTTTGGAATCTGTTAAGACCAAAGGCAATAAATAAGTTAATTAAGACAGTTGTTCATAACCACTGTACTCTAGTTGATAAGCCTATATCCCATAAAGGTACAGGTTAACAATTCTGATATGATTATACATGTATTCTGTAACTGAATGTAAATGAATGATGGATGAGAGTCACTTTTCTCACTATTGGGATGGTAGTTATTTGTAGAAAGTAAGAAAAGGCTAGGATGATCCATGCATAAATGAGTTAGAGTTGAAGATATCAATATGAGCTCATTTTAGCTTGATATAGAAAAAAAATAGTTACATATAAAAATATTTGTATAGGTGTTCACATACACAGGTTAGTACATGCACATATATTTCTTTGTTCTGTTACCTTAGAGGACCTAGAAACAACAATCCTGTAATAGCAACAATTACACCTAGAGCCCAGAACTTGGTTTCAAATAACATCCTCCAATAAAAGAAAGCAGGACTCCTTGCAAAATGGCTGATTTTAGGATTAGAACAGGAAATACACATGATGAGCTTAAAATATCTTATAGCGCCAGAAAATAAAATAGTACTCAAAAAACCAAATGAAAACAAAAATCTTATATTATTGTAGGTACATTAAAGGGAAGCAAAAGCCAACTGAAAGAGCTCCCAATGCCAAAGCCAGAACAATTTGAGCAATCAAATGAATAACGTGAAATTGAATTATAGCCTGAAATATGAAATAAGTATACATGAGTCCATACTGATGAACCATAATGAGTGAATGGATGAATGAGGCAGAGGAAACAAACTTCAAGTACGGAAGAAGAATTCCAAATATTTTATCTGGATACTCTACCCTCAAGATAGAAGAGCATAATTCTCTACTCCTTAAATCCGGCCTGTGCATATTGACTTTTTTTTCAGGGTACAATATAAAAGCGCATGAGGGTGCTGCATGGCAGGGAAGTAACTTTGCAGTAGAGAAGTCAGAAAAACACTACCTTAGGTGATCAAGTTCAACACCAAAAGTGATAGTTCATCTTGAGAGTATTTACTCTTGATATGTGTTGAAATGGTTAACTCTAGCTTTCCTTCTAAAAACACATAACCTCAGACTAATCAGAAGGAAAACATCAGAGCAATTTCAATTGAGGAGTAGTCTATAAAATACCTAATCAGTACTGCTCAAAACTTCAGAAATAATTAAAGTTTGAGGGATGGTCAAAAAGCAAAAAGTCTAAAGAGATATAAGGACCAAATGTAATGTAATATCCAAAATGGAATCTTGGAACAGAAGGAAATTAGAGTGAAAGAAATCTGAACAAAGTATAAGCTTTCCTTAATATATCAATATTGATTCATTAATTGAAAGATATAAATTACTAACATAATATATTAATAATATGGGAAACTGGGTATGAGTTATGTGATATAGTAAAAAACTTTTAAGTTTAATTCAATTAATTTTTTAGTTGAAAAAGTGATTTTTTAGAAAGTGTTACATTACATATATTTATTATTAACATATTCATGCCAGACTGAAGAAGTAAACATTTTGCTAAAAATATAGAATTTTATTCAGCTCACTACATCACTGATATTTAGAAGAATAAACATAATTTTCTGCTTTAAAATGCATAGACTTAAAAAAATAAAATGCATAGACTTTAAGAATCATATTAAAATAAGCAAAGTAAAATGAATGAAAATCAAGTTTGTCTTGTATGTATTATCTATTGTAATATATCACAGTACCATAAAATTTAGTGGTTTATACAATAATGAAAATGTTTCTCATTAATTCTGTTGGTTGGCTGAATGACTGCAGTCTTCTGATTGGAATAATAGAATATATAAGATGGACTCAATCACAGTGACAGGTGGAACTGGCTAATATTTGGGATGCCACATGTCCTCTCATTCTCCATTAAGCTAGTGGCCTTCCAAAAGCAGCCATCTCAGGGCAATATTAAAGATACCACATGTGGGGGCTTCCAAGGGTCTCTTGAGGCCTAGACTCAAGAACTTACACGGTATTAGTTCCAAACATTTAGTTGATCAAAGAAAATCACAAGATTTGCCTATTGGATGCGAAGAGCAGCAAACCACATTGCAAAGTACCATGCATACTGGGCTGGAAGGAATTTGTGATCATGAAGGAAACTACCACACACATTGGCATTATGTATACTGGCAATAACAGAGGGATTCCTGTTTTGAAAGGATTGTTTCTCATGTTGCAGCATTTTGATCATCATCCTCATCATCGCTATTGTCAATTCAAATATATATTAAGATTTTCCAATGAGCAGAGCATTCTTCTAAGTATGTCCTGATTAACTCATTTGAACATAACAAAAACTTTCTAGTACTGGCTAATGTTATTCTCATTGTAAACTGGTTGTAGTACACATGTTAGAAGAATAGTTTTATTTTAATTAGTTAATTTGTTGATTGACTGCAGTTTTTACCTTATACTAGAGACATGATTGAGGCCTAATTAATCTTTCTGAGCTTTGCATTTTATACTGATAAAATTAGGTAGCAATAAAAATTTTAAGGTCATTCCGTTTCTGAATATTTATGAATGCATTCCTATTGATCAAATGTCAGGGATCATATATGCAAATATACTTATAGAAATGGATATTCTTACTTTCATGGCTCTTCTCCGTTTTGTTCTTATTATTGAAAATACTTAAAATAATTCATTTCATGAAATATTGCATATGGTTGAGTTTCACATTGAGAGAAGCTGAGCTGAATGCAGAAAGTTTCATGTCTACATTTTTACCTTAGAATTTCCAAATTAAAAAAAAAATTTCCAAATTAAATAGCCTTGTGGAAAATGAGAAGGATGGTTAGAATTTTGACCATTTCAACACTACTGTCTTCTCCACTCTCCTTCTCCACCCAGTTCTATAAATGTTTTAATGCATTATTCCCAGTGAATTATTTTGATAACATCTTCTATATTTATATAATAAATGAACTATTTTTAACTAATATTTTAATGAACCCAGATATTTAACTACTGTATTTGGAAATACATTTTGTTTAATAAACTGCTTCCAATTAGATATTTTTCTAGTTTCTTTATATATTCTTAGTTCTACAGACAATCCTCATAATATTCCTCCAGTAAAAGACTAGCCCAAGGCTCAGAGACTTTATATGACTTTTCTGGGACTACACAGTTAATGGGATTACAACTGTGAATCACAATAACCACTTTACTTATAATAAAGATGAAGTATTTTATACTAATTTTTCAAAATACATGTTTAAAAATATTTCTCAAGTGATCATTATGCACATATATTTAAACTGCAACTGTCAGCTCAAAGAAATTTAAATAGCATCTAAGAATTTGGCAATACTTATTTATTCCAGACATTAGGACTCCAAATCCATTAACAAAAAGAACCATAAAGGGCAAGTAAATATTAATGTTGTTTGTTGTATCCTTCCAGTTTAAATGTTTCATGATCAGAAATCAGAGTTGGCTTCATTTTTAAAAGACTATAGTGAAATCTGAAGAAATAGTATAAAATTTATAACTGTTTCCAGCTTTAATATTAATTATGAATATTGAATAATCATATTTAAACATTTAAAAATTCCCTAAAAGTAAAATTGCACTATTATTATAGGCCAAATTATATAAATTATGCAATGTTTGTAGATAAAATTATTTCATGGCTTTTCATGAAAACTGTCCTGAAGTTAGACTAGTGGTGAGGAGCTAGAGATGAACCATGATTTTCTATGAAATTTTAAAAGTTGAAATTGAGAGATGAGTACAGAAGACTCATTCTTCTATCTCTACTTTTGTAAGTACTTTAATATTTTTGTAATGAAAGAGAGCATGTCTGGTCCTTGCACATGGCATTTGTGATGTGTATTTAATGTCTTTACTGGAGATCAATGGAAAGTTAATTTAATATCATAATTAAAACTTGAATTGTATACACTGATTTATGCCTAGACATTGATATTTAACCTAAGTTCCTGAAAATGATATAAAAATGAAAATCCAAAAAAAAAAAAAAAAAAAGAAAATCCAGACTGTTTTGGCTATCTATTGTCTTTGCCTTCTGGGATCTCTTATCCTCCTAGACATCTAATTCTGGTATCGCTCCAGTGGAAACTATCCTCTTAGTCCATGTCTTATGGATAAACCTGACTATACCTCTAAGAGCCTATGTTAAACCCATCAAATCATTCCATTCTTGCAGCCACAGAGATAAATTCTGAGATTGGTATGTGACCTAATTGGGGGCAATCAACAAGGAATTGTATGTGAGCCAGCAGAACCTACATTACATAGTGACCTGGATACTGTAATGATTTAAACCTGGGACTTCCAGGTTAGAAATTAAAAGCTTACGAAAGGATTCAGGTGACCCATTTGAGTCCTGAATAAACCTATGCCTGAAGATATATCCACCCTTACATTCTTATTACCTGAGGCAGTAAATTACTTTTTATGCATAAGCTCATTTGGAGAGGGGATTTTTTTCCCTTCCAACAGGACAAGTCCCAACTAACGTGTACATGTAAAAGAAAGCGCTTTAAGAGGATGTTTCCAATCATGAAGGTCATAACATGAGACAACATCAGATTTACTTATGAATATTTGATGAAAATGTTTAATATATTAAAAATTCAGGAACTTTGACCTAAATTTTTTTTTTCTCTAAGATCTATGAATGTGTATTTGTTAGCCTTTAAGTCACATATATTGGATATTTCTGTAGAAAAATGAATTATGAAGTAAAAATTTAATCTTATTTTTGTTCAAAGAATCTCTGCACTCTTGATGAAATAATATCAGAAGTGATAAGGGGAAAATAGATCTGTTAAATATTTTTTACGAGTGAGTCAATTGAGAAAAAGAGTTAACTTTCAGAATCGATTTTTTTGACTACTTAATGTTACCTAGTTTTCCTATTCTCATTTGATAGATAAATGATGGTATATATGTGATTTTTTAAAATAAGAATTTCAGGTCTCATACAATAGGCTTGATGGTTATATAGCAAGTATTTCAGAGTTAATAGTGTAATAGAACCCATAAAGATTTTCTCATGTTTATGTTTAGAGTATTAATAGTGATAAAAGGAATATTTTGAAAATATCTATTTGTCAAAATTAACACTGAATTTCAGACTAAAGCAAATGTTTATATAAATGTTATATTTAAATGAAACTATATGCAGAGCTCAAATAGCTCAAATTGGTCATGGGAATTAAAAAGTTATTTTAACTTCACCTTAGGGAAATAATACTTCAAGTGATTTATGTACGAAAAACATTTTTAAATAATTTTTTATTTGAATATGGTTGACATACATTGTTACATTGGTTTCAGGTGTACAATAAAAGATTCAATGTCTCTGTGCATTATGCTACGCTTACAAGTGTAGCTACCATCTCTCACCATACAAAACTACTACACTATCATTGACTAGATTTCCTAAGCTGTGCCTTTTATTCTTTTTTTTTTATTCTTATGACTTAATCTATTACATAACTGAAAACCTGTATCCCCTACACCCCTTCAACAATTTTGTCCATCCTCCGAACCCCCCCTAACTCACTGATAACCATCAGTCTGGTCTTCATATTTATAGTAAAAATAATTTTTGAAATAGGGTTTCATGTGTTTCTTTCAGTTGGTCATCTCAAAGATTCAATATAGTGTTTGAAAAACATTCAACAATTCAGAGTTAAATTAAAAGTTAGTTAAAAAAAATGAGTACGAAAACAAGAAACTTAGACGTGCGACTTAATAGAAGTAAAAATTCTGAATTTCTAAAATATACTAAAATTTTCTTCAAAAACTTTACTCAATACTATAGATGTATATTGAGCTTAGTTAATGGTTAATATAAAGACAATGTCTTCATAGTTAAGACCAAGTTAGATTTGTCACTCTTAATTTCCCAAGAATTTTGCATGGAAATTGTTGCCCTTCTCATGGTTTTTACAATATTTTTGTTAAAAGGTTAAATTAATAATTCCATGTTCTGAAAAACTTTGACAATGGAATTAGTACAACAGCAACATTAAAAAGAGGACTACTGAAATTTGTTAGTTCTTAAGAAAAAAAAAAGAAACAACTCCATAAAAGATGATTTTCCTGATCATTTTCTACACTAAGGGTCCAAATTATGATTGTTATTTTTCCTACTGTGTTGTTCCTTTTGAAGACTGGAATAGGATTAAATACTGTCTTCTAAGCATGTAATTTAATTTAATCAGTATGGTGACTTTTTTGTTTTTCTGATATGATGGAGAAACTCTTTAGACTATAAATATGTATGTGTGTATGCATATATGCATATGTGTGTATATATTTTCTATAAATTTAGACTTAGAAAGACTTAAGGAGAAACTATATTACCATGTTGAATTTATTCAATTTCTTCAGTCCAGAAAAGTGTCCACTAAAGATTGTTCTTAGAAGTTTACAATATTTTGAAAGAGGTACAGAACTATGAGCAAGCCAGATTTTTGCATTCAACAGTGCCTTTTATCACGTTTTGAATATAAAGTTAAAAATTAGTATAATTTCCTCTCTCCTTATTTTAGTCTGTTAAGGCCTAAAATGTATAAGGAATGTGTGCATTTGTATGTTTATACGTGAGCACATGTGACAAATTTTCATGTAAACAAATCTTGAATGTTTCTCCATGTACAAACTTGGTTATAAAAATTCAACCCTGTAAAATTCAATCCAATTCACTGCTTTTATGTAATTAGATACTATATCATTTCTTTATTCCTTCCTAATTATTATATTGTTTTCAATATTACATATGTATCAAGTAAAGATGTGTTGACATCTGGGGCAGTTAGAGTTTGAAATTAATTTTAAGACAATTGACCATTGCAAGTTTTCAAGACTATTGTTTTAGATTCACATAGTAGCTTTGATTAAATAAAAGGAAACCAGGAGGCATAACCAATCTAAAAGCAACAAGATCAATAAAGACCGACGGGCTTGTTTCATTTAACAAAATGGGATTTCATGCACAATGGACCCATTAATTCATTTCCTATAGAAAGCCTCTGGTCTATTACTTTTTGAAGCTTAGGTGAGCATTATCTTTTTCACACGTATGGATAGAATAAATATAAACATATTCCACCTACAAATCAATGCCTTAAATGCACAATATTTTCTATAGAGTTTCCTGTTATATATTGCAAGCATATAAAATATTATAAATATTTTCATAATTTTAACTTGTCTTAATCATAGTTTTGTCTTATTAGATTTCAACACCTCTATAAAATATCATGTCTTTATTAAAGACATTATATATGATAAATAAAAAATTAATGAGTCAAAAAATTCTATTATTAAAAACAAAATGTTATAAAATAGTAGTATGGATTAATTTGTATACTAGTATCACCTAATACAATCAGACTATATCAAACAAAGTAATAGAAGAGTGAGGATTCCAAAATGATTAAAGAGTATGACTCTCAACTCCTACAGAACAGGTAGAATAAAAATTCAAAGCATTGCCTAGGAAATTATTAGAACATTCAACATATTTCTTAGACATATTTATCAACTACTCCAAGGAGAAGTCCGAAAGGACTTTATTCTCACAGTATCAAATGGATGGTAAGCAGACAGAAATGACACAGTCAGAACAAGAAATATAATCCCAGAGCACATAGGTTAAAAAAAAAAATCCACAAAGAGGAAAATGATAATCTCCTATAATCTGATTTTTCTTTCTTTCCTTACTTCCACTTCTTCCTCCACTCCCTTCTTCCTTTATATTTATTATTTAAAATCTGTACTGAATCTGCTCCCAGCTAAGAGTATATTCTAATGGTACATAGAAAAATCAATAGTCTAATATCCAATCGTTAGTAAATGTTATGACCAAGCTATTATAAAGTAATAAGAAAACTTACATAGGCAGTTTAATTTACATTTTTTGAGAGTAGAGGACACTTCTTGAATGATAACTAGGCAAAAGATGAGAAGCAAATAACCTGGTAAATAGAGGAAATAGTCTTCCAGACACAGAAAATTGTATGGACTATGGCTTAAAATTAGGGGGTAAATCTGTTAAGTTGTGATATAGAAACTATAAAATATATATTATAGTGATATCAAAACTTAAAATTTTAGCCTGAATATACTCTCAATTTTATAAACATGCTACTATCATATTTCATAACTATATAATGACATAGTAATTACAACAGTGATTCACATGGAGTTCATAATATGTGCCCAGAATTATTCTATGTGCTTCATTTAATACCCAAATCTTTTACATAAGTTTGGGTATCATCTCATTTCATAGATGTATTGCTTATTATTATTAAAATAATTTTTAAAAATGGTAAATGTATTGTTTGACCATTGCCTATTTATACTCTATTTTTTGCAAAATAAATCTTGTAAAATAGTTTATGAATTTATTCTCGAGTTTATATGATTTTAAGTTATCACTAAAATTGCCTGAAAGTGAATACTGAAATTAATTAATTGCCTGAAGTTCAAATGCAAAACTTGATTGAGGAAATTTCCCTGAAGTAATATTTTAAAAATAAAAGGAAGAAGCATAAAAGAAAGAAAAGTAAATAAAAGATGGGTTAAGAGATACAAAATATAGAATTAGCAGCATTAATACATGAATATTAAAAAAGAAAAAATTAAAATTGGGAAGCTGAGCTGTTTTATAAAATGGGAAATATATCTTTAAAACCTAAGGATCTATAAATGAAGCATTCTTGCCTTACCAAACAAATGAAATTAAGACAATCTCATACCTCAAAATACCTAAAAAAATTGTAATGCATGCACAAACTATGGAAAGAGCCTAGATGTCCATCAACAGATGAATGGATAAAGAAGAAGTGGCATATATATATATATATATATATATATACACATACACACACACACACACACACACACACATATACACAATAGAATATTATGCAGCCATCAAAAAAAAAAAAAAACGAAATCTTGCTATTTGCAACAACATGGATGGAACTAGAGGGTACTATGCTAAGCTAAATAGGTCAATCAGAGAAAGACAATGATTTTATGATCTCACTGATATGAGGAATTTGAGAAACAATACAGAGGATCATAGGGGAAGGGAGAGAAAAATGAAACAAGACAAAACCAGAGAGGGAGATAAATCATAAGAGACTCAATCTCAGAAAACAAACTAAGGGTTGCTGGAGTGGAGGGGGGTGGGAGGAATGAGGTGACTGGGTGATGGACATTGGGGAGGGTATGTGTTATGGTGAGCATTATGAATTGTGTTAAGACTGATGAACCACAGACCCATACTCCTGAAACAAATAATACATTATATGTTAATTTAAAACAAGCGTAAATTTTAAAAAACTGTAGTGCATGCAACAATATCAATACAAAATTATGAGTTTCCAGAAATGAAGAATAAACCACTATTAAAAAATAAGAAAAAGTTGATATTAAATTTCTCAATTGCGATTTTAAATGAAACACAGTAAGTTGTTCTTTTTAAAGTATTAACCAATAAGAACATTTAAATTAGATACAAACATGTTAGCATTCAATGGAATCAACAAAGATCTCAAAAACACAAGACCTCAGGACATGTACCAAAGACCCACTTGAAAAAAATTATTTTGTATGTACAACTTAAATACAAAAAAAAAAAAAAAATCCAGAAAATTCTGTAGGAAACATATAAGGCAAATGGTCAAATACTTTCATAAATGTGTCTTAACAACAACAACAAAAAACCTAATACCAAAAACTTTAAAAAGAAAAAAGCTGAATAAAATTGGAAAGGATAACTATAATCTGAGAAATAAAATTCTATATAATATCATCATGATGAGGTTGGGTTGGTGGAATATATACGGTCTAGGTATTGAAAGAGAAGGGGTTTTGCGATCATACAAAGATGCATATATATGTATGTATGTATTTACTACCATTAGTTGTGTGACCTTGGGTAGGCTGAGTGGGGGTTCAATAGGAAGAAGTGTTGCAACTTCTCTAGCTGATGCTTTCAGCCCATAGTTTCTTTGAGGTATGAAGCCAGATGTTCTACTTTTTCAATGAGGCTAAATATTCAGGATTTTTTAATCTCATTTTTATATCTGGACAACTAATATTTTTTATTAACATTGAGTAGACTAAATGAAACAGCGGTGGGCTAGATCCAATGGTTTTAAGGGTCTACTCTGTCATAAGATTGCTGCTCAGCTCTGACCAATACATTGAACAAGGAGAATTTGAATACCATAGTTAATCATAAAACAATATTGTTACTGCTTTTCCACACCTACTCAAATGCATTTGGTAGACAAGTATTTACTCTAAAGCTTAAATGAAATCTGACAATTGTGTCTTTACTTTTCTTGTTATTCTCTGACAATAAAAGCACTAGTCACTTTAGTCACTAAAAATGTATAGTCCTGCAAAAATAGTCAACATTATATACTTTATGTAAGTTTGAAGATTTCCTCCTCCCCTCATTTTGGCCTGCTTATTTAAACTGCTTCGAAAATATTCACAGAATGCTTACAAAATTTGTCATGATATTTTCCCTCCTTGTTTCCATAGCCCTGCAAGAGCCTAGAAGTTATCCATATGAATTTCTTTGGGCATTAGGACAGAAGGTTATACACACAGAGACTCAAAAGTATTTATGCAATGGGGCTTGTCCCCTCTTGATGCTTTGGGAACACTGTGACATTCTATGGGAATGTTTTAGGAATAGCCTACTAGATTATGAAATGTGTAGCGAAGTCATCCCATTTGTCCTGATTGACTGCAAACCAACTACCAATCAATCTGGCCATCCTAGATCATCCAGTCTGAGCAGAATTGCCAGCTGGACTTTAATTACCCATCAGCTATATAAGAACTATCAGGCTCACATTTTAAGTCATGATAAATAAATACTTATTGCTTTAATTTGCTAAGTTTTACAGTGGTTTGTTACACATCAAGAGATTACTGATATACTACCAATTAAGACTTGTCATTTGAAAATATATGCATAAAAACTCTTACTTTGGCAGATGTTGATAGCTTACCCTTTCCTTTCTGATTGTTTTAGTGGGTTCTCTGGATTCCTCCTACTGCAACTCTTATGATGGGCGACAGTGTTTCTCCTTGAATTCATTGTTTAATACTTCTAATTCTTTTGTCATCTTAATTCTCCTGCATCTGAAAGTTCTTATCTACCTTCATTCTGCTGAATTTTTTTGCATCTGTCATAGGCTTCTTGCCCATACTCTTTCGAAAACGACTTTTTATTATTAGTCCAACTGTGGATTTCAGAGCTAGTCCCTGGAAATCATGCACCTTTGACCAAGTGCATGAAGGGCTGCAATTATTTTCCAAACATGACCAAAGCCAAGCAGATTCAAGCCATGTTAGCCAACTTTGGAGCCTCTTTTTATAATTGATAGTTTAAAACCAATTCAATGTATACTGAAATTACAAGGGAAAATATAACCTCTCCAAGTTTCTTTAAAGTCTCTCTTAGATCAAGATAAGAGGAAAGAACTATGTCATTCAAGATGATGGAATGGAGCACCGAGAAAATTCTGCAAATAAATGCTACCTCAATTTTTACCACTTCCCTTTCTATTTGAATGGTGTTATGCTCCTGACATGAGGCTATCAAACCGATTTCGAACATGTTCTTTTCTCACAATTCTTAGAAAATCTATCCCCTCAATTTTCATTTATTATCGTGGGGTCTCAATTTGAGAAAGAGCCAGTTTTAAAAATTCTGTTATATCCCGAAAGCTTTTTCCATTAATTGATAAAGTTATATTTTGGCCTAAACATGTGTACCAATGATCTACCTCAAATTCGAATACTATATTGAAAAAATAAAGCAATAGATGTATAATTGTCAGAGTCTGATGCATAGTTTACAAATATCATTTTCAATTTTCCCATACATCTTGTTATAACCTTTTTGGTAAATTTCACTCGATTAAACTTTTGAAAACTACTAATAAATTTATTAAGTAATGAATATCAGCTTATGTGTGAAATTATAAATTATAACCACAAATCAAGTACACTTGCAAGTTTTTTTGTTTGTTTGTTTGTTTGTTTGTTTGTTTTTGCAGTCACCTGCAATCTCTCTGAAAATGCATTTACCCTCTTGGAGAGAATGTTTTCAGGTAGAAAGGGCCTAGCATCAAGACCAGGAAGGCCTATCCTGAGTTGTCTTATGGGCTTCCTCATTAAAATTAAAGATAACATAAATTATGTTACACAATTTTCCTTCATTCCTATTATCAAGAAATAGAATATGGCATGTGAAGCTGGTTGATTCGCATAGCTTCTCAGCTTGAACTTAGAAGTGGGTTTCTCTTAGTTGCACAAAAATCCCCACTGCAAGAAGTGCTCTGCTATACAGCCCTTCCAGGATGGATCCTATCTAAGCCCCTACTAAGGGGCCCCCAGGATAAGTTGTATCTGTGATTCGAAGCTAGTAGGCTTTTGACTACCAACATCTGGGAGCCCATACCTGTCCTGAGAATTCCATATCAAAGCCATAATCTTAGCCTCATCATCATGCTACAGCAAACTTACAACAGCTGCATGTGAGAATAAGCCATAAAACTCCCATCAGGATTAAAGAACTCAGTGAGTTCTTTGCCATTATACCACCAATCTCCATATTTTAGAAAGTACCAATCACAGAAGGTGTTCAGCACAAGGCACTTTCTTAAACCACTATTTAGCAGCTGTACTCCAAGAAACATTATGGTTTCACTTCAAAATACTTGAAAAACATGGTTTACAACTATGTTGATAAAGTAATGACTATGAAAGTTAGGATTTTAAGTAAATTGAAATGGGAACAATATGAATAAATTTTATTTTGTGAGTTCTTTGATTCAGAGTCAGGTGTAAGTGTGATCTTATTTAGCAGGTGGTTACAGCTGTTAGTGTGGAAATAGATTTCTGGCTAAATGGATAGGTTTCTTATTTATAAATTTGTTTAATTCATTCATTTTAGAGTGCCCAGGTGTTCCACCAATGCATGGCAAAATATATTTTAGAAGGATAAATACATGAAATCTAACACAACAAGCTGCATACATAAGAAATGATTAAATTTAAACCAGGATAAGCGCTATAGCAGATAAATCAATGCAGGTACAGCACCTAATTTGTGAGACAAATGGTTGTGGTCAATAGAGTCAAAGAGTTCAGAAAGCAGCCATAGTAACTAGAGGCTACAACTCCCCTACCATAGAACCACATAAGCATGGGCAGTCAAAAGAAAGGGCTTTAAAGAACTGCTGCCTAGAATGAAATTGGGCAGTTGAATTTTTAGATGGTGAGATTTTTATTGCAACCTCATTTGAATTTCAACTTGTAACATTGTTAGTGCACAAAGCGCACTAAAAATGAATATCTTATACACACCTAGGAAGAATCTTGGGCTAAAATCTATTGAAAAATGATGTTAATGATAAACAGCTGAGTAATCTAGAATACAAGCGATATTAAATTTTTCTTTACAAGGTAACTTAAAATAAATAAGTACTGCATCATTTTTTAAAAATTTTCTTTTTTTTAAATTTAATTTTATTTTTTCAGTGTTCCAAGATTCATTGTTCATGAACCACACCCAGTGTTCCATGTAATACATGCCCTCCTCAATATCCACTACCAGGCTCACCCAACCCCCCAATCCCCTCCCCTCCCAAACCCTCAGTTTGTTTCTCAGAGTCCACAGTCTCTCATACTTTGTCTCCCCCTCCCATTTACCCCTATTCATTTTTATTTATTTATTTGACAGAGAGAGGGAGAACAAGCAGGGGGAGTGGCAGGCAGAAGGAGAAGCAGGCTCCCTGCCGAGCAGGGAGCCTGATGTGGGACTCGATCCCAGGACCCGGGTCATGACCTGAGCAGAAGGCAGACGCTTAACTGACTGAGCCACCCAGGCATCCCTGTATTTCAGGTTCTTAAATAATTTTGTCATTTCATAGAATTTCTATGTTCCCTTCAGATATTCAGTAATAAATACTTAATTTAAAAATACATACTACTTTTTAAATATTTCATGTGATAAATTACTATGCTTGTTAAAACTGTGGCTATGGAGATTGACACATCTTTAAGCCTAAATCCGATTTTTCAATCACAATGGATAATTATTTTTAGAATTATTTTCATCAGTATTTTATGTAAGCAAATATTTTTTTTTTATGTTCAGTTAGCCAACATATAGTACATCATTAGTTTTTGATGTAGTGTTTAACGATTCATTAGTTGCATATAACACCCAGTGCTCATCACAGCAGGTGCCCTCCTTAAGCAAATATTTTATCCAGTGAAGAGTTAACAGAGGAACCCTTCATTTTTATGTCTAAGTCTTATTTTTGAAAAATCCTATAGGTGTCACACTACAGTCTAAACGAACACTGGTTAGTTTGCCAAATGGAATTCTGAAAAAACAAAATTTCCATTTCAACATCTCCAACTGGTACTATTATTTTCAACTAAATTGATGACTAATACCTATCTTATTAACAACGATATTCACAGTAATATAGGGAATATTTGAGTATCACTATTAATATGGATCATAAGACAGTGAACAAATACTTTATCATCCAAACCTGAATATGTCTTGAGTGAAAAGGTGGGGGTATGAATAGGCATAAATAGGGTACTTGGCAAATAAGGATGGTCACCTCAATCACAATTGTTCCTATATATAGGTATAACAAATCTGTAAAAATAATAAAATTGGGACAGTATTGTCTGAGACAAAAACATAAATAGGGATACACAAAGAAAGAGAAATAACTAAAGAAGTTGTATATATTTGTTTCGTAAGATTGTTTTCTTTAGAAAACAGTTACAAGTGGGGTGCCTGGGTGGCTCAGTTGGTTAAGTGTCTGCCTTCAGCTCAGGTTGTGATCCTAGGGTCCTGGAATACACCCTCCAATTGCAATGGGCTCCCTGGAGCCTGTTCTCCCTCTGCCCCTCCTCCCTCCCCCCTGCTCCTGCTTTGTGTGCCTGTGTGCCTTCTTTCTCTGTCACATTCTCTCACTCTCGAAGAAATGGGTAAAATCTTAAAAAAAAAAAAAAAAAAAGAAACTGTTGTAAGTATTTTTATGTTCTCTAAAGTATTAATAAAGTGCTTATGGATAATCAGTTATACTAAAGTAAAAATGAAACTGGTCAGAATTGGTCAACATTGAATTCGTTTCTTAGGGGAATATTCCATCTCTGCAATAAAACAGACCATATTTTCCAAAAAGATTTAAAATATTTTGAATTAATATTATCAAAACTACATGCTTGGAGAAATTTTTAAAAATATGTAGAATACTCAACCTGTAGCACTATAGATTTGTTTACAGTGTCAGAAACCCTTTTGTCTGATTATATTTGAATGTACTCTAATCTGAACTTAAATAGCACAGCCATTATAACTTGCAAAGATACTTCGTGACAAAAAAACACACAAAAAACCTCATGGTTCTCAATGTTTAAATTAAACTCTCATTTCAACTCTGAAATGAAAGAGGTTGGAAGTTATCACTCTCATTTTTATATGAAAAAGTAAAGCAAAGTAAAAACCAATGGCTTTTCTTGAACACATCAGAGAACTGATGTCACAGGTCAAACCACTGCCTGGAAATGTGAAGACACAGGTGAAACCACTTATCTGGTGCAGAAGCCATGAGCAGGAATACTTAAATGTAAGTTTGGCAAATTGCTGGAGGCTGACTAGTACCAGCATAAATGGAAAACTCCTGGGGCCACAGTCTTAGGACAGTCTTAACACTTTAATAGGTTTTACCCTGAGGAACTACACCAAGTTTCCACAGTAAAGAGCTAAGAAAAATCACCCATGGTTCTGATAGAAGAGAGGGACAGTAATCATGAAATAGGACCAGAGTACACTTCATATAAAAGGCCTCCTTCCAGGAGTGAAGGCTTCATCAGGGACCTATTCCACCTGGGTGAAAGTCAGTTCTCCCACTCCCCCACTCCCGTTTCTACTTCCTGTCTCTGTTATTGGTGAGGGGGAGGTGTAATAAAGTCTTGTCAAGTTCACATGCCGGGTCCTCTGGAATTAGATATAAAATTAGAGAAAGCGTACTTTTCTTTCCACTTCACTACCAAACCAATAGAGCTCTAGCATAACAGTGGATCACAGCTCAAATAAGTTTAAAAAGCATAATTTTTGAGGAAAAGTACTTAGGAAAACCCAAAGTCAACAGAGGAAACAAATGAAAATTACACTAGAGGAATTTGAAGACTTTGGTATATATAACTGCAGTAAACATTAAACACAAATCAATTTCTAGCCAGATTAGTATAAAACTTTACACAGAGGCAAATTTACCTGAGATCCTATTACCCAATACATCATGCCCAGCTTTTAAGCAAAAACAGTCTGAAGAAGCAAAACAAGCATCAGAAACAGACTCCTCTGACAAAAATGATGAAGTTTTTAGACCAGCAATTTAAAATAACCCTGATTAATATGTTAAGGGCTCTAACGGAAAAGTAGACAACATGCAAAAGCAGACGGGCAATGTAAGGAGAAAGATGGAAATCCTAAGCAAGAATTGAAAGGAAATGCTAGAAATATTTTTAAACAGTAACAGAAACCAAAGAATGTCTTTGGTAGGCTCATCAACTGACGAAACTAATGAGGAAAAATGACTGAATTTGAATATAGGCTGATGGATACTTGACAAACTGAAATTCAAAGAGTAAAAGAATGAGTGGGGGACAAGATCCAAGAACAGCAGAGCAAATTCAAAATGTTATATATGCCTAAAGGTAATACTAGTGGAGAAAACAGAAACGAAAAGAAATATTTGAATGGCCCTGAAACTTCTAAAATTAATGACTGAAAACAAAGCAAAGATCCAGAAAGCTCAGAAAACACCAAGCAAAATAAACACCAAAAAGTCACATCAAGGCATACCGTATTCAAATTGCTGAATACCAAAGACAAAGAGAAAATTTTGAAAAAAAGACAAAAAAAAAAAAAAAAAAGAAAGGAAGAAAGACCTTACCATTAGAGGAGTAAGGATGAGAATTATAATGACTCCTCAGAAATCATACAAACAAGAATAAAATATTTAACATGTATAAGAAAAATAACTTTTTGTTTCTTCCTATATTCACTTATTTAAACTTGAATTCTTGGCAAAAACAATTTATGATTTAAGAGATAACACACTTATAAATAGAGTAGACATACAAATATGTGAGTCAAAAAAATAATATGTGATTTACTATTTACTCTTTTTGAAAGCCTTTTCTGATTTTATTAAATTTATGTCTCCTTTTTCTGGTAAGCAGAAGTATATCACAGTTTACTCAAGAAAGAAATGTTAATACAGCCTTTGATATAGACACTTTTAAAAATTCATTGAAGTAATCATCAAAAAAAAAAAAAAAAAGGCTGTGGCTCCTTCATTCTTTGGCTAAAAGAACTCTGGTATTTTAGCATCCCGTTCTCCCTCCACAGAATTGTTGATTTGAACTTTAGCAGTAAGTGGCATTCCAATCTTGTTGCCATAGACATATTAAAGCTTCTGGCAGGTTACTGCTTTGTGTTAGGTTCTGTCACTGGGTAAAATGTTCTTGTCTAGGGAAGAAAATACCTGTCAGAAGCAGATGGGGGCTTAACATGGTGTCAGCATTGTGGAAAAGTCAACATTTGTCCTGTAGTTCACTGTAACACGAACAAAAATGAAAGGCAAGTCTAGAAGTGATAGCAAAGGACAAAGTAATGGAGGGGAAATCAGTGCTGGGTTCCTGAAATTATTTTATATTCCATTGTGTATGTTTGTTGCGGCTGTATAACAAAGTGACTTAAACAACAGTAATTTATTGATTACCAGTTCTGGAGGCTTGGAGTCTAAAATTAAGGTGTCAGCTGGCTTTGTTCCATCTGAGAGCTGTGAAAGAAGAATTCTTTCTAGGTCTCTTTCTGTAGCTTGTAGGTAGCCATCTTTTCCTAGGTCTTTATATTGTCTTCCCTCTATACCTTTGTCTGGGTCCAAATTTCCCCTCTTATAAGGACACTAGTCATATTGTATGAGGGCCTACTCTAACAACCTCACTTTAGATTAATTACCTCTATAAAAACCCTATCCCAAGCTATAGTTTCAATATGTCACTCTTACCAATATATTCATGTTATGTATGTGATTTAAGTAATTAGCTAAGAAAATTACAGTTAACAATCATATGTGAAAAAATTGGTCAAAAATGGTAACCCTATTTTTGTCAATGAGACATTAAGCACTTGTAAATTTGGACTTAAAGGTGAATCTTGTGGGTCTGCTTGTTTATCTTTTGCCTTAAATCTGTAATTCAGATCACTCCCATTGGGATAGTACATTTTTTGCTATGGATTGAGTTGCAAGACATAAATAACGTTGCTAGGTTTGTTTTAAAACAATCACAAGGGTAATGTAACTCCAGTTGACCTTTATAATCATTAGAACCTCTTTGTTTAAAATTATAGTAACTCCACTTTTGGGGAGGATGACATAAAAAGGACTGGGTTTTTCCTCCTTCTTGAAACAACTATGAAAATCAGGTTACTATATGGAAAAATGATTCTCAGGACACTGAAACAATGTAGGATTTTTTTTTCCCTTGAGAAATAGCTCATATGAAAAGATACTCAACATCATTACTTATTACAAAAATAAAAATCAAAACCACAATGAAGTATCACTTTACTTCCACTAGGATGGCATAATCAAAAAGTCAGACAATAACAAGTGTTGATAAGGAGGTGGAAAAATTTGAACTTTCCTGGACTGGTGAGGGAAATGGAAAATGGTACAACGACTTTGGAAAATAGTTAGCCAGTTCCTCAAATGTTACACATCATGTTACCATATTGCCCAGCAATTTTACTCCTAGGTATCTACCTAGAAATGAAAACATACATATGTCCACATAAAAACTTGTACCAAATGTTCACAGCAGTATTGTTGATAAAACCAAAAAGTAGAAGGCCCAAAATCTCTTCTACTGAAACAAAGAAAATTTTATATATCCTATAATAAAATGTTACATGGCAATAAAAGTGAATAAGTTGCTACATATTACAACATGGATGAACCTTGAAAACATTATGTTAAATGAAGCAAACAGATGCTGACACAAGTGAGGGTCCTCTTTAGAGTGATGAAAATGTTCTAAAATTCGATTGTGCCAGTAAGTCTTTGAATATACTAAAACCCATTTACATTCACATAATTCTGAACATACTTAAAACCACTGGACTATATGATTTAATTGGGAAAATGTTGTGATATTTGAATTATCTCAGTAAAGCTGCTAGAAAAAAGAAAATTGAAATAAAGAAATGGTGGAGTCAGTAGAAAAAGAAATGAAAACAGTAATTATTACAATATTCTATTTGTTGAGGGTATAGAATGAATTAACAAGTAGAGACATCAAAATTATAGAAAAATAAATACCCAGAATGAAGCCTGGAAAGAAAACATAGTATCCAAGATCAAATATACAGTCTATGGAATTAATAGCCAATAAAACATTACAGATTACTATATTTGAAAATATAATAATAGAAGCTCTCCAAAATTAAAAAAAAAAGAAAAAGAAAAATTTCTGGGGTAAAAAGAAGAGTGCATCAGTGAACTCTGAGATAACGTCAAGCATCTAAAAATACGTATGTTAGGGGTGCCTGGGTGGCTCAGTGGGTTAAAGCCTCTGCCTTCAGCTCAGGTCATGATCTCAGGGTCCTGGGATCAAGCCCTGCATCAGGCTCTCTCCTCAGTGGGGAGCCCTCTCTCTCTGCCTGCCTCTCTGCATACTTGTGATCTCTCTCTCTGTCAAATAAATAAATAAATCTTTTAAAAAAAATACGTATGTTAGTGTTATCGAATTAAAGGGGTGACAAAACCATCTCACTAAAGACCATTTTCCAAACTTCGTTTAAAAAATACATATATACACAACTATAATAAGTTCAACAGCCTCAAACACAAGAAACAAAACTACACCAGGCACATCACAAATAAATTACTTAAAACTGCTAATAAAGAGAAACTCCTCACATACTTATAAGAATAACTAAAATAAAACATAGGTGCAACATTAAATGCTGATAAGGATGTGAATGAACTGGATCTCTCTTGCTACTACTCGAAGATAGTTTGGCAGTTTTTTAAAAAGTTAAAATGCATATTTATCATATGACCTAGTAATTGCAACCCTAGATATTTATCCCAGAGAAATGAAACTTTGTATTTACACAAAACTGTCCACACAATTATTTGTAGCAGCTTTATATGCAATATCCTAAAACTGGGAACAACAAAATGCCCCTCATTAGATGAAGGGTTAAACCAACTGTTGGACATCTATACCATAGAACACTACTCAGCAACAGACAGCTTTGAACTATTGATAAACACAACAACTTGGATGAATCTCAAGGGCAGCATGATGAGTAAAAAAGACAATCTCAAGAGATCACATATTATAGGATTCCATTTGTGTAATATTCTTAAAATGACAAACTTACAGAGATGGAGAGCAGATTAGTGGTTGGCAGGCGTTAGAGATGGTGGGAATAGGGGATAAATGTGACTACAAAAGAGTATAAAGGGAGGTGTTTGTGGTGAGATTGTGTTGCATCTTGACTATAGCAGTGGTTTCATGAATCTACATATGTGATAAAATGACACAGACCTATATATACACATTGTACCAACACCGGATTCTGGTTTAACATTGTACTATAATTATGAAAGATTTAACTATTGGGAGAAACTAGGTTAAGGGTACATGGGTTCTCTCTGTACAGTCTTTGCAATTTCTTATGACTGTATAATTATTTCAAAATTTGAAAACAAAACAAAAACATTTCCTTTTTTGTTTTCTGCTTTTATTTCAGTGAGAACGTTTCCCAGGTGGATACTGACCCTTTTGCCTGGTTCAGGAAGGAGGGGGAAGGGTCACATGGAGTAAATCTGAGCCCAGCCCACAGTGAGGAGCCAAGTCCCTCCCAGCTCCTTCTGGATTAGCTGACCTACAGAAGCATAACGGAGAATAAATTATTGTTTTTTTAAACCACTGAGCTATGAAGTCGTTTGTTTGTAGCACTGGTGTGACAGTAGCTAACTAATAGATGCCTACTTGCCTCACCTCTCTACAACCCCAAGACGATAGATGTTGGTCATTGGTGACTGTGGCAGAGACAGTTAATTGTCTTCTAATATCAGTCCTACATATCTATTACCCTAAGAAATCATCTCTTTGATTTTTATCTGGTCATATGGCTATCTGGATTAAGACTACATTTCTAGCTCCCATTTTATAATTAGTGTGGCCATGTGACTAAGTTAGGAACAATGGCATTCAAGGAAAAGTATCATGTGACAGTTTCTGGGAACCTTCTCTAAGAAATAGCCACATTCATTTTCTCCCTTTTTCTTAGCCCCTTTATTTCTTCCCACAGGTTAAAATGCAGAGGTGATGGTTGGAGCTAAAGTAGCCATCTTGGATATGAGGTGTAAACTACATTTTGGGAATGGTAGGTAAAGCAACAAAATAGAAGGTCTTAGGGTTCTTGTTGATCATGGAGATGCCATAGCAAGCCTGGGCTGCTTATATCTGAATTTCCTTATTGTGAGAGAGATATAGACTTCTAGCTTGTTTTGGGTCACTCACAAAGGAACTTATACAGTGGCATTTTATTCAGACTACTCTTTTTCATGAGCTTATCCTGGGCAAGCCATCATACTAAGCATTATATGCCTTTCATCCCTTAAATAAGTATTTATTAAGCACTTACTGTACATCAGTAAATATGATAATGTTGGGGAAATAGTAAGGAGCAATGGACATGGACTTTGCCCTCAAGGGCTTTTAAAAAAGAGAGAGAGAGAAATCTTAAAAGCAGCTAGAGCAAAAAGACGCAATCCATACAGGAAAGTAAAAATAAGGATGACAGAAGGTTTCTTACAGGAAAAAAAAAAGCAAGCTAGAAGAGAGTGAAGAAATATCTTTAAAATACTGGAGGGGGATGAGTTATCCCTGTCAATCAATAATTCTTCAGTGAGGAAAAAACAGCTTTCAGAAATAAAGGCTTTTACAGATATACAAAATGCCAAATGTGCCGAATGAATTAGTAGCCTGCATAAATGCACTACAAGAATGTTAAAGACAGTTTTTAAAGTACACAGATTATCATACTAGATGGAAACCTGATATATACAATGTAACAGTGTCAAAATTGGTAACTACATGAATAAAGACTTTATTTTTTATATCTCTTCAAACTATAACTCCTCGTTCAAAGATAACAATAATGTATTGTGGATTTCATAGAGAGAAATCAAATGTATGACAATAGCATAAAGTCCATAAGGGGAGAAACGGAAGGTACTGTTGTAATAACGTCATTGCATTGTATGTGAGACAGCACAGTATCAACTGAAGGTGATAATTTTAAAAGGTCATTCCACACACCTCAAGGCAAACTAAAGAGTTGTATCCACCCTAAAGACATGCACTAATAAACAAAGAAGTAAAATGGAATCATAATATATTAATCCAAAAGAAGGCAGAATGAGGAAAAAAATTTAACAAAATAGATGGTACAAATAAAAAACAAATAGTAAGATGGTAGATTTAAACTTCACTATATCGATAATGACATTAATAAAAATGGTTACTCCTCAATGAAAACAAACAAACACAATATTGTTGGGAATTGAAAGCAAGACCCAACTAACTATATGCTACCTACAAAACCTCTATTTTAAGCATAATGACACAGTTTGAAAGAAATATCATTCTGAGAAAGATAGAATTAATCAAAATAAAATTAGACTTCTAGATTCAGTTCAGAGGTGTGGAGAGGCCTATAAATATCCCTCCTACCTTTACAACAAGGCAAACACTGTACACAATTCAACTTAACAACTCCTGTGAACCCACCAAAGAGCAGAGCAAACAAACAACATGAAATCTGGATAAACGCTGGCACATGAATATATCAGTACTACAGCATTTGCTTACCTGGGACAGATGCCACATGGCACAACATAACTGATAAGAAGGTACAGGTCGAATAAGAGTGTGAAACCCTTGGAAGTAACAATTACAGGGTTGTAGGGTGATAGCTTTTGCAGACTTTTCCTCGGGAACCCTACCCGGGTCTCAGGGAGAAGACTGAAGAAAAACCAGAAGAAGCTTTTCCGTGGTGGGGGGAGGGAGGAACACACGAGCTGCCACCCATGGAACGTTGCAGAGAAGAGTTACCCCATCTTCCCCACACATCACAGACCTTAATCAGTGGGAGAAAAGCAATAATAAACACTGTTACCTGGCGCTCTTAGAACATGAAAGAAAACCCAGTGCAGCTGAGGAAAGAACAGAAACAAAGCAAAACGATCAAAAACAAAACCCCGCACCGTCGCTAGGGGAATATAGGGGAATACATACCAGGCCTGGTACTACAGCGGCAAGAGGGCATGTGGCACTCGTGAGGTCTGTGCAGGGGAGACGCAGGACAGAGTTCCAGCCAAGATGGAGGTTAAATCAGAACATCAACCAAGGCCTCCGCCCTCACCTGTCACTCAGTAAATACAATCATGAAACACAGCTGGGAGAACTGTTCGAGGAAAAAGTCTCGTTAGGCCAACAACACAAAAGGAAACCTCTGGCCAAGAAGAGAGCAGAAAATGAGGAAACAAACAAACAAACATCTCTGTGAATGAAACTACCCCCAAAGCCAACTTATCACCAGAGGAACTTGAAGACTATGGTGCAGAGAGAGTGACAGTAGCAATAAGAGACCTTCAATCCAGCTCGACCCTGAGATCACCACAAGCCCACGGGCCACAGGCCTAGCAGAACCAAAGGAGTTCAGTGACAAGCAAAACAAAATATTTACCTCAGTATCCACTGTCTCATACAACAACAGTTCAAACTTCTGATAAAAAAATTCTATAGCATACAAAAGGGCGAGGAAAAACAAATTCTGAAGAGACAAAGCAAGCAGAAATGAGACAAATGTTAAAAACAATCCAGCAATTTGCCCCCGTTGACATTCATAGAACATTCTAATCCACATAAGCAAAATATACTGTGAACCCATGTAAAAGTGTTCAACATCATCAATCATTAGGAAAATGAAAAATAAAACCATAATAAACTACCATTACATACCTTCCTGAATGATTAAACTGAGATATCACCAAAAGTTGGTGTGGAGCAAACATAACTCTCATACTTTTACAGTCACTTTGGAAAAAGTTCTGGCAATATCTTATATAACTAAGCACGCACTTACCTAATGATCCTGTAATTCCAGTACTAGGTAATAACCTTAAAAATGAAAACATGTACACAAAGAGATGAATCTCAAATGTTCCAAAGCAGCTTTACTCATAAGGGTTAAAAACTAGGCACAGTAGAGTCCACTAACAAGTGGATGTATTAATGTACTATGTATATCCACACAACGAAATCCTGCTCACCAAAAAAAAGAAATTATTCTATTTGACTTCATGTATTTCAAGTTCTGAAGCAGAATCAGGCAATATATGATCTAAAAACATTAGAACAATAGTCATCTCTTACAGGAGGTATGAGTTGAGTGGAAATGGCATGGCCAGACTTTTGGGGATGATTGTAATATTCTATATCTTGATTTGTTTTACATGGCTATGTGCATTTGTCACAACTCTGAAAGCATACACTATCATTTGTGCGATTTATTGGGTATAAAATGATGTTAGAAGAAAAGAACTACATATAAATATTGAATTCTATCTAAGATCTGCATGCCGAAATATTTAGAAGTGTTCTGATGTCTGTGATTTGGTTTTAAATTCATCAAAAAATAAGATAGGTTGATTGATGGGTAGGGGTATGGGTTAAGGGGATGGACAGCTGATAAAGCAAGAGACACAGAAGATTTGTGGTATAATCTAGCGGTGTGTGTATGAATGTTCACTACACAATACTTTCAACTTTGATACATATTTTAGTGTTTTTATAATAAAAATTGGAAAAACAAAAGAAATGTGGAAGAGGCTGACCACTGTCTCCAACCACTGCAGGCATCTAGCTGACATATGGACAAATGGATAACGTACATATATTTTCAAAGTTTATAGTTTTCACAGGATGCTTGAGTGGCTCAGTCAATTAAGCGCCTGCATTTGGCTCAGGTCATGACCCCCGGGGTCCTGGAATCAAGTCCTCCATTGGTCTCCCTGCTCAGTGGGGAACCTGTTTCTCCCTCTCCCTTTGCCTCTCCCTCACTCATGTGAGATCTCTCTCTCTCAAATAAATAAAATCTTTCAAAAAAAAGTTTATAGTTTTCACTATTACATGAGAATAGATATTCTGATAATCATAAAGGGGGACAAAGAAAAATCTTTTCCTTCTACCCTTCTAAGTTCCCAGCAGGAGCTCCATAATAAAAGACAGATTACCAAGAGAAAAACATACAAATTTATTTAATATGTCACAAGGGAGCCTTCATAAGGAAATTAAAACCCAGTGGAGCTATTAAACCTCAGCATTTGAATGCTAGATTTGATGATGGGTGGAAAGTCGTAGAAAAATAGAATAGGACAAAAGGATATGAGCTAAGGGTGATAAACTGAGGGAAGCTTAACAAGGCCTATTAATTTGAACTCCTCTCTCAGCATCCCTTAGTCTTTAGAAATAAGGATACTTTGTTCCTCTGGGTAAAGGGTGGGCCACAAGCCCCACAAGGGCCTTATGACCTACTTGAAGGACACGGGCGTCTTATGACCTACATGGAGAGACAAGGAGCATCCGAGAGTCCTTCCCACATCTGCCATTTCTCAGATTCCTTCAGCTTAAATATTCACTATGTCAAGGTGTCATATTATGAAGTAGCATATCCTGAACCCCATCATTCATAAATAAGACTTAATTGTGTCTAAAGCAACCAGAGTACATTTTCTTGTCTGAGAGAGTGAGCAGAAAAGTCATAGATCTTGCCCCAGATATCATCCGAGGGACAGGGAGGAACTAGCCAAACATAACAGGTTTAAAAGGACAGTTGTGGGAGGAATAAAGTCACTTTATCATTACATTCTATTGTATTTTCCTTTTCAACTTAGCAGTTCCATACAGATTTTCCTGGCAAGGTTAAAGGCACAGTTTAGATTAAATGTTATATAGTTATAGTGTCTCTAATCCATGCGGGGGTGTGATTTTTCACCAGTGAAATGAATTATTTTGTAGTGATCAGATAAAGAGACATTAAAGCCAAACTGCCTAGTATATTATGCTGGCCCTATGTTCATTGGCTATGGAAAAAAATTATTTAACCTCACAGAGCAAGTTTGCTCATCTGTAAAATGGAGATGATATTAGCACATATCACATAGGGTTTATTAATTTGGAAACTTCCTCACACATGTGGAGGGCTAGGAGAGGCTGAAGGAAGAAGCAGGCACCCCAGCTTGGCAGGTGGCAAGTTGAATAAGCAAGGAAACTTACACAAGAGCTTTGTCTTGGGCAGCCCCAAGACAAGTGGATCTCTGCACCTGCCTGCCAGAATCTTAAAGTTTATATAGAGGGCTCAGTGGGGGTTAGTCAGCATACTGTCCAAATGGCCTCAACAACACATTGTTCTCTCAAGGTTGCATTCTTGAAATCAGCTCCCACCGTGGACATAGTGGGCAGAATATACATTCCAAGGACGGGGGAAGGGTGAGGAGCCTCCCATTGCATGGATCCAGTTCGTAGGTCAACTGGAGGTCATGTCCTCTTGATGACCTCCTCCAACAGGGTTGTAGTTAGAATTAAGTGAGTTAATGATTAAACCATCTAGGGAAGTGCAACAGGAATACCGGGGATTATAATTTTGAGTATTGTTTGCACTTTTATAAAGGCATTTGATATAATAGCTAAATGAATCTCTTTTACCTTTATAGTATTTAATAAATTCACTACTAATGCCAAAGTATAATCTATCAGGTCAAACTATTTTAATAAACTTTTAAAAAGTATAAAAGGAAGAAAAAGGAAAATGGCTAATATTATAAAATAACTTTCTTACAATTATAAGAAATTTATGCTTTTTCTTCAAGGAATTCACAAATCTGTCACACATAGTTTCTCATGTCAAATGATTTTCCAGCTTTAGCATTAGGGAGGGGGTGGGGGGATGGGTGAGCCTGGTCGTGGGTAATAAGGGGGGCATGTATTGTATGGAGCGCTGGGTGTGGCACATAAACAATGAATCTTGGAACACTGAAAAAATAAAATAAAATTTAAAAAAATGTGAAAAAAAGAAAAAAGATTTTAGTTCTAGGTACACTGTTTTAAGTACATACACACAGTACTGGCATATATTTCCTAATGTTTAAAATGTTCATTTAGATTTTCTATGTTATATTATCGTTGACTTGATATGCAGCATATATATATACATCCATATAGATTTTAATTTGGTAGGTATAGCATTATTGTTCTGTAGGCTGGTTAAAAAGAGTATACCCTAAATTACATATTCTCAATTAATTTAGCCAAAGATATAGAAATTTAGCATTTATGGAGTGACCCCACAGAGTAGCACTTGATACAGCATATCTCATTATCATTTCTTTGACCCAAACCTCAGATTTTCCAGTAAAGACTGTGCAATTGTCTGTGATACCTTCCATACAAGTCAGGGTCTTGCCTAGGCTGAGAAGCTTAGTTTTGTAAAACATTATTGATTCCTATCATTCCCCTCCCTTCAGAACTTACAGTACTATTCAAAACTTATACAGATAATTTCTTCCACCTGCTTCTGTTAAAGAGAATATTTGTAACATTGGACTCTCCACTTGTTGACTCTAACTCAGTGTCAGCATAGCTGCCTTCTTAGGAATGGGCAGGAAAGCAGAGTTTGTGACCAATGTTTTTTCTGTAATTAGGGACTCGCCATCTTTATTTCTGACTTCCTAGAAAGGTCCCCTCTTTGCGACGTTGTAGAGTTTAGATGAAACAGAACAACAATGGAGCAAACACTGGTTCAAACAACCGTCAGGAGCCTCGTGCTTTCCCTCCCAGTAGTTGCAAGCATCTCAGTTTCCTCTCTGGCTCCATTTAGGCTCCTTGACCCATATTCAGTAGTGTGGGAGGAGCTAACTACGCTACGGAAACATACAGGCCAAGTCACAATGTTCGTTTTCATTTGTCTGGTTTTTGGTTCATTATTTCATGTTGCTTTGGTTGTTGCTATTATTTTAGCCCAGTACATTGTTGTGGATTCTACACACTTTAATTTTCATGGCCAGGGAAGCCAATGATACATCTAAATCTGTTCCAGCAAAGAAAATTTTTAAATATATGTCATTGTGTATGTGCCCCCTGGGAATGAGGGGGGTCTATTCCTACTAAACCCAAGTATGGTCATACTTCACTTTTTGAAAGTTCATGTTATGGCACATTACTTTTACAAAAGACCTTGTTAGTATCTGTTTTCACTAACCAAAAGAAATCTGTAGAGATTTTACTTGTGAGTAGAGTTTTACTTGTGTAGAGTTTTACTTGTGAAAAAAAAGAAGGTGAAAACCGAAAATAGTATTCAGGGTTTGTCTTGCAGTGAGCAATTATAGAGGGAGTGCAAACCCGGAGCTGTGAGAGTAGAGCCGCCTGGTCCTTCCCCCGGAACTCAGCATCAGGCTGCCAGATTTTTGAACTGCGTCTGTGAACATATGTTTTATCTTGATTTATTTTGTGACTCTATTAGCAAGGTGTGTCCTGAGGTATCAGAAGAACCTATGAGATGTTATTTTGGGGGGAGTCTATTAATACAAATTACGGATTACTGCTTCTTTACACCATTTTGGCTCATGAAAGTTTTCATAGAAACACTCTACTTTCGGAGAGTGAAGGGAACCTGTATTTTCAAAACGTGAAATAAAGACCACTTTATTTTTTTTAAGATTTTATTTATTTGATAGAGAGAGAGAGAGAGATCACAAGTAGGCAGAGAGGCAGGCAGAGAGAGAGGGGGAAGCAGTCTCCCCGCTGAGCGGAGAGCCAGATACCGGCTCCATCCCAGGACCCTGAGATCATGACCTGAGCTGAAGACAGAGGCTTTAACCCACTGAGTCACCCAGGTGCCCCAAGACCATTTTAACTAGAATAGCATTTTTCATTACATTTCTAAATTTTAGGAAACATTATTGTGATGTAAAGGTAAAAGAATGATTTTGGTTTCCTGATACAGCCATTCAGCCAGTTACTTAATCACTCTGAGTTTTAGTCCCCTGTTCTACAAAATAGAAAGTAGTAGCTATTATTAAGTGCTCTGGCTTTTCAATTCAAATTTCACATCTCAATTCAAAGCAAAACATAACAATAAAGACTTTTTAAATGGACTTAAATAGATGTGTTCAATATATTTATGAAATGAGCCAAATTTAGGCAGGGTAATTGACACCTAAGGGAATTCAATTGTGGTTCAAATAGTTTGATGAATTAAAAAGGTAGATATAATTGTGACTGGTATTTCAATTAGGTAAAACAATATCTCAACCACTGAGTCATTTGGTACTGTTTTAAGAAGAGACAGGACTAGCACTGAGATGCAACCTAGATTAGATTATTCGCAGAATTCTCCATCTTGACAACAAAGGGGCTTCTGCTAAAACACAGTGTTCAGGAAAGAATTGATGGAATTTGGAACTTTCCCACATCACTAATATAGGAGTTTAAACAGGAAGACTGTAAGAAAAACTTAATAGGGGATACCTGGGTGGCTCAGTGGGTTAAAGCTTCTGCCTTCGGCTCAGGTCATGATCTCAGGGTCCTGGAATCGAGCCCTGCATCGGGCTCTCTGCTCAGCAGGGAGCCTGCTTCCCCCTCTCCCTCTGCCTGCCTCTCTGCCTACTTGTGATCTCTCTCTCTGTCAAATAAATAAATGAAATCTTTAAAAAAAAAAAACAACTTAATAGACACATTAGCCTTTATTCTGGTAATAGACATGAAGTTTGCAGGATGTTGCACCAGGGAAAGTTCAATCCATTTTCAATGAGAAGTAACAAATCATGATTTGGCTAAACCTTATACAGATGCCTGAAAGAACTTTCTGGCTGGGATGATGGAGAGATGTGAGACTCGAGTTCCCAGTAAGATTGCAGGTTCTCATTCCTTAAAGATAAAAATAAGATGTCTACCTTCTTGGGATTACTTTACTGCAGACCTAGGATTAAGGCTGGGAGATGAATGAAGTCAGCATTAAAGTTTCATTCCAGACCTGTAACTCAATGAATTTCTTGAATTCACCATTTTCACCTTGTAACAGATTCAGCAAAGCAGCAAAATTATCAGGCAACCCAATTTCTTAGGGTTGTTGCAATGTCACAGATAATTAAATAGAAACTGGGGTTTTGTCCTGGTTTCAATAAATTGGCCAGCTGGACCACCAGCAACATCTCCCTATGCAGTTATAGAGATCTAGCAGTGTGTTAATAAAAGCCTCAGGGAGGTCCCACAAACTATTGGCCATTTTCTACAGGAGATATAGCTCTGGGCAACTTCAGAATGTATACCTAGTACTCCCGTTCCAGTAAAAAGAGGAGCATTTGCGTACACAGTGTATGCATATGTTTATGTGCATGTGTGTTAAGTGACCTATGAAGTATTGAAAATTAATGAGACATTATAGAAAAATGGCTAATTTCCCCCTCCCCCTACCATATATAGCTCTACTAATCCAAAACTCACCAGCTGTTAATACTTAAGACTCAAAGGAAGAATGCATTTGCAATTTAATTAAAGCACAAGGTGGTAGGTTCTGTTTAGAAATTTCATGGTAAAGGCAATTTTCTCTCCTCACACCATTTTTTTTTTAAACCGACCTGTCTAATACCTGACATTTCTCATATATGACTTGCTAGTGCTATTAACACTGAAATTGGTCTAATAACAATAATAAGTGAGAGATTTAAAAATAATAAAAATAAAATAGCAATTTATGTATCATTAAATTCAATGATATAATGAAACAATATAAATATCATTCAACGCTTTTGAAGAACTCAATTAGCTTAAAGTTGACTACGGAGGAAAACTAGATGGGGGGATAAAATCTAGTGCATTCTTTACTTTTTGATCATGAGCTAAGTAATGATTATACTATTGCTCATTTTTCCAACAATTCAAATCTATAAGACTAATAATTTTAATTGCTGCAAAAAGTTAAATATTTTTACATTTCCAAAATTTATGAAAACAACAGTAATGATAGTAATAATAAAATATTATGTCCTAATAATGTCATTTCTGTTCAGCTTTTTCAAGAGAAAAGAGCTCTAAATATAAGAGCCTCTCTCTAGGGAACCAATCCTTGACTATAAATTTTAATGGCAATTTTCCCACTTATAAGAACAATTTGGAAATTGCACAAATCCATTTTTAGGTCTTTTATTTTTCAATCTAGACATCACAACCCTTAAATAGTTTAATAAATAATAAATTGACATTTCACTAACTTTCAAACTAAGTTTTGAAATATTTCCATTACCCAAATTAAGTGTGGCTCTCCATTTCTTATATATATATATTTTCTTATCTGTATATATTATAAATATTACTCCCACAAAAAAAGTATATATTCTAACAAAAAGCCTCACCATAAACAGTCCCCGTATTTGTGGCACTTTTGTCTATAAACATTTCTTTTTAACTAAGAAATTTCTAAATCAGACATACTCCTGTAACATAATGTAGAATCTTATGAGACACTATTTTACTGATATGTAGCTCTAGATGATAGGCAAATTCTTCTCAGTAATTGATCAATCAATAAAGAGACATATATATATGAATACATATAAGAAGACATATATGTCATAAATACATATATGCATGCATACATATATACATATACAAGAAGACTGATGACTTAAATATAGAGAGAGATCAATAAGAATTAGTAATGGAATGTTAATGGCTATTGTGGTGGGATTACATGTCAAATTCTATTTTCCTTTATATATTTTTAATTTCTAAAATTTTCCATAATAAGTATGTATTACTTTTATAATCATAAACATTAAGTTTTAAGAAAGAAAAATAGTTTCATGAGTATTTAATCTCTGAACATTCAACTGATAGCATTGAATACAAATATTTTTCATATCCACAATATTCTTGGTAAAAATAGAATTCCTATTGCCAATTCTTTCTAGTTTCTTATGCTTTATAGACTTAGAAATGGAATGTTATATATAAATCTAGACTTTATAATTTAAAAGCCATCATGGTAAAATTTTTAAAATTTTTTATTTGGTAAATTTGATGTTGCATTTGTAAATTTAAGGTACACACCATGTTACTTTGATCCATTTATATATTGTATTATGATTCCCAATAAGGCAATATTTAGCATATTTTATCATAGTACAATATTATAGTCTATATTCATTATACTGTACATTAGATCTCTATGGCTTATTTACAACTTGTTACAAGTTTATACCCTTACATACCATTAGTCTTATCTCCCCATCACCCATCCTCTAGTAACCAGTATTTTATTTTCTGGGTTTTTTTGCAAGCTTAACCTTTTTAGATCCCACATTTAAGTGATATTATATAGTACTTGTCTTTGTCTCACTTATGCTGCTTAGCGTAATGTGCTCAAGGTGCATTCACGTTGTCATAAATATCAAGATAGCCTCCCTTCGCGTGGTTGAATGATATCCTACTGTGTATATATACCACATCTATTTTATCCATTCATCCATTGATGGACATTTGGGTTGTTTCCACATCTTGGCTATTATGAATAATGTTGAAATAAATATGGGAATTTAAATGTCTTGTCGAAATTCTGATTTCATTCTTTTTGGCTATGTTTTAAATAGCCAATTTTCCAAGGAAGTGGAATTGATAGGTTATAAGATAAATATGTTTTTAATTTTTTGAGGAAACTTCAAATTGTTTTCACTAGTGGTTGGGCTAATTTACATTCCCACTAACAATGTGTAAGGTTTCCCTTTTCACAACATTCTCACCAGCAATTTGTCTTGTCTTTTTGATAATAGCCATTCTAAAGAGTGGGAGGTGATATCTCATTGTGGTATTTATTTGCATCTCCCTGAAGATTAATGACACTGAGCATCTTTTCATGTGCCTGTTGGCTATTTTGATGTCCTCTTTTGAAAAATGTCTATTTAGTTCTACCATTTTAAATAATATTTTTTATTATATCACATTAGTTCTTTTATTTTTTTAAGATTTATATATTTATCTTAAAAAGAGAGAGTGAAACCAAGAGTAAGCACAGGGAAGGGCAGAGGGAGAGGGAGAGAATCTCAAGCAGATTCCCCACTGAGCACGGAGTGCAACATGGGGCCTGATCCCAGACCCTGAGATCATGACCTGAGCCAAAACCAAGAAGAGTCTGATGCTTAACTGACTGAGCCACCCAGAAGCCCAGCATTAGTTTTTATGTATTTTAAATATTAACCTCTTATCTGTTATATGGTTTGAAAATATCTCTCATTCTATAAGTTACCATTTCATTTAGTTAATTATTTATTTTGACGTGCAGAAGCGTTTGCATTTAATGTAGTCCCATTTGTTGACTTTTGCTTTTTTTGCTGTGCTTTTGAAATCATGTCCAAACAATCATGGCTAAGCCCAATATTGATGAGCTTCTTTCCTACGTTTTCTTTTAAGAATTTTAGGCTATCAGGTTTCATTTAAGTTTTTGATCCATTTTGAGTTAATTTTTGTAAGTAGTATGACATAGGAGCCCGATTTCAATGTTTTGGATGTTTCTCCAATTTTCCCAGCACCATTTGTTGAAGAGACTATCCTTCCTCCACTGGGTTTCTCGGCTCCCTTGTCAAATATTAGTTGACTATATATGACTGAATTTAATTCTGGGCTCCCTATTCTGTTCCATTAATCTATGTTTCTATTTTTGTGCCACTACCATACTGTTTTTGTTACGATGGTTTCCTAGTATAGTTTAAATCAAGAAATGTGATATCTCTGGCTTTCTTTTGTTGTTGTTGTTATTTTTGTTGTTTTGTTTTGTTTTGTTTTCCCCCTCAGGATCACTTTGGCTATTTGAGGTCTTTCATGGTATCACACAAATTTTAAGATTGTTTCTTTTATTTTTGTGATTTGATGGATTGCACTGAATCTGTGGATGACTTTGGGTAGTATGGCTATTTTAACAATACTTATTCTCCATCCAGGAACACAAGATAGCTTTCCATTTCTTTGTGTCTTCTTTGATTTCTTTCAGCAAAATCTTGTAGCTTTCATTGGACAGATCATTAATTTCCTTGGTTAACTTTGTTCCCATATGTTTTATTGTTTTTGATGCTATTGTGATTGGGGTAGTTTTTCTGATGCTTCATCACTAGTATAAAGGAATACTGCTGATTTCTGTAAATTGATTTTTTTGTATTTTTTTTTTTTGTAAATTGACTTTTAACCTGCTACTTTACTGAAATCATTGATTAATTCCAACTGCTTTTTGATTGTCTCTGAGATTTCCCATACATAAGATCATATCACCAGTAAATAGTGACAATTTTATTTCTTCCTTCTCAATCTGGAAGCCTTGCATTTCTTTGTCTTGCCTAATTGCTCTAGTGAGGATTTCAAGTACTATATTGAATAGTAATGGTGAATATGGGCAATGTCGTCTTGTTTCTTTGGTATCCCAGGGATAAGCCCCACTTGTCATGATGTATAATCATTTCAGTGTGTCCTTGAATTTCATTTTCTAATATTTTGTTAAGAATGTTTGCATCTAGGGCACCTGGGTGGCTCAGTTGGTTAAGAACTGCCTTTGACTCAGGTCATGATCCTGGAGTCCCAGCATCGAGTCCCGCATCAGGCACCCTGATCAGCAGGGAGTCTGCTTCTCCCTCTGACCTCTCCCTCTCATGCTCTCTCTCATGCTCTCTCTCTATCAAATAAAGAAATAATATCTTAAAAAAAAAAAAGAATTTTTGCATCTAGGGACACCTGAGTGGCTCAGTCGTTAAGTGTCTGCCTTCAGCTCAGGTCATGATCCCAGAGTCCCGAGATTAAGCCCTGCATTAGGCTCCCTGCTCAGCAGGAAGCCTGCTTCTCCCTCTCCCACTCCTTCTGCTTGTGTTCCCTCTCTCATTCTCTCTCTTGTCAAATAAATAAATAAAATCTAAAGAAAAAAAGAATTTTTGCAACTATATTCATTAGGGATATTGGTCTGTTGCTTTCTTGTGATATCCTTACAGGGTTTTGATATCAAGGCAATGCTGGCTTCATAGAATGAGTTAAAAAGTATTCCTTCTTCTTCAAAATTTTGGAAGAGTTTGAGGATGACTGCTATTAATTCTTTAACTGTTTGGTAGTATTTATCAATGAAACTGTCTGACCCTGGAGTTTTCATGTTGGGAGTTTTTTATTACTGACTCAATCTTTTGATTTGTTATTGGTATTTTCAGATTCTCTATTTTTTCCTGATTTAGTTTTAGTAGGTTGTGTGTTTCTAGAAATGTGTTCATTTCTTGTAGGTTATGTAATTTTTTTGGCTTGTAATTGTTCTTAAAAGTCTTTTATAATTCTCTGTATGTCTGTAATGTTTCCTCTTTCAGTTCTAATTTTCTTTGATTCTTGTCCCAGTTTTCTTATTTATTCTGGCTAAAGGTTTGTTAATTTTGTTTCTCTTTTTGATGAATCAGCTTTTAGTTTGCTGATTTTTTTTTTTTTTTTTTTTTTTTGGTCTCTATTTCATTTGTTTCTGCTCTGATTTTTATTATTTACTTCCTTGTGCTTATTTTTGGGCTAGTTTGTTCCCTTTTTTTTTTTTTTAGTTTCTTGAATGTAAAGTTAGGTTGTTTATCTGAGATCTTTCTGATATTTTAATATATGTATTTATTGCTATAAATTTTCCCCTCAGAACTGCTTTTGCTGCTTCAAAATTTGATATGTTGTATTCTCATTTTCATTTGTTTCAAGATAATTTTTTTTAAGATTTTATTTATTTATTTGACAGAGAGAGAGACAGCAAGAGAGGAAACACAAGTAGGGGGAGTGTGAGAGGGAGAAACAAGCTTCCTGCTAAGCAAGGAGCCCAATGCAGGACTTGATCCCAGGACCCCAGGATCATGACCTGAGCTGAAGGGAGCCGCTTAACTGACTGAGCCACCCAGGTGCCCCTAGAACCAATACTTTTGATAGATGTAACAAATTCAGTAAATAATTGGATCTTCTGTCTGAACAATCTATCCATTGCTGATGGGGGTATTTAAATGTCCTAACATTATTGTATTGTTGTAATGTTGTCTATTTCTCCCTTAAGATCTATTGGTATTAAAAAAAAAAAAGATCTATTGGTATTTGCTTAATATATTTTGGTCAGATATTAGGAGTACATATATTTATGATTGTTATATCTTCTTGATGTACTGAACGCTCGTTCTGAAGAAAAGATTCACAGCAGCCATACTCTCAGTTTCAAGGCGAAAAAAAAACACTTTATTGGTATCACAAAAATCTAATAGAAACAGAAAGAAGAAGGGGAAAATCTCTGCATAGATGAGGGCAATAGGAAGCAGTAAAGGAGAATAAGACAAAGTTACATCAAATCGGGTCCTTACGGCATCCAACTTCATTAGCTGGCAAAACACCATGAAGATGACCAGGCTGGAGTCCGGATGGAAAGGCCTGGGCAGAGCATTCCTCTCTCAGGTGAGACTTCCAACTGATCATCCCCATAAGGGCCATATTTTTAGGGCAAATGACAAGGTCTGAAGTTAAACATTTGTTTGCCTACTTGCAGTTTTGAGCGAGCCGTATTCCTTTGTTATCATGTTTTTACGTATTCGAGGAGCCTGGGCTAGGTGTGCTAGCCTCCCCTCCCAGATTCCATTCTGGGGGACCAGCCCAAACTGGAGCAGGAGGGAATGTAAGGCAAGATTGACAGCTCTTGGCATCCAGACCAAAAGGGCCAATTCTGACCTGGAAGCCAGCTACTGTCAACTAACCAGGCTCCGAAGGTCACTTATGCAGCACGAGTCTCACGAACAACATTCTTTAGCCTGCCTGCATAAGTACAGGTCAGGGTGGTCCATTGCAAAAACTCCATCTATACGATACACCACTTTATCATTATATGATGACCTTTTTTGTCTCTCGTTACCATTTTTGGCTTGAAGTCTATTTTATCTGATATAAGTAGGGATAATCCACTTTCTTTTGGTTACCATGTGCTTGGAGTATTATATTCCATCCCTTTACTTTGACTTTATATCTTACTTTATGACTAAGATGAGTCACCAGCAAGCAGCATAGAGTTGGGTCTTGGTTTTTTTTGCAGGGGGGGAGGGGGGGGCTTGTTTTTTCATCCATCCAGGTATTCCCTGGCTTTTGATCAATGAGTTCAATCTATTTACATTTAGGGTGATTATTGGTATGTAAGGACTTACTACTGCCATTTTATCTTTTGTTTTCTGGTTGCTTTGTATCTTCATTGTTTCTTTTTCTGTGTGTTTCTATTACTATTTTAAGTTGGTGGTTTTCTTTGATGATTTGCTCAGTTTTCTCTTTTTTTTATGATTTTTTTGTCTTTAACCTACATATTTGTTTTGTGGGTACCTTGAGGTTTGTATAAAACATTTCATACATAAAATAGTCATTTTTCTGTTGATAGCAATGTATCTCCATTTGCCTTTATAGGTTCTGTCATTTCCCTTTTCCCTTTTCAATTTGTCACAAATTATGCCTTTTTATGTTGTGAGTTTGTTGCCAAATTATAATAGCTACAGTTATTTTTTAAATTTTTTCAGAGAGTTATTTTTTTTAGAGAGAGAGTGTGTGTGCGTGCTCCTATGAGTAGGGGGAGGGATAGGGGAAGACAGAGAGACAGAGAAGAAGACTCCCCCCTGAGCACAGAGCCTGACACAGGGCTCAATCTCATGACCCTGAGATCACAACCTGAGCCTAAACCGAGAGCTGGCCACTTAAACTACTGAGCCCCCCAGGCGCCTTGTTATATTTATTTTTAATGCCTTTTTCCTTCAACTTTTATGCTATACCTGTGTATTCAACATCCTATTCTAAAAGACAGTTACAGTTTTCTAATTCTGGCTGCTTATCACCTTATTCAAAGTTTCATGCACTTTTATCTTTTTCTTTCAGGTAGAAGAGCTTCTTTCAACATATCTTGTATTACAAGTTTAATGGTGATAAATGTCCTCAGCCTTAGTTTGTCTGGGAAAGCTTTTATTTTTCCTTCCTATCTGAAAAAACAACAACAACAACAGCAACAGCAACAACGACAACAACAAAAAAACAATTTTGCTGGGTAATATATTCTTGGCTGGCAATTTTTAACCTTTTAATGCTTTGAAGACATCCTTCTACTCTCTCCTGGTCTGTAGAATTCTGCTCAGAAATCTGCTGATAGGTTATTTTCTATTTTCCCTGGCTGCCTTTATGATTCTTTCTTTGTCATTGACTTTTGACAACTTCATTATAATGTGTCTTGGGGAGTATCTTCTTATATAATGATAGTATGGTGATCTATTAGCTTCACGGACTTTTATGTCTAGTTCTTTCCCCAGGCTTGGGAAATTCTCAGCTATTACCTCTTTAAATAACTTCTCCATTCCCTTCTCTTTCTCTTCTCCTTCTGGGATACCCATTATTCCTATGTTGGATCTCCTAGCGGAGTCTGATAGCTCTCATAGGGATTCTTCACATTCTTAAATCTTAGTAATCCCTTCTCTTCCATCTCAATAATTTCTAGATTCTTATCTTCCAGCTCATTAATTTTCTCTTCCATCTGATCTGCTCTATTTCCAGTTCTTTCTCATGCATATTTCATCTCATTTATTGAGTTCTTCATCTCCAGAATTTCTGTTTAGGGCCCTTTTTAGGATTTCAATCTCTTTTGTAAAATACTCCTTTTATTCGTTAATTTTATTCCTGAGTTTATTGAATTGTCTCTCTGAGTATTCTTGTAGCTCACTGAACTTCTTTCATAACAGCTATTTGAATTCTCTGTCTGTTGGATTCCAATCTTCCATGACATTGAGTTTGGTTGCTGTAGAATTGTCTCTATTATTAAGTAATTGAATTGTTTGTAAAGAAAGGGAAGTCATGTAACTTTTTTCAGATGAGCTATCTGAGATTAGAATATGTAGCTCTCCAGGACCAGATGTCAAAAATACCTGGACTGTTTAGTGACATTTGTCATTCCTTCTTCTCTTTCACTCATCTGTCTTTTACATTAATAAGCCAATGTTTTGTTTATTCTGCTTTCCAAATATGTTCTCCTTTTATTATCCTTGCCAGGGCTTCCAATCAGTCCTCCTCTTACTTCTGCTCAAAGAACAGTGACTGGCTCCTTCCTGTTATCCTTGATATTAGCTTCTCTGCCCAGTATCCCATCCCCCCATCTCAAAAGAGTTAATTTCTTTTTTTAAAGATTTTATTCATTTATTTGATGGAGAGAGAGAGAGAGAGATCACAAGTAGGCAGAGAGGCAGGCAGAGAGAGAGGGGGGAAGCAGGCTCCCTGCTGAGCAGAGAGCCCAATGCAGGGCTCAATCCCAGGACCCTGAGATCATGACCTGAGCCGAAGGCAGAAGCTTTAACCCACTGAGCCACCCAGGCACCCCAAAAGAGTTCATTTCTAAAACAAATGTTTAGTCATCTGATACCCTATTTAAAAAGGTAACAGGGCACTCTATTATTCATTTCAGAAGCTCCAAAATATTTGTATAGCCCTCAAAACCGATGAAACATGATCTCAAATAAACTTCCAACTTCTCTCAGGTAACAAATTCTGTCCCACCACATTTCCACTGACAATATACCCTATGCTTCTTTCATTAATTCCTTCCCCCACTCCCCAGATTTCCACTGCCCCCTACCACTACACCTGCTTAACCTCAGCCAACATTGTCTCCATAATGTCTCCATCTTGTCTAAGTGATGGCTTTAATTCTATCATACTGGAAAAAATTTCTTCAGTACCACCATTCTTTTCCCATCCTAAAAGAAGTAATAGCTTCTTTAATCTGCAATCCACCATCTTTCATAAAAACTTTCAACACAAAATTTAGCACACCTTCTCTGTTTTCACAATTGACATCTTCATTATGTTATGAACTCCTTCATGATGATAATTATATTTACTTTGTGTCATATCTAAGATCAAATCTATCATATTTTTTATTATGTATACCTTTCTGACAATGCACTTTTTTCTGTAATTCCACATTGCAAGTACACGCACCTTTAAAAAAAAATCTGATTTTCCTTGTAATATATTCTATTTCTTAACCAATATAATCTAACCTCCTATTAGATAGATCATTTCTGAATATCCTTGAATAAATTTCTGCTTAAATAGGAAACAATTAGAATGAAGTTCACTTGGTACTTTTTTAAATAGGCATTTTTTTAAAGACAAGCAGAAATGCAATTTTAAACACTTCTACTGCACATAACATATATACCTAATAGTTCCTTTTTTCTCAAAGCTAGTATCCCCATCCTTCTCTAATAGGCAATAAAAAAAAAAGAAAGAAAGAAAAGAAATACAAAGTACTTGAGTTTTGTAAGTGAGAAATAATGCTTCTGTAGATTTGGGGAGTGCTTTGCAAGTGCCTACTTTTATCTAGGGAATAATTTTAAAAGACAGAAGAGTTAAGTGCAATCATTTAGAAATGCTTCGTTTTAGTGTTTAGAAGAACTAAACTTACACATTTTCAGAAAATGACTTTTTTTATCATACTTGAACTCATTTTATTTTCTCTTTTCAATATGTCAATAAGATAAAAGCTTATTTTTTCTCCCCTTTAGAAATGACTATTTTTACTGTGGATAACTGAAAGAAACAGCAGAATCATAGAAATTAAAATTTCCAATGTGGGAAGTCTTTTTTTAAGGAATAACATGTGTTTGAGAGTTCTTTTTTTGGAAATTAAACATGAAAATGGTAATTATTTAAAAAAATTTCATGGATATTGCTGCTGTATATTTTCATGATCTTTGTTTCCATAGTACCATAAGAGGAAAACAAAAATGTGTCCAACTTATTGTGAATTTGCTTAGATAGACTAAATAAGAGGATTTAGAAATATTATAAGAGAAGGTGGGCAGTAGTGTCAAAAAAATCAAGTAGTATGATATATGAAAAATGTGGGTTCTCTTTCTGTAGTCAGTGAAATGTTTTTATTCTTAATAACAAAACTCTATCTTTGAGATTAGAAAAATAATTGATTTTTCTTTGTCATAAAAATACTTAAAAATTTAAAATAAAAACATTGATATTTAAGTGACTTTTTTCCCATGCCAACATCTTGAAAATAAGGTAAAAGGAAAAACATTATGACCTACTCTTTCTATACCAGTTAATATCACCAGAAATCTTGTTCCTATTGACATTTCCCTCTGGCTCAAAGTTTGCAGGAGGGGGCATGCCTGGGTGGCTGTCAGTTAAGCACCTGCCTTAGGCTGAGGTCATGACCCCTGAGTGTCAGGATCCAGCCCCCACATCAGGCTCCCTGCTCTGCCCCTTAAGTTTCTCCCTCTGCCCCTTAAATTTGCAGGAGGAATTCCTGGATGTCTCAAGACCTGCCGTCTTTTTCTCTATTATTTTGTGACTTCATGGCTATTAAATAGATGGAATGCACCCATGACTCAATATATACTTGTAGGCTGGCACCTACACCAATCCTAAGGAGTCTGCAAATAAAGGGAAGTGCATCTTTCTAGCTGCTCTGCCTTGATGAGATAGCACCAGATTCCAAGGTGAAAACAAAAGGAGAGAAATCTTTGTCCTCAAAATAATTTTTTTAAGATTTTATTTATTTATTTATTTATTTATTTATTTATTTATTTATTTAAGAGAGAGAGAGAGATCAAGTGGGGGGAAGAGCAGAGGGAGAAGGACAAGCAGACTCTGCACTGAGATCATGGCCTGAGTGGAAATCAAGAGTCCTACACTCAACTGAAAGAGCCACCCAGGCATCCCATTCTCAAAATTCTTACAGCATGTTAAATAAAGTAGTTATAGTAGCACCAATAATAATGAAAATGAACATTTATTGAACACTTAAAGTAGCAAATGGACTAAATTTTGGGTTTCAAAGTAATTCAAATCATTCTCTTAGAAATTTCAGTGATACAAAGGTTGTTGTACTTATTCTTGGCTACATTCCATTTTCCTCAGAGGCAGACACCTGTCCTAAGAGAACAAGGCTTGACACTTCAGTGTCATAGCATCAGGTCAAAGGAACAACATGCTTAAATGCTGGAACCCAAACAAGGAAAAGAAAAAAGGTGTCCGTTCAAAGAATAGAAAGTACTTCACTAGTACTGGAGCTTTGTAGGAGAAAGGAAAAGGATGACAAAAAAGGAGAGCTAATCAGAAAACAAATTATGAAGAATCTTGTAAGACTTTTTAGACTTTATGCTCAAGAACCATCAAAATCTTAAGTACAAAATACAGGCTCACATTTAAGTTGTAGAAAGACCATTTTGGGTGCCATTTAGAAAATGTGAATGGGAGCTAGATTGATGGAGAGAGATCAATTATCATATTGTTGCAGTTATCGAGGTGACAGTTAATGGTTTGATCTAAGGCAGAGTTTCTCAACCTCAGCACTATTGCTATTTTGGACTGAGTGATTCTTTGCTGTAGGCTCTGTCCTGTGCATTGTAGGATGTTTAGCAGCATCCATGGCTACTACTGATTAGATGTTGGAATCATTCCCACCCCTGTTCTGATAATGAAAAATATCTCCAGTCTTTTTGTCAAATGCCCCCTGGGGCAAACATCTTCTTCCTCCACTCCCTCCTCCCCTTTAGAACACTGATCTGAAATAATGGTAAAGGGAATAGACAAAGGAGGGGAACTCGAGTAATATTTAAAAGATACCATTAACAGTAAAATGATGATCTGTTGGGTAGAGAGTTTGAGGGGTGAAAATAAGATATTTGAATTAGAACAAGAAAGTGTATCCACTACTGGGTATTTACCCAAAGAAAATAAAAATACTAATTTGAAAAGATATATTCACTCTTGTCTATTGCAACATTTTTTGATATATGATAGAAATCCAAGTGTCCATCAATAGATGAATGAACAAAGAAGATGTGGTACACACACACACACACACACACACACACAGGAATTTACTCAGCCATAAAAAAAAGGATGAGATCTTGCCATTCACAACAACGTGGATGGACCTAGAAGGTATTATGCTAAGTGAAAAAAGTCAGACAGAAAAAGACAAATCCATGTAAATACATGTCTCACTTATGTGTAGAATCTAAAAAACAAAACAAATAAATAAACAAGCAAAATGTAGAAACAAACCCATAAATACAAATAACAAACTGATAGTTGCCAGAGGGGAAGGAGGTGGGAGAAATGGTAAAATATGGGTGAAGGGAATTGAGGGGTATAGGCTTCTAACTGTGGAATGAATTAGTCAAGGGAATAAAAGGTGCAGAATAAGGAATTTGGTCAATAGTATTGTAATAGTGTAGTACAAGATAAATGGTAGCTACACTTGTGGTGAGCACAGTGTCACATATAAACTTATTGAATCACTATGTGTACACCTGAAACTAATATAACATATGTGTCAACTATACCTCAATATAAATAAATAAATAATTTTTTAAAAGAATATTTCACTGTCTACTGGGAATAAAGGGGTTTTAAAGAGGGAAGTGGTGATATCAGATTTACATACTTGAAAAACAAATGTGTGTGTGTATATATACATATATATATATACACATATATAGAGAGGTACATATACATGGGTTATAATATTATTACATTATAGGAAGGAATTTGCGGAGTAGAGCAGAGTGAAAGCGTATGATTATTCTTGAAAGCCTATTAGAAGAACCTGTCCTCATGCTGTCATATAGCTTGTTTCTGCTATAATAAAATATTGCTCTATCAAGTCCTATTAGGCATTTTAGCTTCACTTTTCCTACTTCTGATGGTAAATGTAGGATATTGTTTTTAAAAAAACCTGTAATTTTTTGCATGCCAATTCACTATTTTCTCTGTAAGCATAAAAAGAGAAACTACTGCTTAAAAAAATATTATTATTATTGTTCTTCTTATTAGACTGGCAAAAAGCAAAACAGCATCTTTTATGGAACTTAAGAAAAATGTGAAGTTTTAATATTTTATTTTCAAAAGAAGTAATTTTGGCAAAGATTATTTAACTTTTAAAGGATACTTTCATTTTAAGTCTGAAATTTCCAAACAATGATTTGAATAAAATGAGGAATACTTGGAAATTATAAATTTCATTATTTAAACTTAAAGAATAAAACTTTAGCTTAAATTTTAGCAAGATTAGATTCTCTAATCTTGTGTTATCTCAATCTATTGTCACACTCCTAACAAAATATTTTTAGAATCAATTTTTTATTCCTGTATGTTTAAGAAATAAATGTTTAATATAAAATAGTCAAAGAAAGGTTATGCAGTGTTAATTATGATTACCATTTGGTGTATAGGCTTTCATATCTATACTGATGTATAAATATATTTAAAACTATGATCAACATGTTTTGATGACTTTATATATTTTTTTCCAGTAAGGAGATTGAAATTATACTTTTGAATCAGTAAATCTTATTTTATTTAAAAGATATGCCAAAATTTATTTAAACCTTCTTTTTAAGAGTGATATGTAGGAGGCACCTGGATGGCTCAGTCGGTTAAACATCTAACTCTTGATTTCGGCTCAGGTCATGATCTCAAGGTTGTGAGATCCACCTGCTGGGCATGAAGCCTGTTTAAGATTCTCTCCCTCCTTCTTCCTCTGCCCCTCTCTGTCCTCTGTCCTTCTGTAAAATAAAAAAATTAAATAATAAAATAAATAAATAAAAATTTAAAAAGAAAGTGACACGAAGAAGTTATATTCAATATTTGGATATTGTAGACAATGTCAATGAGATCATCTTGATATAAAATTTATGATTTCTTTGCTCAAACCTTTATTGCATGTTTCTGGAATGAAATTTCTTGGTTAAAAGGCATATATAGCAGCCATCAAGAGAAATGAAATCTTGCCATTTGCAACGACATGGATGGAACTAGAGGGTATTATGCTAAGTGAAATAAGTCAATCAGAGAAAGACAATTATCATATGATCTCTCTGATATGAAGAATTTGAGAGGCAGGGTGGGGTGTCGTGGGGGTGGGGGAGGGAAATGAAACAAGATGGGATCAGGAAGGAGACAAACCATAAGAGACTCCTAAACTCACGAAACAAATTGAGGGTGGCTGGGGGTAGCTGGTGGGTAGGGGCGGGGTAGGGTGGCTGGGTTATGGACATTGGGGAGGGTATGTGCTATGGTAAGTGCTGTGAAATGTGTAAGCCTGATGATTCACAGACATGTACCCTGGGGCAAATAAAACATTATGTGGTATTAAAAAAAATAAAAAATAATAATAAAATAAAAAATAAAAGGCATATATATATATTTTTTTTTTTGGCGGGGGAAGTGTGCTGATTTGCTCTTATACTGACTGTGAGTGATTTTGTCCACTTTCTTACCTCTTTTACAACACCAGCGTATTTCCAGTGTTTAGATTGTGGAAACAATGTAGACAGGCCTGAATCCATTATGAATAAGCATGTACATTATGTCCCACAGCCAGAAAACAAAATGAAACAAAACACTTTGCACTGAGAGATAAACTATAAATAATTGGGTCAGTCCGTTTAGTTGTAGGCTCCAAACTCAATAAAATCCCAGGCATTTTCCATAAATTGCTAGTTCTCTAATAAAAGAAACTATATCCTTGATTTTCACACAGCTCGTATCTGAAGAAAAGACTTTACCTTTGTGGATATGATGATGACAATGTGAGAAAATCGGTGTTTTTTTTTTTTTAATCTTAAACAAGCTAACTATAAACAGCATATTTGATAATTCTGCTGTGCTTTAATTTTTTTCAATAACTGTTTTCTTTTTAATTTCATGACAAGTGCTTTTATTTTTTAAATCTTTTTAAAAATTTTATTTATTTATGAGACAGAGAGAGAGAAAGAGTGAGAGAGAGAGAGAGGAGGAGCAGAGGGAGATGGATAAGCTGACTCCATTCTGAGCGTGGAGCCTGACAAGGGGCTCAATCCTATGACCCTGAGATCATAACCTGAGCGAAAATCAGAAGTCAGACACTTAACTGACTTAGCCACCCAGGTGCCCCAATGACAAGTGCTTTTAAAGCTTGAACTTCTTTTCCAATTTTTTGAAAGCAAATTTTTTTTTAATAAATGTTTTGGTCTCTGTATCTTTCTTTCGCAGATGCTTGTCCATCTCATAGGTTAGAAAAATGATTTCTTTTACATTTAAAGTAATTTACATACTTAATTACTAGACATTTCAACATCCTTTTATAGATCAATGCTTCATTTGTATTTCCTCTCTTGCAAATGTCTTTTACATATATCTATCCCCATTTCTATTGAGTGTTTTTTAACTGATTACATTGTTTTCCGGTACCTGAAAAATGTTGCTATTTGCCACATATGACACTGATTTTATTGTTTTTCTTTTTTTGCTGATCATTTAAAAATATTTTTGCAGTCGAATCCATCATTACATTTTCTTGCAATGTTTCATGCTTTAGGTAGCCATTTAACCTCTCAAATTTGAAACATTTATCTATTTTCTAACACATTTATGATCTTATTTTTAACATTTAAATTATTTACTCATTTGGCTTTCAGCCTAAGGAGAACTGGTTTCAAATATCAGCTTTGTCCATTACTCACTAAAGGTCTGGACAAGTTCAGTGTTCTTTGAGGCTCACTACCTCACTTATGTTGATAGTTTCCAACTCCTAGGTGTTTATAGAGATTAATTAGATAATGCATATAAGTGGTTTAGCATACTTTCTGTTGATAGTATATAATAAATAATGAGGAGGAGGATTTATGGCTTCATACACAAACAGAATGTACATAAGTATATGTAGATCATGTACGTATGGACCGAAAAAATCTATAATTTACAAAAACTTATTTAAATGTAGAAATTTAATTCTTTGGACAGTTAAGACATACATAATGTCAAAACATATATGAATAAGATTTGAAAGTAATTTCGTTAGATTGTTTTCAGTCCCATTTGGAACAGAATGGGAAATGAAGCAGTGCTTATGAATACTGGATATACAGAGAAACTTCTGGTGCATGAAAGCGACTTTGGACTTTGGAGTTTTAAGTCTTTGTTCTACTACCCTTTTTAATGGAATGATATGATAAATAATGAATGTTTAACAGTGATGGCAGATCAACAGACAAAGATAAACACAAAAATGATACAAGACAGAATGTTCCTGTTCAATATCCTCCAAGTAGTTACAGATTTAGATTGCTTCTAGGCATCCAAGCATCTGAGCTATCACCAGGAATATCTAAATTGCTTTCTCACAGGTTCTACAAAGCACTCTCTTTACTTTACTCATTTTAGATGGCACCTCATTGAATTTCTCCTAGCCAATTTACTTTCTGCAAAGCTCACATTTCTATTACAATAGAGAAATTTCTTTAGCTCTACTCTTTTAACTTTAGCTTAATAACATGGGGGCTTCCGTTAAGTTTCACTGTCAGCAGAACAGCACAAATTTAACATTTATGTGATCCATTTCTACTAAATAGCAAAAGGAGAAAGTGTTATGCCAAGGGCAATGTGGGTATTAATTTTCTCTATGGTTTATACAATTACTTGAATGCATCCCCAAAGAAAACTAATATATCGATCAAACCTAATTAGCTTTAATTTACATAAAAACCATAGCGTGAGTTACTTTAGAAAAATAAAAGGTTTAAGTGAAAATAAGCCATGGGAATTTAGAATTCAGACTCATCTGGCATACAACATTTCTAAAGTATGAGCAATATGAAACCAAAATTCTAATCTTCTTATAAGAAAATTATTTAATGACAAAAATAATATTAAATTATAATTGTTTTTAAATTGCCACTATATAACACATTTTATATAAGTATCTATATTTAGTTTTTTAAACAAATGGAAAACTAGAAATAAAAAAAATTCACCAAATAATACCATCGTCCAAAGATAAAGGGTAAGAATAATGCTCTGGTGATTCTTCTTCCAGACATTCCCTATGCATGCACACACGCACACGTGCACACACAGGCATGCATGCACACACACATATGCAATATTCATTCCACTCATTCAGTTTCATAATCTTTTTTTATTTAACATGAACATATTAAGATGTTTTCTGTCATCATGCAACAAATAATGAACAAATATCATTTGCCACAGCAATGCTACTTACGTTGTAAACAAAAATTTATAGAACTGTAATTGTTTCTTCCTTGTGGAATTTATATATTTTTTTAAGATTTTTATTTACTTAGTTTTTAGAGAGAGAGAGAAAAAGAGAGAGCAAAGCAGAGGGAGAGTCAGAGGGAGAAGCAGGCTCCCCACTGAGCAAGGAGCAGGATGTGGGACTCAATCCCAGGACCCTGGGATCATGACTGAGCCGAAGGCAGCCGCTTACCAACTGAGCCACCCAAGTGTCCCTGGAATTTATATTCTGATTGAGCAGATAGATAATGAACAAGAACAATTGAAGAAATAACTAAAAAATATATTTCTGTGTTTTTATATGGGCATAATTACAAATAACGAAGGAAATTATGAATAAAAGATAACCATGAACTGAATGGAATAGCTACAAAAATAAGGCAGCTAAAGATGGTATTTTACAGGTGATATTATGCTGGGCTTTGAAATATTAAGAAACAGCAACCTTTATTCTGTGTCACGTAGGAAAATTCTAAGCAAAGGAAGCAAGGATGAAGGTCCTACACAGCAAAAGCTTTATTTTGGAAAAGCAATAAAAAGATACCAATTCTACTGCACATGGTTAGAGCTTAGAGCGGAGGCCACTGACTGGTCAATGACTCACAAGTGTAGGTAGTATGCCACAAAAGGGGCAAGTTTTTAGCTAACACCACAAGGGTCTCTGGCCCAATGAGTAGAGTTTGATAGTAATTCTTGCTACAGTTATAAAAAAAGAAAGAAGAAAGAAAGAAAGAAAGAAAGAAAGAAAGAAAGAAAGAGAGAGAGAGGGAGAGAGAGAGAAAGAAAGAAAGAAAGAAAGAAAGAAAGAAAGAAAGAAAGAAAGAAAAAGAGAAGGAAGGAAGGAAAGAAAGAAAGAAGAAAGAAAGAGAGAAAGAAAGAAATAAAAAGAAGAAAGAAAGAAAGAAAGAAAGAAAGAAAGAAAGAAAGAAAGAAAGAAAAAGAAAGAGAAAGAA
>CM052899.1:134796999-134809975 GCA_028534135.1 Potos flavus | reverse complement strand
TATATATATATATATATATATATATATATATATACCATTATATAATTTCAGGTAGTGAGATTATTTGTTCATCTTTCCTAAACAAACATGATCTATTTACATATAAAATCATTTCATTTATTATGCATGATTCTTTTATAATAATATAATTTTGCTCTTAAGAAGTTTATATTAGCACAAAATAACTATTAGCAAAAAAGGGTTAAAGACATTTATGGTTTAACTTAATACCAAAATTGATTTTTCTACAAAATTTTCTTAAGGTTCTGTTAAAGTAAGTTTAGAGTAGCTAAACAGTGAGTTAAAGTGAGTAGCAATACAATTTAAATATATCCATTATTTGAGTTTAGTCTTGCCAAAGAGACTTGGCCTTTAGTTTTCTGTCAATAGCAATATGACTTTAAGTTCAGAACCTCTTACATATTCATATTTACCTTTATGGTCTTTAGCAGTGAATGTCATTTTATTAACAAGTGTTAGGAAATATAATTGAAAAGATGTGACCGCCAGTTGACCTGAGAACTGGACCTCAGCACTCAGAGGCTCCTCATCCCCTCCCCTATTCTTGGACTGTGGTTCCCTTGCCATTCCTGCTCCCAGAGACTGCTCCAAGGATTTAGCTTTGAGATGGGGATGTGGCATTGAGAACAGCTACACAGTGTAACCCAGTTAAAACCTCTTAATAAAATTTTAAGATTTGGCAGGCAGGAGCAGGGATCCATTGTTCCCACTGCCCAAGAAAGCCTCATATGTAAGTTTCATTTGCTTATTAAAACTGCCACCTACCAACCTAGAGTGGTCTGCCTTTTTCTTCAGTCTCTCCCTCCCCTCCATGTTGGGAGGCAGTTTTAAATCAAACCCAGGAATCTCCTGAGAGTGTTGTGAACCAAAAAGTGAAATAGCTGGAAATGAATTTATTTTTTTCTTTGCATATTTAGTATTTATTAATTTCCATTCATAACTCTATGTAATGTAGAGTTGTTTCAGTGAGATTGCTGAAGCTAAATATAATACGGTGAAAACTCAGTGACAAGAGAATTCCATATGCTGGCTGACAATGTGGTTTCCTAGGGACATAAATTGGACATGTGACACCACAGATATGTGGCAAACTCTACGTGACCCTCAATGACATCTGCCTTCTGATGTTCATGCTTGTGTAATCCCCTCTCCTGAGAGTAATTGGGTTCTGTGACTTGCTCCTAACACACAGAATAGGGCAATGGGTTCCTCTCCTATGATTAGGTCACATTTTATGGCAAAAGTGATAGGATGTCACTCCTGTGATCACATTATTTGAATCTCCATCTTACTAAATTTACTCTTGCTCTCTGCTGCCTCTGAAGAAGCAAGCAGACAGGTTGTAAACAGCCCATGGAGAGGCCTCTGTGGCAAAGAACTATAGGCCACCTATCGGAGCTCGCAGTCTTGCTGCCACAAGGACGTACGTTCTGATAACAACTGGAATGAGCTTGGTAGGGGATTCTTCTACAGTTGAGCCTCCAGATGGGAATATCATCATGGTTATGAGACCCTGAGCAAAGGACACAGCTAATTTGTGCCTACACTCTGACCCATGGAAATGGAGAGAAAATAAACCTGCTCTGTTTTAAGCACTAAGTTTCTGGTAATTTGCTATGCAACTACAAAAAACTAACATGTGATATACCTTTGTGTAGATAAGTGCTGTTCAGGAGAAATAAAATTCCATCTACATATGTTATTTTAAAATAATAAAAAGAGGAAAAATTAATTTTAACAATGCATTTCATTTCTATATTATATATTTATGTTATATGTGTTTATATAGCATATTAGATACTACATAAATTGATCTGATTATGATAGTAAATATATAATATATCATATGTTTAGTATTATTCATATACTATATATTAATATTTTATTTTACCCAGCATACTCAAAATAGTGTCATTTCAATATGTAATCAACATAAATATTATCAATTATATATATATATACACATATTTTCATATTGAAACTTCAGTGTGTACTGTGTGTACTCACACACAGCGTGTCAATTCAGGTACCATATTTTATCATAGATGATTACTTTGTATTTAAGGTTTTATTTTAAGATTTTATTTATTTGACAGAGAGAGACACAGCAAGAGAGGGAACACAAGAGAGGGAACACAGGCAGAGTGGGAGAGGGAGAAGCAGGCTTCCCACTGAGCAGGGAGCCCGATGCGGGGCTCGATCCCAGGACCCTAGGATCATGACCTGAGCTGAAGGCAGACACTTGACTGAGCCACCCAGGTGCCCCATCTGTATTTAAGTTTTATAAAATATACCTAAAAGCTTTATATTACTTTTATATTTAAATTTACGTTAATTAAGAAAAAATTTAAGTTAATTATTTGGTGAGCATTTTATAACTTATATAAATGTTGAATCACTGTTGTACAACTGAAACTAATATAGTACTGTGTGTCGACTACACTTCAATTTAAAAAAAGAAAAAATAATTCATTATAATTATATAAAATTGCAAATCTGTTTGTCACATTGTATGTAATTTTAGTACTCAATAGCTACATTAGGTGGCGGCTACTAGCTACCATATTGAATGGGGAAGAGTTAGACTATGAATTTCATGGCCCCGTGTTCTCAACCCCATGTTTACACTTCACACTTAAAGTAATTATTCTAGATTTTGTGAAATCTAACAATCAAAATAGGTACTCTGTTGTCAATGAAGTTTACTAGGACACCATTCACTCACCTCATTCTGATTCCATAGATTAGTACTTGGATTAGGTAATTAAGGTGCAAGTGGTCCACAAAGTCACAATCTGAGAAAGCAATGGTGATGAAAGTTATGGGGAATAAAGGTGGGGTGGGGAGTAGAGATTGGTTTGCCTTAGTGCCTAGAGGTCATGTGGGTATCACATACTCCAACCTTTTTTGGCTCATAGATAGCATTTTAGTCCTAAAACCATATTCCTGGGAAATTTAAAAAAACTCAAAGAAACAAATCCTAAAGAGGAGACTGTGTCCATATCATGTGCAGAAAAATAGCATTTCCCTTTGCCCCAGCTTTAATGGAAATATATCAGTAAAGAGGAACTTTGAGCTGCACCTAGGGTTTGTAATATGCCCACAACACTGCTTCCTTGGCTTATCCTTATTTCAATTACTTTCATTTTCAAGTTACCATTCATCCATCTGACACTTAAAAATAAATGTAGAGCAGAGCTTCATGCTTAGCTTTATGTTATTCTTGATTTATATCTAAATCCTAAGAGATCTCATCTACATCTAAAATTCCTGCTACCACTTATATGCTGATGGCTACTAAAACTTTATTTTTCTAGATCCATATTTGTAAATTGTACTTACTTGTTATCAACATTTGAATAACTCACTGGTACCTCAAACTCAATTTCTAAAATGAAACTTATTTTTACTTCCAAGTATGCTTAATTCTCTTTATTTTCTCTCTTCCACAAGTTAAAGCCAGACATCAGTGATTCATTTTTGATTTTTCCTTCTCATTTTCTTCTTTACTCACTGAAGTCTAGCAATTTATTTGTTTCATATCTCTTGAACCCTTTTTTTCTTTCTGTTTCCACCATCATTGCTTTGTTATTCACACACGACTTCTTATAAACTTCCGTGTTAATTCTCTGGTTGTTAATTCCACTTATTTTCTTACTTTAACTGGCCTCTGAATAAAATGGCACCTCATAATTTTTAGGAAAATTTTAATCTCTCTAGTATAATTTACAAAACCATTTATGGTATAAACCTCACTTATCTCTCTGACTTCATTGTCCTTTGTCTGATGCAGTGCTGCTGCGTATCATGTGCACAAAAAAATCCAGAAAGTTTACTTGGTTCCTTAAAAATCAGAAGACATACTTTTTTTCCTTTTTACTTTTATTGATATTTCAAATATTCACTTAAAATTAACCAGGAAATTTACTTGAAAATGGCAAATATCATTAAATGAAGGTATTTACAAGTCTATATTATGTAAATAAAATTATCATTGTAATTATTTTAACATAATAAGCCAAATATTTAAAAAAGCTTTCTTAGAGGGTCTTAAAAAAATTAATGTTATTTTTTTATTGTATGGAAGTCCAGCATGACATAGTGGACAGACTACTGGATTGAAATTCAGAAAACTTAGGTTTGGGTCATAATTCTGTCAATAAATAGCCAAACAACTTCCGTCAGATAAACTAACCTCAGTAAGTCTCAGCTAACAGCTTTCTTATCTGTGAAATAAGTTGGTTGAACTAGATAATCTGTATGTTTCTTTCTACCTTTTTTTATCCAGGTCAGTATTGTTAAATAGAATAATGTCCTCTGCCCCAGAAGACCTTATTGATTTGACTCTTAAATATGACTACTAATTCCACTGGAATCCCTTATCAAGTGTTTTCCATGTGTTAAACCTAAAACTTTTATTTTCTTGATATGAGATAGAGATAAAATAAAATGCATATATGAATAAAGGATTTACAAATTATATTTGTCTATTGTGAACAAAAATATGAACATTTATAAATAGCATATGAAGAATTTCGTAGTCCTCAGTCCTCATAATCTTCCAGATAGCATCATTCAAAAATATGATCACCCGCTCAGCATTGTTATTGTTATTGTTTCCCTAATAGTAGAATTTATATATTTCATAAGCACTTTTATTTATGGTGGTATTATTGGTCAAAATAATTATCACTCAGAATCTGAATGTTCTCAAAATTTCCTAGAGCAATAAATTTAAATAAAATTTTCAAATATTCTAAATAATAATGATATAATATAGACAAAATCCATATTACAATTTATTTGCTGAACATGTTTTTACCTAGTAAACAAAAAACACATTTCATTTGAAATTGTCACCAGCGAGACCCAAGGCTTTACCTTTACTTCTCACCTGCTTGTACCCACCCAATTGTGTTCCACATTTTTCTTTAAGTTCTTCTTTCTAGCTTATCTCTTAACTCAGGCAAAACATCCAGTGGCCATAACATTCTGTGACAGAAATCAAAACAAACCTTCACACAACAGAGACTACTCTGAGGGAGAGCTCTGGCCAGCCCAGACCAGTATAAGCTTAACCCCCAAATCACACCTGCATAGATGAACCTTGGAATGACCCATGGATTAGGACATTTACCGTTGCCTTGTTATCATACTACAATAACTTCCCAAAGAGGTTCACAAGCTTCATTTACTTAACATACAATATTTGTATGGGCATGTTTCCTTAAGGTGCTTGTGCAACCTTATGCCCTCCTCCACATCCATTGGCAAGTCTCCCCTATCTAAATATTCATCCTAACCCTAAATAGAAGGAACTCATTCACCCTTGCCTGGAAAGTCACAGCTTTGGAAGTTATTCCGGTGATCTTACTTGCTGAAAATAAAGTTTTTTTTCTTGGGACAACTCTGTCTGGTGTAGTTGCTATCTGTGATTCATCGTTAGTTTGGTTACAAAATAACAAACTTTTCAATAAATTATATTCCAGACTTTTCATTTTAAAAATACAATGGTATTTGTCAACTTAGCAGTTAAGTGGGGTCTAATAATTGATAATGATATTCCATATTGTTACTTTATTACTTTTTTTAGAGAAATTACTGGCGAGCCATAAAAAGGAGAGTCTGTAGAAATTAATGGGTTTCTAATGACATAGAAAATGATTATTATAATAAAAAAGTTTGGATTTGTAACTAGAAACAATATTGACAAGTTTTCTAAGTTAGACCCTTGTTATAGAAACTTATTAACTAATAAAATATTTTTATGGCTTGGTTTTACAATCTGAAATTTTAGCAAGAGAGAAAAGAATCAAATGCTTACTCCCAATCACTGTTTTCAAATACAACAAATTTATTAAAGATGTTATTCTGTTGATCAATTTCCACATCAGTTTCAGTGAAGGTTGAGATTTAGATTTATCAAGGCAGTTGCTTACTAAAAGGAAACTCCATTTTCATACATTACAGTGCTGTGAAAGAGGACCGCCAACACTTGCTTTGGTTTCTCATTGAAAAGTTGTTAGGATGCTCAATTTGCATTTTAAAAAGATGAAAATGATTCTGGTGGAAGGGAGAACATGAAGAGTCCTCTATGTAAGTCAGCAATGTGAACACCTTGCAGATTCCTATTTTACAGAAGTACAAGAATTAGAAATAAATCAGAAGAGATAGTATTTCCATTACTCAAAGCTCTCATAAGATCAGGTTTGAAATATTATGTCCAGTTTTAGACTCTAATGAAGAACAATGATTCAAATTCCTAGGAGAGTATACAGGAGAGCTATGAGATTAATCAGGGATAGGAAGTCTGCTTTATAAGGAAAGGTTTGAAGAAATGAACTTGTTCCAAGAAAAATACAATAAACATATTTAATCATGAAACAGAGTGAAAAGAACCTGAGGTAAAATACTGAGAAGTATCTGAGAAATAGATGTTCTGATTAAAGTTCATTATAAATACACCTGGGGAAGAATGAAAAACTCATTTTTATTATATAAATTTCCTAGAAATATTTATTTTTCAAAAGATTTTTCAACATTTTTTTACTTGTGCGAGCTACTAAACTGGGACACTTTAAATTTCATAATGATATAAAATGGTAAAAGTATACAAAATGATATTAAATACACAATAAATAGTATATATAATATAAATAAAGCAACACAAGTACTCAGATTAGGCTATCCAAGAGTTAAACGATATAAGTTTTCTGGAATCAAGCCTGAAACAAATAAATTCTGTATAGCGAAACACTGTAGGGGAGGAAAAATAATTTTCCTTCCAACCTTCTAGAGTCTTGGCTAAGACACCATTGTAACAAAAGAGAGAGAAATAATAACATTTTCCCCTTCCTTTCTTATATTTACATATGTGATATTTTTCTTATAGCATTGATCATAGCCTCCTATACTGAATTAAAAGGTAGACACATGGTAGCATTGGTATGGTATATTTGTTTTTCAAGATAATATATATAAAGATTCTCCATCTGGCAGGAAAATATTTTTATTCTATTTCTTTTTGTCTGAGAGGATTTTTTGTTTATTTTTGGTTTTTGTTTTTTTTTAGCTATAAATCGGGTGGAATTGAGTCATTATGAATTATTTTAATCTCTTTAATTATGACTGTTGTTTTATTAATATGATATACTGTATTGCTGTATTTTGTAGCTTAAAACTCTTCTTACTTTTATGGGATAAGCAACACTTGATTAGAATTCATTTTTAATAAGTTGTAAGATTCAATTAATATTTTCTTCAGACATTTTAAATTTATGTTCATAAATTCAATCTATAATATTTCTCTATGATGACATTATTTATATCATGAATATGTTAGACTCCTAAGAATATTAAGCATTTTTGTCTTTTTATCTATTTGCTGGTACAACTTATATAAAATAGTTGGTATATAACTTATATTAAAATAGTTGGTATACGACTTATATAAAATAGTTGCTGTTTCCTTTAGTTGGTAAAAAATCAAAACAAAACTGTGAACTATTTGTAAGATGTAAGAATTTTAAAGTAGATTACAAATCCTTGAGGTGCCTGGGTGACTCAGTTAGTTAAGCCTCCGACTCTTAATTTTGGCTCAGGTCATGATCTCAGGGTGGTGAGATGGAGCCCCACATTGAGCTCCATGCTCAGTTGTGGAGTCTGCTCGTCCTCCTCCCTCCCCCAACTTGCGTGTTCTATCTCTCTGTTTCTTTCTCAAATACATACATACGTACATAAAATCTTCCAAAAATTTTAAAACAAAGATTACAAATCCCTATTTAGTGTAAACATTTGTTTACATATGTTACAAACATTTTTATTTAATCCTCACAATAGTATGTACTGTTGCTGTTAGAGAGGTTAATCAACTTGCCCAAGGCCACATAGCTAATAAAAGGGCCATATAGCTAACCAGAATTTGAATTCAGATAGCTCATGGCCTCTGACCATTACCTTAAAAACCATCTCCTTAAAAAGAAGATTTTAAAAACCTATGAAATGTTTATTCATTCAAAATCTTGGCTTCAATATCTAAATTTATTTTTATTCATAGATTACCTCTCAGTCATCTTCTAGAAAGCACTTGCCTTCTCCACATCTACCACATCTACTCTTTCTTACTTTCTGCATCTGGATATGGGAGAACTACTGTTGCGGATGAGGAAATAGTTCTATATAATCATGGTCTTGAATGTCATATAGTTACTAGGCTGTGAAAGACACAAAATACAAGAGATCAAATATTCACTATAGTCTATCAGCATGCTAAAAACAATCCAAATTTTACTAATTTCCCAGATTCTGGAGTCCATCTATCTTGTCTAGTTCTGGCTCCTCTCTTGGTAGTATGGCCTTGAATAAAATGTTTACATTCCTTGCATTTCAGCTTTCTCATCTGTAAAGTGGGAAGAATAATGTCCACTTATCACATAGAGCTTATGTTAGACTTAACAAAGCAGTATACGCAGGGCACCTGGGTGGCTCAGTCGTTAAGCATCTGCCTTCTGCTCAGGTCATGATCCCAGGGTCCTGGGACCAAGCCTGGCATTGGGCTCCCTGCTAGGCAGGAAGCCTGCTTCTCTCTCTCCCACTCCTCCTGTTTATATTCCCTCTCTCGTTGTATCTCTCTCTGTCAAATAAATAAATAAAATCTTAGAAAACAAACAAACAAAAAACAAACAAACCAGTACACAGGAAACTTAGAACAATACCTAACCAGTTAGTATGCAGTGCTTAAATATTTCTTGTTCTTCTTAAGACATACACCATTTGGACACTGCTATAACACATATTTAAGTAAATAGCTTTTTCATCTAATTGAGTGCCAATGTTTGGTAACAATGTGGTGTGTTTTTTATGAACAACCCCCCACCTATCTAGCACTATCACCTGCCCCAGCACTCAAAAACCCAATAAATAATTATGCATGTGAAAGTAAATGAAGACAACATATCAACGATTGTTTACACTACTTGTTCACTTATTACTTATGTATTGTTTTGGTTTTGCCTCCTTAAAAATTTAAGAGAAGAGAAGGGAGACACTCTGGTATTGAATAAAAAAATATATGACAAGTTATGAATTGGAGTATTCAACTGATTTTATTTTATGTTTTAGGAGAGAAAAGTACTAGAATGTTGGTAAGATAAAAGAGTGGAAATAGAAAAAAGCTTCCACTTATTATTTAACATCCTTCGAATGTAAAATATATGTAAAATAAATGTAAAAATGTGTAAAATAGGTACAGGTTTCTATTTGGAAATAACTTTCCGGAGGTTACCCGAACCTAAAAGAAGAATTGGTTTGGTATGTTATAAAAGTAAATAACCTGGGTGTGGTACATAAATAATGAACCTTGGAACACTGAAAAAATAAAATAAAATTTTGAAAAAAATTTTAAAAAGGCATTAAAAAAGAAAGTAAATGTTCCTAATACAATATTAAAAAATTGGGAAGCCAGGACCTGGGATGACTCTGCAAGTGTGTGTGTCGTAGTAGTGGAAGATTTACTTTACCCTGGTTGACCTGTTTTTCCATTTCTTGTAGAGTTATAAAGTTCAGGTCTCTGTCAGAAAGCACTAGCTTGAGGCAAGAGTCTAGGGGCAATCATATGGTAATATAAGCCTCTGATCCTACCCTTTAAGTAATTCCCTTCCATAGGAAGATTTAAGCTCTTCATATTGATTGTTAAGTGTTAGAGATTAGATTCTAGAGATAATGGCTTATAAAAAAGAGTCATTGAGCAGGCAGTTATGATTTATAGTAGATGTGTTATAAAATTTAAAATACACAGTATTTTCAAAGTAAAGAAATACAAATAAAAATATCCTTCGGAAAAAAAATTTATTTCAGAATCATCATTGATATTCTTTGTGAAATAAGAAGCAATAGCAATGGTTATTTGTATGGTGTCCCTCCAGTTTAGTTTCTGAATCATTTTATATAAAAAGTCTATGATATGTGCTTACATCACTCTTAATTAATCAAAGTGAGTTGGAGTGCTGATAATGCAATGCTTGTGCCCAGGTTTCATCTATAGGAAATTTCACAGCCTGACTCATTCATTCAGTCATTCAATTACTGAGCAGTTACTATATGCCAGACAGATGCTGACTGCAGGAATTCGATGTGGATCAGAAAGAGACATGTTTTCTGCCCTCTTAGAACTAGGGGGTGGGGAGATATCATTCAAATATTTATACAAAAGGGAATATATTTGTGACTGAGAAAATTGAGAGAAAAAAATATGCGACTATGAAAACATAAAATAGGTATTTCTTGTAATCCAAGAAGACTAGTGAAATTATTCCAAGGGATTTGAATAATTCCTGCATTAAAAAGAAAAACATCTAGTCGTGTTCATTAATCATCTTAATCTAATATTGCTTAAGAGTGCTCTATGGCGGGGCGCCTGGGTGGCTCAGTAGGTTAAAGCCTCTGGCTTCGGCTCAGGTCATGATCTCAGGGTCCTGGGATTGAGCCCCGCATCATCGGGCTCTCTGCTCAGCAGGGAGCCTGCTCCCCCCTTTTTCTCTGCCTGCCTCTCTGCCTACTTGTGATCTCTTTCTGTCAAATAAATAAATAAAATATTTTAAAAAAAAAGAGTGCTCTATGGCAAGTCTGTGGAAAATTATAAGCACTTATTATTAATTATTAAGTGTACTTTTATTCATCTAAAAATATATTCCTTTTCTCTCTTTCTCTCAGTTGCTCTGTCTGTATACATATACACACACATAATCGTAAAACTAATGTTATAAAACTAATATAAATCTTACTATTGTTATGATTTGAGTTAGCCACCTGCATAAATTAAAAGAGCAAAGCTAGAGACTTAAGTATGTCTGAAAATACTAAGGATCAGTTAGGTTTCATAAATAACTTTGGTAGATTAAAAGACTGTGGAAACTTACAAAGTTTCTTTTCTAATCAATATCAACACAAAGTGCAAAATCAATTTTGATTGCTCCCATTGTGGCAACACAGAAGCAAGCCACCCTATCTATTGGCTCTGCTAAGATAATGGCATACAATAAAAAATAAATGAATAAATAAATAAATAAGACCAACATTTCCAAAGTAACCCCAAATACTAACTTGATTTTTAAGCATATACAATCTTATGAATGATAAAGTGAATATACTATGTTTAAAAGAAACACTTAGGATCAGTTTTTATTATTTTGAGAGACGTGTCACAAATCCTATGACTTTTGCAAACTTAATACTAGAAATATAACAGTATTTTGATGATAGGGATATTTATTTTTGTTAATCCTGCAGTTTTTAGAAACATCTCTCAAAAAATTGTTCAAAGATGACACAATAAAGCATTATTATTATTCAAATCATTATTAATCCAAAAAAATCTTACAGAATAAATGTTGTTTCTTAATGTTGTTTAGCTTATATCTGTAATAGTATGATCTCAATTGGTCTCTAATTCATTTTAGGCATAGTCTAGTAATATTAGATCAGTTATATTTTTGAAATTTCTAAAGAAAAAATATCGGCTTCTCTAGAATAAAAAAAATATTGGCTGAGTTGCATGCTCTTCCAACTGAGCCAACTAGGCACCCCAAATTTGCATCTAAATAAGTTGATTTAACTTTTAGATAAAGTGAGTGCAAGTCTATCTGTCAAACATAAGAAAAGTGCAAATTGTCTCTGTAACATGGCTAAAGTGACTTAGTGATTGGCAAACACAGCATCATCAATGCTAAAACTGAAGTTGTTGCTTGTCACATCCCTTAGTTGATTCAGCAAGAATAGTATTGATTGGGAATACATTGTTAAATATAAAGCTTTGGGTTAAGCAGTTGAAAAAGATACTCATATGACTTAGACATACATACTACACAAAAAGTTTTAAGTATTGAGTAGAACACAAAACTTGGACACAACATAATACAAATTAGAAAGCAAAAATATAAACACTGATGTATAACAATTCATAGGTAAACTTAGAACTTTTCTTTAAAACCAAGATATCAGAGAATTATTTGCCATTTTAAAATTTTATTTTTAATTGTGATTAGTTGTAAATATTACTTTATGTTAAATGTCAAGTAATGTGTATATAAGTGAAATCAAGAGATTAAAATATTTCAATAAATAAATATTTTTTGATCATGTTATTCAACAGAGCCCTATCATTACCCCTACTCTCAATAAGTTTTCACAAGACTTACTTGGAATATTGTTTCCTCCCCTTCCTGTCATTCCACTTCACAAGATGAAATTTCATAAATATTTTAAAGCTTCAAATCTCATATGGTCATTTTAGTTATAAGTCTCTCTCTAACATATTTTGGAGTCAAATTTCTTATAAGAGAATAAGAATGCACTTGTGAGAAATAAATTCCCACTTCCTAGTGTTCATGGTGTTGAATAAACCCCCTTTCTTGAGTGTTAGAAAGAACTGGGACTTGCTTCTGATCAATTAAACATGGCAAAGATGATATGGTGTCACTCCTGTGACTATGCTGTGTTATATAAGACAAAGTGTTAGTAGACTAGAGCTAGATCCTTTTTTTGTGGGTGTGTTGAAGTAAACAGCCATGTTGAAGATGCACATGTGACAAGAAACATCAAAAATCCATGGTGCTCAGTCAGGCAACTACAAGGAAATTACTTCTGCTAACAATTTAAAGGATTTAGAAGTGGATTCTTTCTCAGTGGAGGGTTCAGATGACAGCGCAGCTTTATGAGACTGTGAACAGAAGACCTACCCAAGCCATGCCTGGAGTCCTAACCCAGAGAAACTGCAAGACAGTAAATTCCATTCTTTAAGCTGCTAAATTTGTGATAATTTTTTTTTATTAACATATAATGTATTATTTGTTTCAGGGGTACAGGTCTGTGATTCATCAGTTTTACACAATTCAAAGCACTCACCATAGTACATAGCCTCCCTGATGTCTATCGCCTAGCCACCCCATCTCTCACACAC
>CM052899.1:134725544-134796899 GCA_028534135.1 Potos flavus | reverse complement strand
GTGGAGCACTTTTTCACGTGTCTGTTGGCCATTTGGATGTCTTCTTTGCAGAAATGTTTGTTTATATCTTCTGCCCATTTCTTGATTGGATTATTTGTTCTTTGGGTGTTAAGTTTGATAAGTTCTTTATAGATTTTGGATACTAGCCCTTTATCTGATATATCATTGCAAATATCTTCTCCCATTCTGTCAGTTGTCTTTTGGTTTTGTTGACTATTTCCTTTGCTATGAAAAAGCTTTGTATCTTGATGAAGTCCCAATAGTTCATTTTTGCCCTTGTTTCCCTTGCCTTTGGTGATATTTCAAGGAAGAAGTTGCTCCGACTAAGGTCAAAGAGGTTGCTGCCTGTGTTCTCTTCAAGGATTTTGATGGATTCCTGTCTCACATTGAGGTCTTTCATTCCTTTTGAGTCTATTTTTGTATGTGTTGTAAAGAAATGGTCCAGTTTCATTCTCTGCATGTGGCTGTCCAATTTCCCCAACACCATTTGTTGAAGAGACTGCCTTTTTCCCATTGGACATTCTTTCCTGCTTTGTCAAATATTAGTTGACCATAGAGTTGGTCTCTCTATTCTGTTCCATAGATCTATATGTCTACTTTTATGCCAGTACCATACTGTCTTGATTATTAACAGCTTTGTTTTTTTTTTTTAAGATTTTATTTATTTATTTGACAGAGAGAGAGATCACAAGTAGGCAGAGAGGAGGCAGAGAGAGAGGGGGAAGCAGACTCCCCACTGAGCAGAGAGCCTGATGTGGGGCTCTATCCCAGGACCCTGAGATCATGACCTGAGCTGAAGGCAGAGGCTTTAATCCACTGAGCCACCCAGGTGCCCCTATTAACAGCTTTGTAATAGAGCTTGAAGTCTGGAATTGTGATGCTGCCAGTTTTGGTTTTCTTTTTCAACATTCCTTTGGCTATTCAGTGTCTTTTCTGGTTCCACATAAATTTTAGGATTATTTGTTCCATTTCTTTGAAAAAAATTGATGGCATTTTGATAGGGATTGCATTAAATGTGTAGATTGCTCTATGAAGTATAGACATTTTCACAGTATTTGTTCTTCCAATCCATAAGCATGGAATATTTTTCAATTTTTTTTGTGTTTTCCTCAATTTCTTTCATGAGTACTCTATAGTTTTCTGAGTACAGGTTCTTTTCCTCTTTGGTTAGATTTGGTATCTTATGGTTTTGGGTGCAATTATAAATGGGATCAACTCCTTAATTTCTCTTTCTTCTGTCTTGTCGTTGGTGTATAAAAATGCAACTGATTTCTGTGCATTGATTTTATATCCTGACACTTTACTGAATATCCTGTATGAGTTCTCGCATTTGGGGTGGAGTCTTTTGGGTTTTCCACATATAGTAGTATATCATCTGCAAAGAGTGGGAGTTTGACTTCTTTGCTGATTCAGATGCCTTTTATTTCTTTTTGTTGTCTGATTGCTGAGGCTAGGACTTCTAGTGCTATGTTGAATAACAGTGTTGATAGTGGAGAGCCCTGCCATATTCCTGACCTTGGGGGAAAAGCTCTCAGTTTTTCCCCATTGGGAAGGATATCTGCTGTGTTTTTTCATAAATGGATTTTATGGTATTGAGGTATGAAGAGTTTTGATCAAGAAAGGATGCTGTACTTTGTCAAATGCTTTTTCAGCATCTATTGAGAGTATCATATGCTTCTTGTTCTTTCTTTTATTAATATATTGTATCACATTAATTGATTTTGGATGTTGAACCAACCTTGCAGCCCAGGAATAAATCCCACTTGGTCATGGCAAATAAGCCTTTTAATGTACTGTTGGATCCTATTTGCTAATATTTTGGTGAGAATTTTTGCATCTGTGTTCATCAGGGATATTGGTCTGTACTTCTCCTTTTTAATGAGGTCTTTGTCTGGTTTTGGGATCAAGGTAATGCTGGCCTCATAAAATGAGTTTGGAAGTTTTCCTTCCATTTCTATTTTTTGGAACAGTTTCAGGAGAATAGGTATTAATTCTTCTTTAAATGTTTGGTAGAATTCCCCTGGGAAGCTGTCTGGCCCAGAGCTATTGTTTTTTGGGAGATTTTTGAGTACTACTTCAATCTCCTTACTGGTTATGGGTCTGTTCAGGTTTTCTATTACTTCCTGGTTCAGTTTTGGTAGTTTATACATCTCTAGGAATGTATCCATTTCTTCCAGATTGTCAAATTTGCTGGTGTATAGTTGCTCATTATATGTTCTTATAATTGTTTATATTTCTTTGGTGTCGGTTGTGATCTCTCCTCTTTCATTCATGATTTTATTAACTTGGGTCCTTTCTCTTTTCTTTTTTGATAAGTCTGGCCAGGGGTTTATCAATCTTATTAATTCTTTCAAAGGACCAAGTTTCGTTGATCTATTTTACTGTTCTTTTGGTTTCTGTTTCATTGATTTCTGCTCTGATCTTTATTATTTCTCTTTTCCCGCTGGGTTTAGGCTTTCTTTACTGTTCTTTCTCCAGCTCCTTTGGGTGTAGGCTTAGGCTGTGTATTTGAGACCTTTCTTGTTTCTTGAAAAAGGCTTGTATTGCTATATACTTTCCTCTCAGGACCACCTTTGCTGTATCCCAAAGATTTTGAACAGTTGTGTTTTCGTTTTCACTTGTTTCCATGATTTTTTTTAATTCTTCTTTAATTTCCTGGTTGACCCATTCATTCTTTAGTAGGATGTTCTTTAGCCTCCATGTATTTGAGTTCTTTCCAACATTCCTCTTGTGGTTGAGTTCTAGTTTCAAAGCATTTTGGTCTGAGGATATGCAGGGAATGATCCCAGTCTTTTTGGTACCAGGTGTGACCTGATTTGTGACCCAGGATGTGATCTATTCTGGAGAATGTTCCATGTGCACTAGAGAAGAATGTGTATTCTTTTGTTTTGGGATGGAATGTTCTGAATATATCTATAATGGCCATCTGGTCCAGTGTGTCATTTAAAGGCTTTATTTCCTTGTTGATCTTTTGCTTAGATGATCTGTCCATTTGGTAAGGGGGGAGTTAAAGTCCCCTACTATTATTGTATTATTGTTGATGTGTTTCTTTGATTTTTTTATTAATTGGTTTGTATAATTGGCTGCTCCCATGTTAGGAGCACGGATATTTACAATTGTTAAATCTTGTTGGACAGACCCTTTAAGTATGATATAGTTTCCTTCCTCATCTCTTATTATAGTCTTTGGCTTAAAATCTTATTAATCTGATATAAGGATTGCCACCCCAGCTTTTTTTTTTTTTTTTTTTTTTTTTTTTTTTTTTTTTTTTTGATGTGTATACTAGATTTAGGGTATATTTTGGTCTGTTAGAAGAAACTGTTTCCCAAAATTTTGAAGAACAAAAAACTTATATGTATACAAAAAAATAAGGTTAAATACAATGAAGGGATAGAATATGACTATAAAAATGAGAATTTAAAAAGATTTTTAAAAAGGTATTGATAAGATAGAATAGTTAACATAGGTTAAAATATAAAAGAGAAAAAATTTTAAAAAATAGAAAAAGAAAAAATAACAAAAATTTTAAAATTTAACTTTGAAAGACTAAAGAACCATGGGGATAAAAAAACATGAATTCTATGTGCTGTATTCCCCTAGCACTGGTGTTTTGCCATTCTCATTGATCAGTAAACTTGGTCTTGGCTGGATGTTCTCGCTGATCTTCTGGGGGAGGGGCCTGTTGCAGTGATTCTCAAATGTCTTTGTCCAAGGCAGAATTGTACCACCCTTGCCAGGGGCCAGGCTAAGTAATCTGCTCGGGTTTGCTCTCCATAGTTTTTGTGTCCTAAAAACTTTCTGTACATCTTTGGAGGACGAGAATGAAAATGTCAGCCTCCCAATCTCCAGCCCCAGAAGAACCGAGGTCTTGGGAGCCCCCTCTCCAGTGAGCCCTCAGAGAAAAGCAGTCCATCACTCCTGTCTCCCTCGTCTCCAGCTGCACTCCAAGCTCACTCAGCCTACGACTGAGCATTTCTATCACTGGCACACAGCCCCATTTGGAGTCTCCAAACCCAGCAGATTCCTCCAGCATCCTCCTGTGCCACACCTCCCAGTAGAGGAAGGGGCAGGGTCTACCACTCGAAGAGCAGTGGCCCAACTGTGCCGGGGATCATGGTTTATAGAAACCCTGAGCTGAGAGCCCCCTCCTTGGCTCCGTCTTTGCAGCCAGCTTCCTTGCTCTGATATCTGGGAGCTCTGCCACACTCAGGTACCCTTGGTCTTTCTGTGACTCTGAGGGTCCGGATATCACACTGTCCCAGTGACGGTTCCACCCCCTGCTTAGCCATTGGAGTAATGTCCCTCCATGGAGCAGATCTAAAAGTTCCAGTTTTGTTTTCCACTGTTCTCTCAATTTCCAGTAGCTAACCCCTCCCGCTGCAATCTATCTTCCCATATACTGCCTTGGATTCACTTCTCCGCACATCCTACTTTCCAGAAAGTGGTGGTTTTCTGTTCATAGAATTGCTTCTATTCTTCTCTTCGATCTCCTGTTGAGTTTGTAGGTGTTCAGAATGGGTTGATGATTATCTAGCTGAATTCCTGGGACCAGACAATATTTAAGTCTCCTACTCTTCCACCATCTTGCTCCTCCCCTAGGTTACACTTTTCAAATACTAACTCCCAGTTTGTGGTAATTCATTATATAGCAGGATAAAGCGGCCCACACCACTTTCTTTTGTCAATTAGTTGTCTTATTACTTATCCTGCCACCAGGCTGTGAGCTATCTATATGTTTGTTTATGATTCCCCTCTTTATTGGAAGGTGAGTACAAATGTTTGGCACATTTATTTATTTTGAATCTGCCTTCTTTCTCTCTCACTCCCACACATCCATATATACACACACACAAGAGCTATTTCTCATAATAAAATAGTATTCTAAATATGTTAATTGCATGAATGAATAAATAAGTGAGTTATTTATTACTTTCATTTTAATGATTAGAAAATTGAAGCAGAGAATGTTAATATGGCTTATAAATGGCAAAACCAAGATATGAAATAAACCATATGGCTATACATCCTGTATTTCTTCTGTTATAAAATAGAACATACAATCTTCTGTATTTCCATCATAAGATTACTGTGTTGTGAGTTAAGTGAAAGAAATTACATAATGTGCTTAAAGTACTGCTTAATATATAGTAGGATCTTCTTCTTTTTCTTTTTCTTTTTTTAGATTTTATTTCTTTATTTGACAGAGAGAGAGAGAGAGAGCACAAGCAGGCAGAGTGTACAGAAACGGGCTTCCAACTGAGCAGGGAGCCCAACAGGGGCTCCATCCCAGGACCCTGGGATCATGACCCAAGTTGAAGGCAGGTGCTTAACCAACTGAGCCACCCAGGCACCCCTATAGTAGGATCTTACTAAGTCCCTGATAACTCTTATTATGCCAGAGGTCCCAGAAAACTGGAAATTCGAACTTGTACTCAGTTAAAATAATTATGTCTCCTATATTTGGAGAAATTTATTTTTTTCTTCTTTTAAATTGTGTTTATGTCATTTTTAGATATGTATTTCAATAATCTTGTTTCATATGATTTTAAAATCACACATGCCTTAAAATTTGGGGGCGGGGAATGAGCAGGGTTCAAAAAACTACATAAGTAAATATATAACTTTACTCAGTGGTGTACATTTTGCAGAATATTTTATGAACCAGACATTTGGAAAATCAAAATCCTTCTAACTGATGCAGTTTCATCTAACAGTTCATTAAATTCTAACATCTACATGACAAACAATAGGAACACTGGTTTCCTGCTTTCTCAAATGTTTCTGTTCAGCAGAAACTGAATCTATTTTCTCTTGCCAGACTTCTCATTTCAAAATTCCTAACACTTCTGACAAGTTCAACCCATTCAGAGTGCCATGTCTATAAAGGTAGGACACAAATGAAAGGGTGAGAATGTGCTTTTTTTTTTTTTAGCTGTTTAAACCACAGAACACCTAGGATTTAATCAATTATACAATGTTAGAGAAATTTTATTGAATTGTTTGAGATATACAGTGAAATTTTAAGATTTGTACACAATTCTTTTATCTTAGCATTTGTACAAAAATTATTCTTAATATTAATTTCTATGTAGTATTTCCAGATGAGATAACCACCAAACTCCATTGTCTTCTCCTACTCTTTTACTTCTGAGAAGGGCTAAAATACCAGACAATTATTCTTATTTCTGAGTCATGTTAGAAATTATAATAATCAAAAAATATTACATAGTGCATATGTCAAACATCATGTGTGTGTTCTTCACAGAGGAAGAGAGAGTTCATGAGCCATCTTACCTTTCACCAATAATTACTGACATTCACAGAATTACCCAAAGTAAGATATATGACTATGTGTTGCTTTTTTTTCAAACTACATGGTTCACCAACTATATTAGTTTTCTCTGCATACCAAACCATGCCAAAACTTAAAACAAAAAGCATTTATTATTGTCATGGATGGGTTGGGCACACCTGATGATAGGGTTCAGGCTTGGCTGTTTTCAGCTGAGGTTACTCTTGCATCTGCTGTCCACGGGAGATGCTAGTGGAGGCTCGCTTATTTAGGATAGTCACATTCCAGTGGTTATTGGTTATCTGCCTGACAGATGGGACAGGTTAGCTTAGGCTTATTCACGAAGCACTGGTGAGATTCAAGAGAACAAGTAGAAGAGCATACGCTCCCTAAGACCGACTCTTGGGTTGGCACACCATTACTATCTATACATTTTCCTGAACAAAGCAATGTAAAAGGCCAGCCCATATTGAGATGAGTAAATAGATTCTAATTTCTGATGGAGGTATTTGAAGAGTAGAATTGCAAAGGATGCAGATATAGCAGTAGGTGAAGATTTGCAGTTACTTTTGCAAGTAGCATACCACAATGGCTGTCCAAGAATTTACTGGATGTGCTAGCTTTAGTTTTTAAAAACTCTTAGACTAGCTCAGATCTACACCAAAATGAATTTAACATCTTGTCCCTATATACAGACTGAATGTTGGAGGACTAGAGAAAACTACTGCTATACAATTTATTCCAGATGACTGCTATTTCTCTCCTTCCACCAGCCCCAGTGCTCAAGGGTTCATATTTGATCTGCTCCATTTACCACTTTCCTGAGAATCCAGAGGCCGCACAGTCATTGCTGACTATAGAAGCTGTAAGAGCATGAACTTTGTATTTAGAGAAACCTGGATGTTGCAACCTAGCCACTGTCCAACTGCGTGATCCTAGACGGATAATTTATCCTCTCAATATCTGTTTCTTTATCCTGAAAAAATGAGTGTAATGGTCCATATCTCATAGGTGTGTTGTAAGGATTTAGTGATTGTAAGTAGCCCAAGAGAGTGCTATTATGTAGTAGATGCTTAATACTTACTTATTCCCTCTATTCCCACAGCTTTCTTGGAATGTATTTTTTTTTTCATTATAGTCTCATAAGCAAAACAATGTCACAATTTGTTCACTAGGAATGAAACCTTACAATTTTTAAGTGTGGAAATATTAGGCTGCAGCAGAATAAAATTAAAGAGTAAATTGAGGTTAATATATTATCCAAACATTTATGATTTTCTTGAGGATATTTTTATGTTTTTTTCCCAATAATATATATATATATGCCAAAAGTATATATTCCAAAGATGAATAATGAGAATAAAGAAGAAAGCGCTGTCTTAGGTAGTATGCATTCTTTGCATACTATATACTATTGCATATAATAATATTAAGAATCCTATCATAATATACACTGGAATGACATTATTAATCTTTGATATATTTGGGGGTCACTTTAATAAGGGGATATTGAAGTTATTAATACAAACGAAAAGAAAAGACATAAAAAGGTGGCATTGATTCATAGGACACAAGAATATATTACTTGGTGCAACATAATTATTTAAATGGTCTCCACTTAAATTGATGAGGTTAGAACCTCCTCATTTCCGCAGGTATACTTCCTTAGCCAGGCTTTCCAAAACCCAGTAAGAGAGTGGAGAATTTATATTCCCTTAACACAAATAATCCAGGTAAAGCATTCAATCTTAATAATGAGATTTAAAGTCTAATTTCATTCTATGTGGGACTGAGAAGAAGTAAACTGTTTTAAAGTCACAGAGAAATGCTTCTAAGGTCTTTTTCAAATATATATCTTCTCTCATATAAATAAACAGCCCCATATCCTGATTCCTCTAAAGATACCCCAAAGGGAATGTGACTGGTAAACACCAAATTCAGACAAATTGTACAGCTGGCTATACATTATGACCACAACTCAACTCCCTGTAGCCTCCTGTAATGGTCCACAAATCCATGCTTGTTCACCTCCTGTCAGAAACTACTCTTTGTAACACATCCCCCAATCCAACCAGGTTGCTGTAGTCCTACAGTAACGCATTGACTCCTATGTTCAGAGCATATTCAGGCTATTTCCTTGGGCTGGCTTTGTTATCACACACAAAGTCTTTGCAAGTTTTCCATATGAAGTAAGCATCATGGTTTTTTCAACTTCTCATTCTCACTACTCTCTGTTTTCCTAACTGCTTGTCTCATTTCTGATACTCATCTTACCTGGATTTCTAGTATCACGTATGGCCTGATTCCATATATTCTTGTAGGGCTTGCTACCCATGGTCTTGTCATTTATTTTGTCACTTATATGAGTACTACATCTTGACTTCTCATCTAACTCTGCCTTGACTACGGGCTTCTGGGGAATGCCTGAGAGTAAGGTTTTTCCTGATTTGACCTGATTTGACCACTCGGCCTGAACTCTTCCTATATGTCTCACCAGCTGCTCTCTCCCATGAACAACATTCTCTTCTCTCTCTGTCCTGAGAAATTACATTCAATCCCTTGTAGATCAAATGTGAATTTTTTGCTTAATCATATAATTACACATGTATTGTTCTGAAGGTTCTCAAATGTCATTGTCTGGTTTTTATGTCCAAAAGTAAACACTTATTTATAAAAAGAAATACCATTTTAATTTCAACACTTTATTTACATAATAAGGTCCAATATTGTGTTGTAAATGGGGGCATAAGACCCCTCTGTGGAATCTTTAAGCATCTCTTCAACATGGCTGTGGAATTACGCTTGGAGAGACATTGAAATGAAAGGATTTATTGTACTCGTAGGTCCAAAGGTAGGCATGCCCAGGGAACCACACAAAGTCATCCAAAGCTTGGAGTTTAGTCATGGCAAACAGGGAAGAAGCAGAGCAAGAACCTATGGGCAAGTGATTTTAGTAAGAGATGGGTGGGGATGCTGTGGTATGCGGGAAGCCTTCTCCTTTGATTGTAACCGGGTCACTATAGATAGGAGGGAACGCATAAAATGGAGAAGACATCGTGAGGCTTACGCTTGCACACACATGTTGGAGACTGATACCCAGAGATAGGCAATAACAAAGTAAAAATTCAGAACAAGCAAGGGAGTGCCAAAACTCAGGGGACATTGAGGCAACAAATAATAAATTAACATTACAAGGGCATAAGCAATAAGCCATTCAGCTTCCTCTTCCTCCTCTATCCTGATTATTGTACAGCAATTCACCCGTTTCTTTTAGAATATTTTTATTATAAGCATTATATACAACAAACTTAAAGATATAGATTTGAATATAGGAGGTATTATTAGCAAAAATCCTATTTTGTATACTAAAAATAGCATTGGTAACATTTTGCTGTTTGCAAATGCCTCAGTAAAATAATGAAGTTGTTACTGTTTCTTATGCTGGCATTAAACAAGTAAATTTAAAATGTGAAAATAATTCAGAACCATAAAAAACTTTGTCAGGACTGCTGTCTCTCACTTTAAAGGCAAAGCTGTTCAACACTTTTTGGAGATTTAACAGTGCTATAATATCTATAGGATACTGGCAGTGACCATTCATTCCTCTAAGAAAATCAAAATGCCACATGGATCGTCAGCTATTCCTTACAGCTGCTTCTTTCTCAATGGTTTTTTATTTACTGTTACCCACATTTGAGCTCCATTGTCTGAAATTATCACATAGTTTGTTCTTTCATTTCATTCGTTGATGGTTTCTGGTTTTTGTTTTTTTTAATGTTACCTCAGAGGAGCATTTGTTGATTATCTGATTTCATAGTAACAGCCCCATTCACTCTCTCTGTTCTTAATCTAGTTAATTTTTCAAGGATTTGTCATTACTACATATTACTATACTCACATACACACACACACAAACATGCATACATGTATGTGTGTGCGGTGTTAATGACTGTTCCCCAAACCCGAATGTAAGCTCCAATGGGACAGAAAGAGAAATTATCAAATTTATCATTAAATACACACACACACATATAATAAATCATTTTTGAGTGTCAAGTCTTTGATACTTTATAATAGCAATAGCCATGCTAGTGGCTTGGTCATTGCTTAGTCAATTCAGCTTCCTGAATTGGTTAGTAGGATAACCAGCCAAAACTTTGCTGCATAGGCAGCTAGGCAAAGACAACGGTTATGACATAAGTCAGATCTATGCTAAGTCTTCAAGGACTTGGCAGGACAATAGGAATAGTTTCCTACTAAAAAGAAATCCCCAATGAGTAAAAAGTGATTCATATTTTGTAGTTAGAGAACTTGACAAAGTTATCAGGGATTTTTAAATGATTAATGAAAAAAAAGTCATAAGGAGAGTTAAATATTGAAGGAGGTAACTAATTTTTAAATGAGACTAATTTACTGCAGTAAATTTTAGACCTCACAATTATATCTGTACTTTATGACACTATAGTTATATTTCTTTTTTCTTAGGGTAGTTCCAATAGCAAAATGTTTTTTCTAATTTTTGAAGTACACTTGTCTTCTCTGAACATGTGTCCCAAGTTCTAATTTGGAAAATACTCAGGGTTAATGTAAGAAATGCTAATGATGAGACATGCTTCAATAGAAGCCTTATTAGAACGTATTTTCAGATTTTTCTAATTGCTTTCAGTTTGTCAAATAAAATCGTAGAAAATCAAAGGTAAGAATTCTAAGTTCTATCTTTCTAAAATCTTTCTAAATCTTGTAGTTCAACTCATAGCACAAAATGTATATTAATATTATTCCACTCATATTTGCACAGTACAAATGAACAGAACTATTTAAATTAGTAAGATCCTTTATGAATCTCCTGTAAACACCTGTGGAATATCAATTTGCTGATGAGCCTCTCATGTTCTTCATAGTGACCCTGAGCTAACTTCGGACAAACTCTGTTTAAGAATAAATATATTAAGACTTTGTGAGAAAGTAGATTTCCTTTGTTCTAGGTGAATTGTACATATTATTTTTACTGTACATTTAATAGTTTGTTAGTAAGCTGTAATTATATAAATCTGAGATCCGCATGTGAAGAGTTGTAGGTAGAGGTATCCATGATATTGAGAACCCATGGAAGTAACTGTAGTTAGTGACCTAATATAGGTGCTTTGAACCATCTGTAGAATCAATGTGGCCTTCATATCTGTTCTGCAAATGAACTCAGAATTGGAGGCCCTCAGAAACTTGGGGATGCGGTAAAAAGTGGAGACAGTTTTGATATAGCTTGTAAGTTTTGAATGAATTTGTCCATCGAAGCATGTAGAGTACATGAATCTTTGTGAAGCATTCTTCATATCACCTGAGAGCAGGGTAAAAAATGCGCAGTAATGTTTTCATTGGAATGGAATATTGGGTTTGTGGGGAAAAAGTTGTCTTTGGTCAAATATAGGTAAGGAAGAAGTTTAAACATAGTTAAACAGGCTCTTTTATTGCAGGTCTTTTCAGAACCATAACTATGGTAGTGCTGTTCCTGACTAGGCCACAAAATCTCTTCATAAAACATCATTTGCATTTGATATTCTAAAGAACACTGTTTGTAAAAGCTTTATTTGGAATAATAGGAGAAAAAATAAATCTTCACCTCAAAGTAGAAGTAGATGTTAAAATAATGGTCAGTCAAAACCTTTTAAGAAAGCAAAATGTTACAAAGATAAATGGACAAATAATAAAATTATAGTGATTTATATTTGGTATGGGCCTGAAATCAAAGAATATATATATATTTTTAGATGTGGTTAAGCTGATTCGCAAAGGAGAACAAATCTGGATGTATAGAAAGGAAAGCAAGGCACAGAGTTATGAGAAGATAAGTCATTTATGTAGGTCTTAATTTAGCTATTAAGCAATTATTTACTGAACACATGTTATGTGTAAGATGTTGCTTCAGGTGCTCTAAATACACAAGAGAGCCTAAGAGTGCTTATAACACATAAATTCATTTAAAAAAAATCTAAGTAAAAATCAAGAATGACCAACTAATTATTTTTCCATATTCCTAGGACTAAATAATTCTTCAACTGATTCTTGCTTTATCCATTATTTCTTTTTTACCTACTATTTTTCATGTCCTTTTAGTAAGCAGCATTAAACCCTCTTAAAAAATACAAAAGGGTGAGTTTTCATTTTTCAGAGATAGCCATTAAGGGAGAAATAGATATCCTGCTTCCTATTCTTTAGCAGCATGTGAACCTCTAGGTAGGAGTCAGATACACAAGTACAAAAGAGGAAAGTAGCAATCGGGAAAGGAAGGTAAAATGGGGAGCATATCTAGGGCCCATAATTCTTTTTTTTTTTTTTAAAGAAAAGAAAGCCACAAAATGGGATCAATCCAGAACTGGTCCTGGGGAGGGTAACTGGGAGCAAGAACCTAGCTTTCTTTCATGGCAAAAGCTCCATCTGTAACAATGTCTAGGGTGTGATGATTCAAATTATTATAGTTACCATTTTTCAGTGTGCAAAGAAATCCTTCTTCAGTTATTAGATTAACACTGTAGGGTACTGGAAAATTATCTGGGCTCTAAATCTAGGAATTCTGAATCAAAATGGTAATTATATCATCACTAACCTTTTGCTGGGGTTTGAATGATTTTCAGTCCCTTCGTGATTTGTAAATCAGACATTACAGTCTCTAGCCTTCATAATATGAGCTGACAGTATAAGAGAGAACACTTGAAGATATATGTATTTTTTGTTTAATGTGCCAAATATCATCTGTCAGCAAATCACATCCCTGTAATCAGTTCAATAAGAAATTAGTAAAGGATTTTTGGGTAAGGTGAACTATATAGTTTTGTGTTTTCTCAAAATACAATTATAAAGTGTTCCTGCATGACTAGAATCATAAGGAAACACAAACTTGTCATTTAAACCCATCACTTAAAGCACAAATACACTTACTAGCAAAACATGGGCAGAAATCAGAAATTTAGAATTTACTTATGTTATCATGCAGGCAGACTTTAATTTAAAAAAAAAAAGAAAAGGAAAACATGGTTTTTGTGCACAATCTTCCAATGAGCCTATAACATTGCTTAAGGCTGTTCACATTTTTGGCAAAGGCCATGACCTATATCATCAGGCCAGAGATCTAAAAAGTGTGAAGATTTATGTACTAGTGAATACAGAGAACTTAATATCATGAAACTCTAGCTACAAGGGGAGAAGAAATTATTGTCTGCACATGTTTATCTTCTTTCTGTTATTTATAAGTTGATCTTACCCATTTTTCTTAGTTATCAACCATGCATACATAAATTTAGAACCAGACTTAAATAAGCTGAATATTCAAAAGTTTGTATAAGTCATGTATAGGCTGACACTGACATTTCTTTTGTCTGCCAATATTTGCTAGTGTTTTGTGCTGATTAAAAAGTAAATAAATGAATAAATACCCAAAATAAACCCAGATGTATATGGTCAGTTATATACAACAAAGGATATGCAATGGGGTACAGACAACCTCTTCAATAAATAGTGCTGAAAAAACTGAAGAACCAAATGCAAAAGAATGAAATTGGACCACTATTTTATACCAGACAAAAGAAACATTAACTCAAAATGGATTAAAGAGTTGAATGTAAGATCTGAAACCATAAAATTCCTAGAAGAAAACATAGATGGCCAACCCCTTGACATCAGTCTCAGTGATAATTTTTTTTGAATTTAATACCATAAGTTAGGGTAACAAAAGCAAAAATAAATGAGTGGGACTACATCAAACTAAAAAGCTTCTACAAAGCAAAGAAACCATCAAAAAATGAAAAAGCAACCTATGGAATGGGAGAAAATATTTGCGAATTGTATATACAATAAAGGATCGATATCTAAAATACATAAAAAATAAAGAACTCATATGACTCAGTAGCAAAAAAAACAAGTAATCCAAATAAAACAAACAGGCAGAGAAGTCAAAGAAGACATACAAATTGCCAAAAGGTACGTGATAAAATGGTCAACATCATTCATTATCAGGGAAATGCAAATCAAAACCACAATGAGATATTCCTTCACACCTCTTGAAATAGCTACTATCAAAAAGACAAGAAATGATGTGTTGATAAGTATGTGGAGAAAAGGGAGCCCTCGTGCAATGTTGATGGGAATGTAAATTGGTACAGCCGCTCTGGAAAACAGTATAGAGGTGCCTTAAAAAATTAGAAATAAAACTACTATCATATGATCCAGCAATTCTCTCTCTGAGTATTTACCCAAAGAAAATGAAACACTAATTCAAAAAAATATGCACCCCCCTGTTCATTGCAACATTATTTACAATAGTGAAAATATGAAAATAAGTGTCTGTCAAGAGATGGATAAAGAAAATGTAATATATACATACAACGAAACATTATTTGGCAAAAAAAATGAAATTTCATCATTTCCAACACCATGGATGGAAGTTGAGCATATCATTCTAAATAAAATAAATCAGATGGAGGAAGATAAATACCATATGATCTCACTTAAATGTGGAATCTAAAACAAAAACAAAAACAAAAAAACAGAAGAAACCCATGCCTATAAATAGAGAACAGTTTAGTGGTTACCAGAGGTGGGGGTAGGGAGTGGTCAAAATAGGTGAAGGGGGTCAAAAGGTACAAATTTCCAGTAATTAAAAAAAATAGGTCATGGTGATGTAATGAACTACATGGCAACTATAGTGAATGTTTGTATTGTAAACTTGAGAAATGTTAAGTCAGTAAATCTTTAAAGTTCTCATCGTACACAAAAAATTCTGTAAGTACATATGGTGACAGATATTAAGTCATCGTGGTGATCATTTTGCAATATATACAAGTATCGAATCATTACGTTGTATACCTGAAACGAATATAATACTATATGTCAACTATACTTCAACAAAAATGAACAGACAAAATAACTATAGTTCACGCATTATTTATGTGCGGTCATGTATTTGCTCATCTGTCCTAGTTTAGATGACACAAAGTGACTATACATTTATTTTAAATAATTATTTGTATTTTATAAAAATATAAAACATTTATATTGCAAAATACTAATAGGGGAAGCAAAATGAAATTTTTTAGATACCACAAAGGTTTGTTTTTCTCCCCTACAGTCTGTTATCTATTTTCTCCCCAAAAGGTGTTATAGTAAGAAAAAAATAATAGAAGAAAAGAAAAGTTATTTACTGGGATTCAAACTTCTTTGCAGAGACCTTCTAATTGACTGTATCAGTGATGTTGGAAGAATTCCGTAAGTAGTCTAATCAAACCCATTATATTTTGCCACAGATATTTCCAGTAATTAAATTGAAGAACATAATAGATGAGTTTCACATGTTAACAGCTCCTGCTATCATCATTTACTTCTGAATGCTCGTAAGACAGGAGATGCATTTAGACTTAGTAGCTATGTATTACAACTGTGTAGTTTCCTCTTAATAGAGTCAATGATCTGAACACAGCCTAATGGCACAAAGCAGAAGCTGGCAACGTCCATCCCCTCATTCATTCACTTTATGTTGAATGGAGTCTACAATGTGTCTTAGCACCATGCTAGTCATAGTTGGAAATATGTGGTGATGGTGAAATTAGATATTGAGATAAGTTGTTGGGGGAAACAATGTGAAATAAAAACAGGCAAATTCAAGCAAATAGAGAAAAGAAAAAGCAGTATTTCTGGATTATGAGCATTTATGAATAAAAGCACATGGTCCAATATTTTTAAGCTTGTTAAAACAGTTTTTATCTGGAAGTAGGCATGACATGATTTCAACATCTGATGTTTAGTTTTGTACTTATTAAATGCTTTTACTTCTAAGCATTTAACTAAAGGACATTTTTCTAATAATGACAGAACTATAATTTCCTTTAGGGGATATAGAACATTACATATTATTAATTATACTTTGTGACGATATTAGACATTTAAGAATTATTCCAACTATTTGCCTAGCCACAAAATTACCTATCAAATTTGAATGTTTAAAAATTATTCGTATAATTCTTAGGTTTAATTTTCAACTGCTGCCACTTCTTACAACCTTGTGTAATCCCTTTATATAGTTCTTCTTTTCTCTTTTAATGTGTTGTTTTTGGGGGCGAAGGGCCAAGTAGTCACATGTATTAGAACTGTTTATAAAATAAAATAGAACTCAAGCAATATCCGGAGAGTATCCCTTGTTAAAAGGAATAGGCAATCCCTTACACTCACTGTATGACATCAGTTTTTCTTACCTAGCTATATTTTCTTTATTGATTGGTGCTTAACTGCATTCATAAGAGAGATTTGCAGATTCATAAATTTCAGGTAGGTGAGATGTTGTAAGGACTTTTACTGAAATGAGGGTTCCAAGTTTATTTATAAATGAACATGATCATTACAGAAGTAGCTGTAAAGTAGTTAAATAATAGTGATCTTAACACGTGTCTGTGTGTCTGAAAATATGTAAATCTGTGTTTTAAATGAGACTGGGGCTTGAGTAAGAAAAATTATACACATGATCACGATAAGTACCTGTAACTCTTTTAATAAAACTCTATTCTAAGAAAGATTTTAAAAATATACAAATGAACTCTTCAGAGTTGTTTGCATACCATTTATAGATACCATGATCTTATCTCAAATACATTTTTTTGCCATGCATGTCATTGTATCATCCACCACTCCTTTCACCATATAACAGTCATGCCATTTAACTCCACTGTCCCTACTGTTTGCTTTCTTTAACTTGCTGCCTTCTTGCCCACGTTCACATTGTCCTCATTATTCAAAGCATTTCTTGTCCTTAACAGGTGTCATTTTTATCAGTTTAAATTGTATCCATCCTTCAAGATACAGCTCCAATGTCAGCTTCCTAATAAATCATTCTAAAATGTCTTTATCAGCATTAATCTCACTTCCCTCTGTGTTACAAAGCATTTCATTTGTATTTTTAGCAACAAAATATATCACAATTTGCCTAATATCTTAAATTTGTGTCCATGCCTATTTAATCTGATGGGTAATAAAAATTTTAAGGTCAATGACCATAAGTTGTTTATATCTATGTACACAATACTGTCAAGCATAGTCCTTTCCCAGAAGTAGATACTCAATAAATATTTGTGGGATTACACTGAATTGAGATAAACTGAATTAGTTCAGGGTTGCTATGCAGTGAGTTTCTCTGTGTTCAGTATGCATTGCTCTTGAATTGCAACATTTGTCTCAGTTTTTGCTGTAGTTGAAAGCTGATGTACTCTTAACCTAGCTGCATGTAAGTGAATTGAGGAGTGACATTTATTAATATTTGCATAGCTCAAAAGCAGTTCATACTGTGCAAAACACTCTACAAATTGGAAGTGCTATTTAAAAATAAAAGGATGCATAGTGTAGTAAAGTGCAGCAACTTGGCACAATCAATACGTCTCTTGAATTTTTCAATGTTAAAAGTAAAAGAAAGAAGCACCTGTTATACATCTCTTGAAACAATGGGACATAACGTCATTTGCAAATGGTGACATTGTCTTGTTAAAAGAAAAAAACCTGAGAACAGTTGCTAGGGATATTGTATGCACTCATGGTGTCTATGGAAACTGAGCCTGCACGAAACGTGTAATGAGGAATAAAGAGATACCTGGAAAAGTGCCCAGTGTCAGAAAGACAATGATAATGTAACTTTTCAATATTTAGAAAGAGCAAAAATAGAATAAAAAAATACAGGTAACTTGTGCCTTTATACTGGTATTTAATTCTGGGGAAAAATACATAAAGAACAGAAAATCAAACACCAAAACAAATTCTTAAAACTTGCTTTAATTTACTAATACATTTAAAATAATGTGGTCAGTACTTCTAAGCCACTCATAGAATTGCCCCATGCCTGTATATTACTATAAGCCATGGAAGAATCTCCTCATGCCCTGAAATTGTCTTTATATTTCAAAGATAAAGGAACACAATTTATTTTGTTTTTGAAGTGTTGAACCTTGGCACATCTAATGATTTTAGACTTCGTTAATCAGAAGAGATTGCCATACCCTTGACCAGGCTTCTACTAGCTTGCTCCAGCCGATATAAAAGAATCTTTGTCTGAAAGAAATAGATTTATCTCGTATTCTTATTTAACTAATGACTTCAGATATAGTGTTTTCCTAGAATTTCATCTGTCTCCAAATGCTGAAATGATTGCAATTGGATCTTTAAATTAATGGGAAAAAAGTGGTTCATGTTTGATAGATTTTGAAATAATACATTATAATACGTTATCCATTGGTTAATTTAATTTTTAAAAATGAGTGCTTTTTATGTGTCAGGAAAAAGTACTAGAAATAAATACCAGAAATAAGTACCATATAGCCAGTGATAAGTGTAAGCAGACACAATCTTGCCTCCCAGACCATACTGATTTGTGAGGAAGAGAGATTTTAATCAAACTATAAATGTGAAATATGTCAAAGATAGTTCTTTTAAAAATGGCAAGTCAATTATAAGTTTAGGAAAATATGCTCTGTGTTAATGTTTCAAAAACAATAATAATTACTTTGCCACTATAGATCAAATAGCAAATATTTTAAATGCCATCTATGTGGAGTTTTTTGTTTTATATGATATTCAAAAAAAGAACTGAACTCCTGATCACAGACATTCATAGCTTTATATTTTGAGTAGCAATTCTGTTGTCCTCTGTTCATGAGTACTGTGTATGGTGTAGCCCATATAATACTTTTTTTCCTAATTTTCTGAATTGCTAAGCAAATTCTTTTTTTTAAATTAATATATAATGATTATTTGGTTCAGGGGTACAGTTCTGTGAATCATCAATCTTACACAATTCACAGAACTCACCATAGCACATACTCTCCCCAATGTCCATAACCCAGTCACCCTATCCCTCCCACCCCCTCCACTCCAGCAACCCTCAGTTTGTTTCCTGAGATTAAGAGTCTCTTATTGTTTGTTTCCCTCCCTGGTCCCATCTTGTTTCATTTTTCCCCTCCCTACGTCTCAAATTCCTCATATCCGAGAGATCATATGATAATTGTCTTTATCTGATTGACATTTCTGCTAAGCAAATTCTTTACATTTAATAATTACTTAAGAGTAGATGGGTCTTTAATAAACACTCAGCCAACTGAACAACTCAATTGACCAGAACCTTGAGGAATTGTGAACAAGAGAGAGGGGAAGAAATGTTGCACAGAGTGGTGGAGATTGGAAAAAATAGGAACCCAAATCTCCAGGGGCTAGTTTGGACCCTATTGAAGTCCATTAGTGCAGGAAGAACTACTGGAGTTCAAACCCATCAATCATCTCTCACTCAGCCTCCTGGGGTCAAATCTTGCCCTCAATTACACGCACCTAACTTTCGTTCAAGTTGCAAGGAGTTACACACACATTAGAGAGGGCAGGCTCTGGCCCTGTGAGTTGAGTGGGAAGTAATTGATGACTTTCTCCTTGCTATGTTTGGCCCAGTAAGCACAGCTTGCTGCTGAGACCTCCACTCCTCAGCAGAGTGGGAGGGTGCTGTAAAAATACTCAGCCTCCAGTGCTGTGTCAGAGCATTGGCAGCTGGTCTTCATTTCAAGATCGAAGAATGCCAACTTCACTAAGCGTTAAGATATATTTTCTCACGTTTTCTTCTTAGTGAATTCCACTTTCTCTTCCTCTCTCTTAGATTTTCCTCTTCTCTAATTAGTGTTTCTTTTCCTATTTCCTCCATTTTCCCTTATCATTTTTTTTTCTGTCTTTTAATAATACGAAGTGAGATAAAGTGCTTAGAAAAATCTGGCATGCGTAGGAGTTTAATAATTGCTGATTTTGTTGTGTCAGTTCTTATTTTGTATTATCATTACTATTATTACTATAAGTTTACCTCTTCCTTGATTTAAGGAAATTTTGTATATATATACATATATATATATATATGAGAACAGTAGTCCTCTAATGTTGATAGGGTTTAGGTAGGACATTTTCTTTTCTCTAAGTTTATTTACAATTACTTATTTCACACCAAACTTATAACCACATACTGAATTTATCTTCAAGAAAAAATTAATGATGATATTTCTTAGGCATTATCCTTTCATGAGACATGTGATAGAAAAAGCATTTTGCAACACTGAGAATATTCCAAAGACTGTCACTGGCAGAGCCAATAGTACTTGACCTAATACAATTTTAGCTTCCTGAGGTAAATAAACATTGAGTTGTTTTTAATAGTTAAAATGGTTATTTTAATAACTATACTCTTTTATTACAATATTTGTTAAGATAAAGCATAATAAAGGTTATTTTCGATCATATAAAGCTTAAAAATATATAGGAAAAAGTATTATAATTTTAAACAATATATAAGATTTCGAATAACTTGTGAGAAGGTTCAGAGCAAATTTCCCCCAAAATTAACCACTATGACCTGTAGGCTATTTTGCACCTGAAGGCAACTGAAACCCTGTGAGCTCAAGAGAAGATTATTCCCTCTCTTAACTACCTAGAAGAATGTAAATTGGGGGTCTCTCCCATAATTGGTTATTACCATAGATAAGTTTTATCTGAGTGACCCATCTGCAGGGCAAGGCAAACATCTAATTACCAAACATCTGCTCTTCTTATTGCCAGTGAATCGTATTCCTTTCCTTTGAAGTCCCAGACCCCCTCCTACTTCTCCTTAGATTTTGCCTGTCTTTGGAATTTCCAAGTCTATGTGGATTCCCCATAAGTACAACATTAAATTTGATTTTCTCCTGTTAATCTGTCTCATGTCAATTTAATTCTTAGTCTAATTAGAAGGACTTTGGAAGGGACAGGAAATTCTTTCTCCCTAACATGGCTCTTATTAGATTTTTATTCAACAGTCCTGCTCTAGGTTTGGCCAAGATACAACAGCCCCAAGAACAACACTTTGTCACCCCATATGTCTCCTCAACACTACTGACCCATGAGATTCAGAACACTCCAGAGAACAATTTAAACAAAGTGAATGTTAAAATTTTATTGTAAATTCCTAAAAAGAAGATTCATCCCAGGTGTAACTTTTAAGAAATTAACTACAAACTCTTGCCTTTCAAACCAGGCCTGAATATCTTGTAGTGAACAAGAGATAAATTGAAAGGTTTCTTCTAGCCAAAGAAGACAAATGTACTTCAGTCCCAGAAATTGCACAGAAGGCATACAACCTGGGCCTGAAATGGCTAAGCTAAGGACTGTGACAAGATTAGAAAGAAGAAGCCTTCAAGTTTTTATTTTGGTCTAGGGTTTATAGGGGCAAGCCACAAAATTCACTTCACTGGAGTGAAACAGAAGAGATCTATAAGGCCAAATTTGGAATGCAAGAGACATTGGGATAAAATTTCAGTTCAATTGAATTGCTAATATCATAGGCAATTTAGAGGAGGAATTTCATTGTGCTTATTAAAGAAAATATAATGGATGGATGAGAGGAGAGCAAAAAGACAGAAAGATCAAAAGATAGTAAGAGAGAAAATATACGATAGTGAATTATGATTCCAATTTAGTGGGATTGCATTTTGGAGATTTAGTTATTTATATTTATATGTTCAAAGAAGTAGAGACTTATAATTACATATATAATTCTCAGTGTAAGAATATTCTATGACAGAACTAACTGTGTTTGCCCATTAGTGAAGCATACTCTACAGATTGTTTTATTGATTCTCTTTGAGCTAATGAATCCAATAAACGAGATGTTCAGAGCCACAAGTTCATTGATGTGTGAAAGGGAAGTCTGATAAGAGCTGACTACTTACTACTCAGAACATAAACGGAGGTTATAGGAAAATAGCTGATACTCGGCCACTTAAATCAGATGTAAGAGGGATTTACTACGGCTTTACAGTAAATCTTGGGAGTTACTTACTATTCTGAATATGGTTAATGTGGTAAACTGATTAGTGGCCCCAAAGATGTCCATATTCTAATCCCAAGAACCTGTGAATATCTTATCACATAGGGCAGAAAGGGACTTTTTAGATGTTGATAAATGAAAATTCTCAAGATTGGGAGATTATCCTGATTTATCTGGATGGGCTTAATGTATTCACAGCAGTCCTTTCAATAGGGAGAAAGGAGGGTCAAAAGCACAGAGTAGACCATCTGACAACAAAAGCAGAGACAGAAAAGGCCATGTGATATGGGGTTTAAAGCCAGGGAATGAGAATAGCACCTACCCTGGGAAAGTCAGGGAGACAGATTTGCTCTTGAAACCTTCAGAGAGAGTGAGGCTGTCAACATTATAACTTTAGATAACTTTAGTCCAGTGAGATGATTTGGGAATTAAATCACTAAAACTGTAAAATAATAAATGTGCGTTGTTTTAACCCAAAATTGTGGTAAGTTTTTTTGTTTGTTTGTTTGTTTTAAAGATTTTAGTTATTTATTTGAGAGACAGAGAGAGAGAGAGAGCACATGAGCAAGCAGGAGTGGGGAGAGGGGCAAAGGAACAAGCAGACTCCCTACTGAGCATGGAGCCCATGGGGGCTCAGTCCCAGGATTTTGAGATCATGACCTGAACCAAAATCAGATGCTTAATAGACTGAGCTACCCAGGCACCCTTGTGTTAAGTTTTAATAGCAATTATAGGAAATTAATACAGTAATTATGCTTACCTTATTTCTCTCTAGGTAACTAAGTCCAGCATTTCATCAAAAGGGATCTGCTTTTTACACCAAATGCACTAATAATCTAATAGTGATTCTTAAACTTTGAATAACAATAAAGAGTGGCTACCCCAACATTTTCAGTATAAACTCAATAGAAACAGCATCTGTAACTGTGATTTCCAATTCTCAATAGTCCCTTTATCAAAGCTTATAGAAGAGAATCCAAAAGTAGTTAGTAAGGCCTAAAACCATCTTAGTTGTAAGGAAGGGGGTTGAGTCTAGAACTTATATTAAAAAAGTAAATCCTGACCAGACAATCCCTGAATCTTGATGAAAGGTTTGTTCTCAAATAATATGAAAATATGATGTTGTTTATCATTTGAAGTGTATGTATAGGGTTTAGTATAGCTCTCCGTAGACACTAGAGTTAAATGAATATACCTTCTAAAACTATTTTAAAATCAGAAGCAAGCAAGAAAGAAACAAAAACAAAAACAAGGACTAATAACATTGTCAATCCCTCTCCCCTCGCTCGTCGCCCCCCCCCGCCACCACCACACACACACTGTCCTCTCCATCTTCCCTTCTGTTATAAAGAGCCAGTCTGAGTAAGGGTAAATTTGTACATGCAGATCTTTGAGCGGTAATTCTAAGACAGACTAATTAAGATTTGGAGTAGAGCCCATGACTTATTCATCCTCATATCACTTCCACAATCCAGTGAACATAGTAGAAAGTCAAAAGTATCTTGTTAAAAGAATAAATTAAAACTGACCCAAGTATATTCATGGTAAAAAGTATTTACTGACAATTATATTATACTCAGATTACAGATAAAAATGTTACTTTGCCTACAAAGAAAAATGGCCAAGGTACAGCGTATTCCCTCTCCTTAAATAATGAGTCTTAGGCTAAGGTAACCTTGAAGTTTCATACCTGATTTATTCACCTTCCTAGATTTGCTGTTAGCTCTGTGGGACTCTGACTCTTTTCTCTGCACCTGGACCCAGATAAAGCACCATGTTTTGAGACATGTTCAGTGCCTTCTCAAAAGAGAGTATAACTTCAAGGAAATGTATAGGAATTCATGTATCTTGGGGGTAATATTTGCTCAATGAGACAGCGGATGGCATGTACTTAAATCCCTTGTCCTTCTTCTTTGGAGACATCCCCAGTGAATAAGCAATCAATTTAGTGTTTGTGGTGAAGCTTAGAGATGTTAGTAACATACCACTTTGTATTTTATTCCTCTCCTTCCCAGCTTCTTTCTTTTCTTTTTTTTTTTTTTCTTTTCTCACCCAAATTTTTCTGGGATTCTAGCCCCTAGAAAAGAGTTTACCAGTTGAGTTTTGTGTTAGGCTATGTTTTCTAGGTATCTCTACCTAAGATAATGTTCATTCCTAAGGGCCAAGGCATGGAAAATGACAATTCAACTCTGCAGAATCAATAAAGATTGCAAATTACAAAAACTCTCTACTCAAAGAAATTGTCATCAAACAATATACATTAATATTACTTGAATCTAAGAAATCAAATACATGGGGCCTATGACTCACATAGATCTGCAAGGTATCCTTAGCAGAAATAAAGTTTTATCTAAAAGTTGGACTTAGCAAATTATAGGATAATTTATTCACAAATACTTAATCCACATAGAAGTGATTTTAGACTGAACTTTGAAGACTAGGAGTAATGAAGTAATAAGTTCATTTTCACAAAATTAGAGAAATATAGATATCTGAGGGACTAAATATTTGTAAATACCTGAGGGAAATTCCTATTTTTTTCTTCAAATGTAATAACAAAATTTTACTTTGATCGTGTTCTCTCTTAAGTGCATCTCAGGCTCTTACTCAGTTGAATTTAAGAGAACTTTATGAAACCTGATGAACAGAATTTTGAATCTGTTAGTAAGAATATCCTGGGCATTACTCTAACTATATTGTGTTTCTTCTTGAATTAGAAAAGGGATACTTGATAAGGACAAACAAACAAACAAACAAAAAAAAGCAAGGATTCCTAGACCTAGAGTCACTTCATAATTACAGTAAAGATATTGGATTAAGAAGCCTGGGCATACCTAAGTGATATCCTAGTAAAGTGATTAATACAGGTTAACTGATATGAATGCCCTTCTCCTTCAAGGCCAGCTTCATGAATGTTATGCAATTGCACAGGAACCTGAGTAAGAAGGGCTGCACTTTGGTTCAGTGGGTTTCTCTTGCCCTTTTGAAATTCCTAATACTTTTGTGAAAATGGACTCTGCATTTTCATTTTCAGTTGAGCCCCCACAAATGATGCAGCCAGTCCTGCACAACTTACAAACTTGGTGGTGGATTCAGCTCCATTCTTCAGCAGATTTTTAGTTCCTAGACCTTGGAGGGCAAGGGCCTGGGTAAGTAAATAATTAAAATGATTCTGAGATTTATATCAAAATAATCCTTCCCTTCTTTCCATTCTAAACTTTGATTTGTCTTTGGCCTAGGGGTCCCTTAAACAGGTCATTACCTAGAAGCTTAGGGACTGGATATCTCTGCCTCTTTGTGTATTTAGCTTCTGTCTTTGTTATGTTCCCAAGAGCCTCATCATTTATATTAGTTTTTGCCCCCTACTTGTATTTCTGGGTCATGAACTCTTGTTCTACTTAATGTTTTTATATAAAAGAAACAGATTTTTCACATTGCCTTAAGATGAAAGGGGGATTAATTTTAAGATACATAAGGCTTCAATTTGTATACTCTAGGGATGGTTCATTTCCTCCGCGAATCTCTCACTCTTTTGAAAGCCACATAGTCTCCTTTATTGTGTTTCCGGATATGTAAAAATGTATGTCTTTCATAATGACTTCCTAATGTTACCTCATGACTGTTCTTCTTACCTCTTTCTAGTTACAGCATCCTCTGTAAATTATTTTGATATCTCTTAATTTAGGTATCACAGAGAGAACTTGGTTGGCCTACCTATCTAAGGCAGGACATGTCAGGTTAACATTGCACTCTATGGGTCAGAGGCACATGCCAGGTAGCAGCAAGCCTAGTTAGTAAGGCCCAGGAATAGAATTATGTGGTATGCAGCATAACTTGCCTACTAAGAGCTATGGTTTCTATCAGAACTCAGTGGTAGCAAATGTACCTGACACATAAATTAAAAATCCTGCCCCAGAATATGCATCCCAAAGTCTCCATGGCAGTACTAGAATGCTATTAAGCTCGAATGATTAACAGATTTTCCTTGCTGCCAGTTATGATAGATACAGATTCCTTCCTATACTTTTTAATGATCACGACGATTTTTCATGCTGACCACCTATTGCTTGAATTCATATCAATTATTTACTTATTGCACATCTTCAAAACAGACATCATCTCTTTCTGAAATAGTCTATTTCTGAATATTGTCCAGGAATGATCTGATCTTCTCTCCTGCTAATCAGGTTCCACATATGATGCATTTCTTTTTAGCTTATTAAAAAATGTTCATTTACAATTTTAAAAAAAGTATTTCAGAAGTACCTTCTCCATTCAGTATATTTTGCTTTGAGAATAAAATAACTATGTTTTGTACTGACTTCCAATTATTTCATTTATAATCAAAACATCCCAGCAAGTAAGTTAACAAAAATCATATTGACATTTTCTTTTTCTTTAATTTTTAAAAATATTTTAACTATTTGATTTTTCTAGATATTTTAATAAAATGTTATAGCTTGATTTTGGCCTTATAACTCCAGATTCTCTTCTTTATGCCATATTTCATAGAGTATCAAATTTGAAGTTCAAGATACAAAAAATGCTTATCATTGTATATTCCCGTGGTCTACTGTAGAGCATTACTTAATGTCTGCCATTTGTAGGTTCTGGATCCTCTACAGTTTTCTATTCTTTAAATATAAGCTCAGTTTATGAAGTAATTTCAGTTTAACATAATTTATCTACAAAAGGATGCAAAGAAAGTATCAGATTTAGATATCACTGATAAGTAAAAAGTCTTTTTTTTTCAGTTTTTTGATGTGAGAACATTTTCTGAGAAAAATAGTGAAATTATTATTAAATAAAGTAGCATGTGCTGTACGATATACAGGTATACCTTTTAAAAATGAAAGTCAAGAAGGATGTGTACAACGATTTTATAATGGAAAGGAGCCTCATTTTATAGAAAAATGATTAAATGATTAAACAAAGTTTCTTGCATAATACTGGAAAATTTTTATTAAGATAAAAATAACTTTGCAACAGCAAATTATTTCAGAAGCCAAAGACAGAACTACAGACTAGGTTGAAAAGAAAAAAACCTTTCAAGAAACATGAAAGCGACAAACCAGTTTTTTGTGTGTCTAAATACTGTGCTGTGTTTTTTGTCTATTTTGCCTTTTTTAAGAAAAGCCATCTTGGCTTCTCTTCTCAATTTCTAGCATTTGGTCATTTAGATAAAGGTGCCAATGTTCACTTGCTTAAGTAATTGTATTCAAATGATTTTTATTGCCTAAATATGATCTCACTGCTGGATATTGCCTATGGTTTAGAGTGTACAGCACAAGGCATCTACATGACAAGGTATTTGCTCCCAACTTGAATCTTGCCTGAAGAGAGTAACAGGCAATGTCTAGCTTCATTACCTTTTAGGGGTTTAATGTACAATATTTATTGGTGTTGCTACTTTCTCAGTGTCCATAACAATTCTTCTGTCCCATTTAGTAGCTGTTTGTGGTAAATGCTCTTGCATCCTGTGGTTTGATAGTATTTCTACCATTTATCGGCATGTAGAATTGTAAAATAAGAAAGGCTTTGCCTAGTTCTCCGAAATTTCACTCTATCGTATCATAGGATCTATGTGTTGGAATATGTGTGTATGTGTGTGTGCATATGTACATGTATATACACACAAGTATATATGTATATACACATATATAGCCATGTATATAACACGCATATAAATATATGATCTATAATGTACATAGATATGCACACTGTTTTTTTTCTGTTGTTTTTAAGAGAAGTTTTAAAAGTTTTAGTAAAACGATATTTTTCTTTTATACTCAGGAGTTAATACAGTATAATCAATAAACAGTATTAGGTAATATCAACATCATTGAATGAAGCACTGAGGTTCCTTTAAGACTACATTTGCAAAGCAGATTATTCTATCAATTGCACGGCAGTAGAAACTAGGTTCTAGTCACTACTATTATTTGTAGCCTCTTAGACTTAGTCCAGTCATTTAATTTATACAAACCTGTCTCCTTACCTATGAAACAGATAACAAACTATTTTTTGGAGCTAAAGTCCTCTGTATTCCTGTAGTTTACAGAGTGCTCTGAACTTTCTAGAACCTCAATAAATATTTGTTTATCAGACAGACTAAAGCAGGTGATTATATCAGATGATCTTTTAAGGATTGTTCTAGCTCAAGGAACAGTCAATTACTTATGATGTCAATTTTCTTTTTTCGAAGCAAATGGCAGAGAAATGTAAACATATATGACAAAAGGAAGATATTTTTACAAGTACATTCTTTTACATTTAATGTCTTAACCACTTTCTAAGGACAGAGGTTTCTGGACTCAATTTGAAGTAGCTTGTAGTAGCGATATTTCTTTTTGGATATCTATGTTCACAAATTATGGACGCTTGCATGGGTGAATGATCATACACCTTGTTTTTAATTTTACTGTGTTTAAGCTCAAAATAGTAGATGTAAATGTAGAGTGTATAAGAAGGTTATGACCAAACAACTAAGCCTGAATCCCACCTATTTTAGACATACTCATTAATTAATTTGACCCATTTTGTTGATCTCCTTGCTGTGGTAGTCTTTGGGCAGGTAAAATGAGAACAAAGTCCTTGCCAACCAAAGAGCTTTATCTGGTACTTAATATGTGCAGTTACTCTACTAAATCTTTACATGCATTTTCTCAACCAACTTTTATTGATGAGATTATAATTATTATCCCAGTTTTATGAATAATAAAACCAGAGAACATATCCAACATATATAAGGACTCCTCAAATTCAACAAGGAAGCAAGAAAATTATTTTATTTTATTTTTTTAAAAGATTTTATTTATTTATTTGACAGAGAGAGAGAGTAAGAGAGAGCATGAGAGGGGAGAAGGTCAGAGGGAGAAGCAGACTCTCCGTGGAGCTGGGACCCCGATGTGGGACTCGATCCTGGGACACCGGAATCATGACCTGAGCCAAAGGCAGTCGCCCGATCATCTGAGCCACCCAGGCACCCCAAGAAAATTATTTTAATGGTCAGAAGATCTGAACATATAAATGACAATGAACATATAAAAATGGCAAATAAGCATATCAAAAAGGTATTCAATAATATTTGATTAGGAAAATGCAAGCTAAACACAATGAAATACTACTGCCTACATATTAGAATGGCTAAAATAAAAATCAGAACAACAACAACAAATCTAACGATACCAATTACTGGTGAAGGTATGAAGCAAGAGGAGCTCTCATTGAAGGTGGGAATTAAGCCTAGTACAGTCAGTTTAGTGAACAAGAAAGCTAAACATTACCTTGCCATAGAATCAAGTGATCATGCTCCTAAATATTTACCAAACTTATTTAAAACTTATTTCCACAGAAAAACCTGCATATAAGTAATTATAGCAATTTTATTCAAAATCATCAAAAACTGGAAGAAGCCAAGATATCTGTCCAGGTGAAAAGATACACAAAGTGTGGGGAATCCATACAATTAAATAATATTCAATGATAAAAACAAATGAACTATTAAGCTATAGAAAGACCTGGATGCAATTTATATGCATATTGTTAAATGCTACATGAAAAGAAGCCAGTTTGAAAAAGCAACATATTGTTTATACAAAATTTTGGAAAAGGCATAGCTATTGAAAGAATAAACATAATAGTGGTAACTAGGTGTTCTGAGCTGGGGAGAGTGAGTAAAGAGGTTGAACAAGTGAGGAGAAAGGAATTTATGAGGACAATGAAACTATTCTGGTGGATACATAATACTTTGCATTCGTCAAAACTCAGAAATGTACCGTACAAAGAGTAAATCTTAATATATACAAATTTTAAAAAGATTAGTGGGATAGATGACTTTGTGGTGAATTCCACCAAACACTTAATTAAGAAATATCTTAATCCTTTATACACTTCCAAGAAATAGGAAAGCAGGGAATGTGTTCCCTAACCCATTCTGAAGGTCAGTATTATGATAATACCAAAACTAGACAAGGGCATCACAAGAAAAGAAAGTATAGGCCAATGTCCCTTATTAATATAAATCCAAAAATTCTCAACAAAAAACTAGCACTATAAATCTAGCAGGATATAAAATAGATTATATACCTTGACTAAGTTAGGTCTACTTAAGGAATGTAAGATTTGTGCAGTATAAGAAAATGAATCACAGAAATAACCATGTTAATAAAATCAAGAGAGAAAAATAATGTTCATCTCAATAGACGTGAATTAAAACACATACACACACACACATTTGACAAAATCCAGCACCCTTTCATGATGAAAACACTAAAAAAAACTGGAAGAAGGGGCCCCTGGGTGGCTCAGTTGGTTGGAAGTCTGCCTTCGGCTCAAGTCATAATCTCAGGGTCCTGGGATCGAGTCCCACATTGGGCTCCCTGCTCAGCGGGAAGTCTATCTTCCTTACCCTCTGTACCTTCCCACTCATGCTCTCTCTCTCTCTTTCTCTGTCTCAAATAAATAAAATAAAATAAAATAAAATAAACCTGAAAGAGAATTTCCTTAAAAGCTAAATCATGCTCTCCGGTGTTAGAATGAAGGCTTTCCCTTGATGATCAGGAACAAGACAAAACAGAGTGCCTTTGCCAACATATATGCTATTTTTCTTTTTCCTTTTCTTTTTTCTTTTCTTTCTTTCTTTTTTCTTTCTCTCGCTCTTTCTCTTTCTTTCTTTCTTTCTTTCCTTCTTTCTTTCTTTCTTTCTTTCTTTCTTTCTTTCTTTCTTTCTTTCTTTCTTTCTTTTTCTTTCTCCTTCCTTCTTTCTCTTTCTTTTTTTCTTTGAGGGAGAAGGAAAGTCTTCAGCAGACTCTGCACTGAGCTCCATGCTGAGATTTCCAATCTCTGAGATCATGACCTGAGCCAAAACCGAGAGCCAGACAGTCAACCAACTCTACCACCCAGGCACCCCTATGCTATTTTTCAATGTACTGTAGGTTCTAAGTAGGACTGTTAGGCCAAAAAAAGAAAGGGAAGAAGTAAAACTATTTCTATTTGTAGATGTCATTATGTTATAGATAGGAAACTTCCTCAAATCCACAAAATATTTTAGAACTAATAAAAACATTTAACAAAATTGCAGAATACAAGCTGAATATTTTAAAAAGTTGTACTTTGATACACTAGCAATAAACAATTTGAAAATGAAATTAAGAAAATTCCATTTACGCTAGCATCAAAAGGAATAAGACACTTGGGAATAAATTTAACACAAGCACAATACTCATACAGTAGAAACTAAAATAAAACATTGTTTAAATAAATTAAATACCCTCTAAACAAAGGAAATGCATATCTTGACTACATATTGGAAGACATAATATTAAGACAGCAATAATTCAAAAATTGATTTATAGATTTAATGCACTCCCCATAAAAATTCCAATAACTTTTTTTCAGAAGTACAAAAGCTGATCCTAAAATTCATATGGATGTTCAAGAAATCCAGACTAACAAAAACAGTCTTGCAATAGAACAAGTTTAGAGGACGCCCACTTTCCAACTGCAAACCTGACTACATAATTAGAGTAATCAAGATAACATAGAACTGGCATAAAGATAGAGATAAAGAACAGTGGAATAGAATTGAGATTTCAGAGATAAACCCCTAGCCAATTGATTTTGACAGAGGTGTCAAAGGCGTTCAATGCAGATAGCACTGTTTTCAACAAATGGTTCCAAGACACCTCGATATCAACATGGAATAGAATGAATTTGAATCCCTATTTCACAACATATATAAAAATTAACACAAAATTGCTAAAAAAAACAAAAACAAAAACAAAAATAAAAAAACCCTATATAACTCCTAGAAGAAAAAAAAATCTAAATCTTTCAACCTTGGGTTAGTCAATGGTTTCTGAGGTATGACACAAAAGCATAACCAAGAACAACATAAATAAATAAGTTGGACTTCATTGAAAGCAAAAGCTTTTGTGCTTCAAAGCACACTATCAAAAAAGCAAAAAGACAAATCTGTATCTGATAAGAGTCTAGTATCCAGGATATATAAATATCTTTCACATCTCAACAATAAAAAGACAAAGAATTCATTTAAAAATAGGCAAAGGATTTAGATAGATATTTCCATAAGGAAGATATACCAATGGTCAATAAAAACAAAAAGATACCCAACACCATTAGTTGTTAGCAAAATGCAAACTAAAATTATAAAGTACTATTTTACACCCACCAGGGTGGTGGCTATAATCAAATAAATGGAAAATAACAAGTGTTGATGAGCATGTGGATAAATTGAAACTCTGACTTACTGCTGATAGAAATGTAAAATGGTGCAGTGCCTATGGAAAACTGTTTGTCAGTTTCTCAAAAAGTTAAACATAGAGTTGTCAGATGACCCGGATATTTTACTCTGAGGTATATACTCAAGAGAATTAAAAACATATGCTTCTACAGGAACTTACACATGGATGTTTATAGCAGCATTATTTAAAATAGCCAAAAAGTGAAAACAATGCAAATCCTCATCAACTGATGAAGAGAAAAATAAATTGTGGTATAATACAATGGACTGAATACACTTAATGCAATAAAAATGAATGGAGTACTGATATATACCGCAATAAGGATGAATCTAGAAAACATTATGCTAATGAAAGAAGCCAGTCACAAAGACCCACATATTCTGTGATTCAACTTGTAATGAATATCCAGAGTAGAACTCTGTTGGGACAGAAAGTAGATTAGTGGTTCTTGGGGATGAGCATAGGGCAAAATGGGAAGTGACTACTACTTGGTACAGAGTTTCTTTTTGTAGTAGTGATGATAAAATATTCCAGAACTAGACAAAGGTGATAATTGTAAAACCTGTCAAATACACTAAAAATTAGTGAATCATACACTTTAAAATAAATAATTTCATGGTATATAAAGTACATCTCAATGAAAAGAAGTAATTTGCCATTTCTATACATTATATGTAAGATTCTTGATAGAGAATATCATTAACATCATTTCTATGATGAAAATAAAATTCAATCTCATCAAATAAGAATTATTTTTCAGAAAATCTTTCCAAATTACAAAATTATGCTGATCTAAATATGATATATGAAGAAGTTACTGTGCTTTAAAGCATCTTAATGTAATACATAATACTTTTTGGTTTGGGGGATTCTGAAGAGCTGATGCTGTGTCTTTTCACTTTGAATATGAATGAATTTTTTAGTGTTTACATATAATTTTTGAAAGAGTTAAAGAAGTTTATGAATATTAGAAGGATGCACTCTACTTTCTACATTGTGCATTGTGTTTGTTGAATGTGTTCAATAAATGATCACAACATCAGTATCATAAAATAATGTATAACGGAAATGCCTAATTCATACAGTTTTCTAGCACAATAGTGTCTATAATCAGGACTAGATATAATCCTCAGTACACAAACTCAGGTAGTCAATGAATTATAATCTGGTTACTTGATTATTTGATAACTTGATTTTTCTAAAACAATTTAATTGCCATACGTCTGCAAGTGCGGTGTCATTTTTATCATAGTCCATTCTCTGTGTTCACGTACACAGACTCTTGTTTCCCTGATGGCTCAGTTCAAGTTCTACAAGGTTTACATCACCCTGAGGAGTAAGGGATGAATATCTCATTCTGAATACCACCCAGCTCTCACTAGAATGTAATTTCTGCAAAGGCAAGATTTTGAGTGCATTGATCACTGCAGTGCCTCACTATAAAAAAAAAAAAAAAGTTTGGCACATAAGAGACATTAATAATGTCTATGTTAGCATCTCTTGAGATGAGCGCTGGTCTTTTTTTTAACATTTTATTTATTCATTTGAGAAAAAGAGACACAGAGAGAGAGAGAGAGAGTGCACAAGCAAGGGGGAAAGGCAGAGGGAGAGGAAGAAGCTGACTCCCTGCTGAGCTGGAAGCCTGATGTGGGGCTCCATTCCAGGATGGAGATTATGATCTGAGCCTAGGGCAAATGCCCAACCATCTGAGTGACCCAGGCGCCCCTGACCACTGGTCTTATTGGTTTTCCATTACTGGCATACAAATTACTATTTTAAAGCTATCTTCTGGCAAAGCTCTGGGACAGTCTGAATATTTTTAGGTCTTATATGGCTAGAGACATCACTTATATACTTTCCTGATAGTTGCATTCCTACTATCTCCCAAGGGCTCTTCACAGGAAATGAGAAACAGGTCTCCTTTATGCTTGAAAATCAAAAATTTACCTGGGATTTGGCCAAAGAAAAGGGCATAGAGCCCCTTTCTCTAACAATACCACTTGCTTCACTCTACTTTGTTTCTGTTCAGGGAATCTTAGTCTCCTCTAGGGTAAGTGGGAGGAGAATGTGAGGAGCTGGTTGCCAGGAGTAACAGAATCCTTGCTCTTAATTTTTTCTCAAAAGTTTTATATCTTTTTTATTCCCTTCTGGATACAGACTTTTGAAAATTAAAGTCTTAAAAGTGATTCATCTTTTAGCTTCTTTTTCCTTTTATATTCTTTTCCAAGGTACAGAGTAAAAATACCTGACTCTTTAAAAGTGGGAAAGGCCAAGAAGGCAATTCCACAAGTGAGAAATATTAAATAAGTATAATTTCATAAATATGAGGAGATAATTATATTCTTGTATATACTGACATGTACAGCTATGCTATATCACAGCTTGAGCGAGGGGCAGAAATATAATGTCATAATTTTTAAAATTGACATTATATAAAATCACCTGTCAAAATCATGAAATCCTATTATTTCCTTTGTTCTACAATATTAATAAAGGACATTTAATTAGAATATGCAATAAAAAGAAGATAATTGGTATGCATTTCATCATGGAAATATTTACGCCTAGCACAGAAATTAACTCCCTTTTAATTGAAGTTGAGGGAGGGATATAAAAAATAAGGTGACAGGTAGTTTCCCTGGTGCTCTTCTACAATGGAAAACCAGAAAGAATGGTGTTATAGAGGATCCTGTATTCCAAATGAAGGAGATTGAACTGTGTCCTATATCAGGTAGTAAATAAAAAATCATCTTGCTTAGTCAACATTGACTTTCTTTTCATTAAAACTACCAACAAAGACCTCATTCTACTTTCTATTTGCCCTTGGTATTCCACCGCAATACCTATCCTTTCCTATTTTCAAGAAATTTTAAATTAACATCAAAACGTCCCTCTCCCATACTTTAGGAAGATTATTAGCTAGAGAGTCTGATCACTTATTCCTGCTTATTCAAGAATGGACACTAGTAAGTTAATATATAGCCCTCTTTAATTATATCTTTATATTTCAAAGCTATTTTCAATAGATTGAACTTTAAACCAGATTGATAACTAGAGGTGTGATTTCAGGCACCTGCTCATCAGTGAGGATGATACTCTAACATATTTGGGAAATTTTCTATTTACTTAATCATCTTCGTATTTGGCTCTACGTTTCAATCCCATGTAAAACCAGCCTTTCTTTCATAAGCAAGGCTGTCACAAAATTGGTAGCCTACAAAATACAGGGCAAAGTAAGTTTGAAAGGAGCTTGATGGAAGCAAAGCTTTAAAAAATTGCTAAAATAGAATTTTAAATATGGGCTAAAAAGACAGCAAATACACATATATTCATATTCATATCTTTCTGGAGTGAGTGCATAATATTACTAGGTCCATAGAACTGTTTGTTTCAGTGTTATTTCTCTCTTAATATTAAAAAGAAAAATATGTTCAGCTTCAAGAAATAGATGCAAAATTCAGTACAAATTAGACACAAACACAGAATGGTTTCTCGTTTATTGAAATTTGAAAAGTAAAATCCCCTTTTCATTTATTTATGCAGTATTGTACCTATATATATCTAGATTTACAGAAAGAATCTACTCTTTGAAAACTCCAAGGACTCTGAAATTTTAATTGATATAATTTCACATACTTTTCTGTTAAAGATATATATCAGTAATATCGTATATATCATGTATACATTATATGTAAATGTTAAAATTCTTTATTAATCTTCTGGTCAGTGAATACCTTGCCACATTCTATATTCCAGGTGGGCATATTAACAGAAAACTCCTGGATGTAATAGTATAGCAACTTCAATCACCTCTAAAAGGACATTGTAATGGCCCCAGATCTCAGTAAGGATATTATTAGAATGTCAAAACTAGGAGTAGGCATCACCTTTCTTCCAAGCAAATATTTTGAAAAGAAGCCCCAGGGAAAAGAGCATTTGGTTGTCAATTTAGAACAGGTGGATGAGACAACGGGGCACCCCATCAGACAGGAGCCAGCACGCAGGCAATAAAGGACAAGGATCTATTAGTGTATATAGTGCCCATCAATTAACTCCTCAAAGAAATAAAATCACGATACTGATATCTACCACACATTTATTTAAAAAGAAGCAGTTCCAGCATATGCTGGTGCTCAAATATCAGGAAATTACAAAGTAAAATGCTTACTGGACCTTTACCTTAAAGTCGAGGCTCTTTGAAACCACACTATAATTTTAGTAACTTCTCTTTCCACCTGTTTTCCCCATCCCTTCAAGAGGTTTAAGAAAATTTAAGAAGCATGATGGCAGCGTCAGTCTCCATAATGTCCCTCCTCAATTCTAGCCATCTTTTAAACTACCAACTTTCTTAATCTAATTACATAAATGGTAATTACCTATAAAAAAGTAATTACTTCTGAGAACACCTGTAAAGATGGGCGTGCACTTATGACACTTATGAAGCCTGAAACCTGATACTTGGTAGGGATTAAATTCTTTGAAATCAATGGAATGCAATGCCTGTAAGAAGCTTTGCACTGAGGCCTAAGATTATGAACTTTCTAAACATGGTAGAATAATTTTGTCCACTTTTCTTGAGTTTCTCAGCTATAATAGTGAAGGACGTAACTAATTACTGATTTGACTTTTATTCCAATGGAAGCTTTCATGATTAGGCTTTGTAATATAATGTCTTTATTCAAAATATGCAAAAATGAATTTAATGGTAAGAACAAAGGCCTGTCAACAAAAAATGGTTGTCCTCCCTTTCACTTGGCCCTGTCACTTCAGAGCCAAGGATTTTAGTCAAACATTTTATGTGCATAGATTATGTGACCAATTGAGTTACTTGTTCCATAAATGTACGGAAAAGAATGAAATTATCTGTCAGGGCAAACCTGAAAATCTGTATATAACCAGTGGTTCTCAGTAAGGGCCCGAGCAGAAAATATTTGCAATGTCTGGAGAGACAATTTCTTTTGTCACTACTGATGGGGTAGTTAATGGAATCTAGTGGGTAGAAAGCAGAGATGCTACTAATCATTCTACAGTGCACAAGAGGGCTCCCCACAACATGAATTCTCTGTCCATAATGCTAATGGTACTATCATGAGTGCCATCTGATATGTAGAACAGAAAAACAAGGGCCATCACAGGAGAAAAGCACAAAAACGTGGTAGAAAGATGTTTAAATATGTATTAGTAATACAGTGCTGACCTAAAAAAATAGTATAAAATACATTAAAATCTATATTATAAATAGAAACTAGGAAATAATAATCTTAGTGATAATTAGATATACACTGAAATACTGTGTGGGATGGATATAGTAGACTACTATATCTCTCAAAAAGTATATTTGCTAGAACTTCAATTAAATTGTTTCTAATATGTCTTCTTCTCTCTATAATTCATGAGGTTGCCAATAAGGTAAGTTCTACAGTGGTCAGTAGTGCTTAGCAACACTCTTGGCAGTGATGTTGAGGTGAATTCATGAAACTGAACAGACCACTGAGAAGTCAGATCATCAATTCATCAATTAACGAGACTTTATTCAATTGGCTATTAGTTTGAAACCTAAAATCCCAACTAAAATCTCTCACCTGCCACCATGGAATTCTTGTTTTATATCTGGTTTTGGATTTAGGAATAGTTTTTTTATTCTAAGGAAAAAGAACATACTTCTATTAAATTTTTTTCTGTGTAGAGATATTTTATGGCTCATTTGAAGATGTTTATATCCTTTTAAATCTATCCCTGTTATGCCACAACCATCCCCAAATAAATTCTCTCAATTGTTAATGGTTTTAACTTGTAGATACGTGTCTAGTACTTGAGAAGATCTCCCATAGTGTGTGAAAAATCATTCACCTCCTGACAAAGACAACTACACACCACTCCACTACACATCACTTTCCTTCCACATCCCAGATAGGACTTTCTTGTTATAATGCTGGGCCATTTAAAAATCCTAGTGGGACAAAGGTAGAGAAATGAAAAGGCAAGGTATCACTGATACCTTGTTTAATCATATGCAAATATTATAAAATTTGGGAAAGATGAATAAAATAAACAAATATTTGTGATGCTTAACCTTGTGAAAAAAATACAAGATAATTTAATTATAGTGTCTGATATATCAATGTTTTTTATTAAGGGAATTCTCAGATCTATGAAGCATTAATTAAGGGAAGTTGCTTACTGAATTTAGTGCAAGCATGACTGTGAATAAACAGATCTTTTCTCTTTGTCATAAAAATTCTATCAAGGAATATTGACAGAAATTGTTTAATATTTATCCATCTGAAAATCTTATATTTACTTGTCATACTTTGTTTTAAAAAATCTCTCTATGGCACAAACTTAAGGATAGAATTTGAAATTAATGGAGCACTGGGTGTGGTACATAAACAATGAATCTTGTAACACCGAAAAAATAAAATAAAAGTATTTGGGGAAAAAAATTACAGTTATTTCAATATATACTATGCACAATGAGTCTAATTGGCTTATGTGGGATAATCCACTAATTATATCCTATCATATAGTTTTTTGTATCTAATGAGCCAGATGTTAAAAATGGAATTATTTAGCAAGCTTTATTGAGAAATTTATCACAAAATTCATCAACATTTCATCTATTTGCAAATGAGACTACACATATTATATTTTTCTGTTGTTTTTTAAGAAAAATTGGAAGGGAGAAATAAATAGACACACAGGCCCTGTTGCTCTGCAATTATTCTTTTAGAATTTCAGGTGAAATCACATGCAAATTAGTAAGCTAAAATCATTTCTTTTATATGTTTTTTCCCTCTGACCATTCTTACTTAATCAATTTGGTCCAAGACTATATCAAAAAGCATCTGCATCCATACTACTACTAAAAAAAAATCTCAGCATGAATTATAGGTAATATAAAAATGTTAATATATCTTCTGTTGATTTCTTCTGCCTCGAGTACACAGACTGGTTTTTCATCATGCTAGAAGCTGTGACAGATGTTTCCTAAGAAAATGAACCTCTTGGTACTGTGCTTCTAAACCATTGTGAGGTTTTACTGAGGGATAACATCACCCATCACACCTGTGCTTGCATAAGAAAGGGACCCTGAGCTCTCCTTTGCCATGAGAGTGCCAGTGTGGTGACATGCCAGGACATGTGGGATGTCCAAGGGATGGACAAGAGATGTCCAAGGGATGCCCATTTCAAAGGGACGGAAGAGCCTTCAAAAAGATCAAACCCTCTGACTTTGCTCGGTCACACCAAATGACGGAAGCGAGCTCCAGATAAGAAGCAGTTAGGAGAAAAAGCCACCAAGATAATGGAACTGAGAAGCCACACTAGCTTTTCTAGCCAGAGAATTCTTTATGTAAGAAGAATTGGCTGGACTCAAAACTACACTTAAATGGCATAATTGTGAGTTATTGAACTCAGATAATTGTATGTATACAATATGTATTTGGTTTGCTGTGGTGGTTATTGTTCAAATTCAACAGCAAAGGAAGGAAGAAAAGGAGATGTGTAAGTGTCCACTTGTCTTACTTTTTATGGCTGGTAATTAATATGTACTACATCAAATTTCTAAATCAATTAGATAGTTGTGTAAATGTAATAGATTAAGTAACTATAAACAAAATTCAGTATTTTCTTCAGAAAAATAGGGATGTGGGTATCATTCCCTACCCTTTGAAGATTTTTTTCATGTTTTTTGTCTAGACATAAGTTGTTCAATTTACTAATTATAAGAAACTAGAATAATTAAAACGTAAGTGAGTTATTAGTTTTTAGACAGAGTAGCTAATATGTAAAATATGCTGGCAATTAGGGTAGATTACATTTTTGCTCTGCAAATACTCACTCTTCCCTTCCACCCTGCCACCACCATAAAGGTAGTACAGGCCCCTGCCCCATTGTCCGCTTCCATGAGATTTGCTTTGGCCAACTGAATACACCACTGTGCCTTTTCTCACTAGAGGGTTTAAGAGACACGAAGAGTTCCTCACAGGCCTGTGCTTCTTCCATCTGCCAGAAGAGCATGAATGCCCCAGATTGCAATCAGCCCCAAAAGTGAGGTAGGTAGAATACATCTGAATCCAACTGGCAGCTGAGAATAGAGCTGCTTCAGCCAATCCACACTTTTAAATTTAAATTTTTAAAAAAAAGCTAGTGTGAGCATGAAATAAATGTTGATGTAAGCCAATGAAATGTTGAAGCTTATTTGTTTCTCGACCTGATTGCAAAAAAATATGGATAATATCATGCTATAATTTTTCCTGCAGTAGGTGAGTGCACTTCACTTCCTCAAATGAGTAGTAGAAAATTTTTCTGGGGTGCCTGGGTGGCTCAGTAGTTAAGCATCTGCCTTTGGCTCAGGTCATGATCCCAGGGTCCTGGAATCAAGCCCAGCATCAGGCTCCCTGCTCAGCAGGAAGCCTGCTTCTGCCTCTCCCACTCCCACTGCTTGTGTTTCCTCTCTCACTGTGTCTCTCTCTGTCAAATAAATAAAAATAAAATCTTAAAAAAGAATTTTTTTTTCTTACCTCCAAAACAGTTAATTGGAATTCCAGATGACAACTAACTTGAGTTGTCCTGTTTTACTAAAGTCATGACGGTGAGGAAATTCTAAAGGCTTTAGAGTGACAGATACTGTGTTCAAACCCTAATTCTTCCATTTAATACTCTAGTTAACTTTGAACCAGTTTCTTAAACTCTATGGATTTGGGCTTCTTCATTTGCATAAAGGAAATAACACCAATCTTACGAGGTTGTGAGAGTCAAATAAAAATAACACGTGAAAAGCACCTAGCAAACTTTATATCACATTATGAGATTGATAATCAGTCACTGTAATTACCATTGAGCTGCATTTCATTATTTTTCAAAAAGAAAAACAGTTCTGGATAGTATTGGATTCTAAGATTTCTGATATATTTTGATTCCTTAAATAATGTGTAATGCCACCAAGACGCTACTGATTTTGGAAGTGAATTCATAAGGCTCTGGAAGATATGAAATAGAAAGAAGAACAATACAAGAAATGGTAGTATGGAACATGTGGTTGTTACACATGCAGGGCTCATTTAGCTATAAACTACCTTCTTTAAAAAAAATACGTTGCCTCACACACATTGAAAATACAGTAAACTTAATTTGATTAAGGTTGATTGTCTTTTCCATATCTTCCATCTGTCATCCTAGGTATTGACAATCTTTGAGATTGTTCCAAAATAACAAAAATTCTTCTGGATTTCACCATTTAGGGTCCGGTGGGGTGGGAGACCATCCCTTCTTACGGTTTCTCTAGAAACACAAAAACTATTCCCAGCTCTAAGCAGAAGTTACCTTGGGGGACTCCTAGATGGCTCAGTTGGTTGAGTGTCTGCCTTCGGCTCAGGTCATGATTCCAGGGTCCTGGGATGGAGTCCCGCATTGGGCTCCCTGCTCAGCAGGAGCCTGCTTCTCCCTCGGCCTGCTGCTCCCCCTGCTTGTGCTCTCGCTCTCTCTCTCTAACAAATAAATAAACAGAAGTCCTTAAAGATAAATAAATAAATAAATAAATAAATAAATAAATAAATAAAAGAAGTTACCTTGGAAGACGAATGAACTTACTTTTAAAATACTGGCCTCAAAATAAATAAATAAATAAATAAATAAATAAATAAATAAATAAATAAAATACTGGCCTCAAATATATAAAAAATAAAAAAATTAAAAGATAAAAATAAAATACTGGGCCCTCTTCTAGAGCTGGTAGTGGCTCAGCTTCCTCAGGTGCCCAAGGTTCTGTGATGGAGAGATGGTTACCTGAACAATATAAGGCTCTGTTAGAAAAGAAGGGGAGTGTGAAGCAACCAACCAGGTCTCCTATATGATAAACATTTATTCGCCTGATAAACTGGTGCTCCTATTGTATATGTTTTTATTTATAATAGATATTTTTAAAATATCAATGAATCTAAGGAACAAAGTGAAACTTCTGAAAATGGTATATGACGTATTTTAGCCTTGACCATTAAACCCACAATTGATTTGGAGTACAGCCACCGCAAGCTGTTTCAAGAAAGAAAAAAAAATAATAAAGAGCTCTTATGAAACACTCATCTAAGAATAGAATTATGCATTTTTCCTCTATGTGGGCAATGCACATTATAGTACATTCTTTAAGAACTCTGCAAGAAGTTAAAATGCGGTTGTAAAAGTACAGCCCGACACAATGGTCCTCTGTTAGTCATTTGCACTGGTTCTTGCATATAAAAATAGTTGGCTTTTAGGTCACCTACAGATAAGGAATTTCTGGGTCTTCAGAAGAAAAGGTTGATCATTTTTACATTCTATTCTAAGGTAACTCCTTACAAAGATATTTTCAAATGCATGTTCAACTTTTTTATATATTTAAATTCAACAAATGGAAAAATATTTTCCATCTTCAAAAATGGCACTTAACTCTTGAATTCGTAGATTTTGTATTTTCACTTCAACAGCAGTTAAAAATAATGCCTGCAAATAAGAATCTCATTATTCCTCAGTAACATAAAATAAGCATATAACGCCATTTAAAATTTTATTTTACTCTACAAAATTGTGAGGGCTTATTAACAATTAAATGACTCCCACATGTATAACTAAAAAATGTAATAATAATAAAAACTTGGGCGTGTAATGATGGGGACCTTCATGTTACCTACTTCAAGTCTTCAATTGAGGCACAAATGTCTGTCATTCTACTTAAGATGTGCTGCTTCTAATTTCTCTCTAGGCCAAGGTCTTGTTTTAGGAGTTTCCACTCACACTTTTCTACAGTATAGATCTTGGATAGGTTGCACAACAAGTTTCACGGTTCTGAAAGCTATTATAGTATATTTAACCCTATTTCATCCTTCAGGATCAGGTAAAGGAACACAGAGTGGGTCCTTGGACCCCTTTGAACTACTCTGAGACAGACCTTAGCCAGGACTTTACTTCTGGACTCCACGTGTTCCCACTCTAGCTGTGTGGGGAAATATGACAGTATTTTGAGTCCTCTAAGAGAATTGCTACTGTGTACACATGCTTTGGCTTTACAAAACCCTTCCTCAGGGGTCCCAAACTTCCCTTCCAGCAATGAGTTAAATCTGAGAAGTGACCAGATATGAAAACTACTGCCATCACCACAGAGCTATGGAGGTCAGTAGCCCAAACCACTATTATGGTTTCACTGTGGATTTTATTAATTACATCCACCCTGCCTCTGGAGATGAAGAGATACCAACCCTTGCATACAGAGGTCGGCCACCACTGACCTTCTTAGTAATGACAGTGACCACATTACCAACATTTTCCTTTTGGTTTAGTGAAGGGAGAGTTTTCTGGAACCTCTTGGAGAATACAGTGGGTGGGTTCTCTAGTCTTATGAAACAAAGCCGTCCCAGTGAACCCACCTTTCTGAGTCCTTTGAATGCTTCCTCATTCTGCCAAGGAAATTCTTTAAAACTGTATTTGCTGTAGGTTATCATTTTTTTTTTTTTAACTTCACATAGACATCCCAGTAGTACATTAAGACTGGGTCCAGACATCCTTGCCAGGACATAAATCCTGACATACTTGTGAATAACAACATATCAAAGAAGTCTCCCTTATCTAGCCTGATATTCTACCACACCACCCCCAAGTTCAGCAACTTCAAAATCCGCTCCAGGATATTTTCTTAAAGTTCCTGCCGTACTTACGGGTTAGGTCCTTCAGTTATTTCCATAAGTAATATTTTTTCTCCCAAAGCAGGGAAAGTACTTCTATGATTATCTTTTTTAGACTTTTTACTGCTTATTCACTTAGAAGCCATGAGAGGAAATATGGATATCCTTGAGGAAGTCTCCCTCCTCAGGTAAGGCTCTACATAGTCAACAGGGTAGAAATAGTGCTATTTCTTCTAGTAAAAATGAGGGGCCACTTCCAATAGCCCAGTAGACTGAAAAGAATCTGAGCATTTAAAGTCTTCAAGTGCATGCACTCAAATGTTCCCACCCCAGGTCCCAGGATCCCACGTTTTCCCTGATGCTCTCTGTACTTTAGTCTCAGAGACATGCTGCAACTGTGAATAAAGCCTTTTCTTGATACTATCACAATCAGATCTTGGGTTTGATTTTCTGCCCAAACTGAGCTCTAGTTTTGGAAGTAAACTTCTTTTTAAATGCTGCCATTGGGGCCTCTGACTTTCTCACCATGCTTCTGAGTTGAAGATTGGCTAACTTAATCTTACCATCCCCTTTGTTCAGCACATTTATGGTGTTGAACAGTATATAACTAACCACTTCTTCAAAACTTATCATTGCTATTACTACCATATCTCTCGAATTCTAGACACATTAGGTTAGCAGGGCATTTTGTATATATGGCACATACCAAATCTCCGTAGATGGGAGTCCTAGTAATTGTGATGTTACCATACGCCAGGGCTGATACAGTCTCACTGTCGCATTTACCAGCAGCATAATTATCCTTGCCATCTGGCCAGCCCAGGATCCAACTCAAAATCCTATCCTGAGAATTTGCTATCAGACCAGGTCTGGTACCAAATATCTTCTGGGTTTCCACAAATTCAGACCTAGAGACAATGATTCACATGCAATCCTACAGGGAAATGGAGATTAATATATGAAAAAAGGAAGACAGACAGAAGTGTATTATTAAGCCAGTTATTGCAGTAGACAACTGAAACTCAACCCTGCAGGAAACTTTTGGGATTGATATAAAACCCACAACATTATTCGTCTTGAGGGTCAAGGAAACTGTGCTATCAACATATTAATTTTCATTATTGACGTTTTGAAGGCAGCTTACAGGAATTACCAATTCTGTAGCACTTCTGGTCTGTAGAAAGAGAGACCCCCTCCTTAAAAAAAAAAAAAGAAAATCCACAAAGATACAAATAGTCACAGAAGCTGTCTAGAGCACACTAACACTGTAAGGTCATAGTATAAATGGGAGTGCTGACAATCTCTGTTATTTCTATATTTGACTGAGAAAGCCCATTACAAATCCAGAAGTTTCTCCCTTTCTAGATGTTGATTTTTCTCTTACTTTTTGTGATAATTTCCTTAGTTTTTGATCAATGTTTTTAAGGAGACGGTTTTATGTTTTAAAGTATATTCCATGCATTCACATAATATCATTACTGATAAAGAAATTAGCGATAGTAGTCCCAGAAAATATTCATATTTGGTCAGTTGTCCCCAAAATGTGTTTTCCTATTTTTTGTTTAAGTCAGGATGTATTCAAGAACAATGGATTGTATTTGCTTATTATGTCTCTTTAGTATCTTTTAATCATGAACCTTTCTCTCTCTCTTTTATTTTTTGTCATGACATCAATATTAACCTGTTCATTCTTTGACCTCTAATTTGCTTCTGTAACCTCTATATTTTCTCCAAATTAGACATTAGATGTAGGCATTATTGAATTTAGATTAAATATTTTGGCAAAAGAGTACGTAGATATGCTGTTTATTTCATACTATATATATGACAGAGGCCTGTTAATTTAAATAATATCTCAATTCTTTATAAAAAATAAAATAAAAGACATTTAGAAAGTGTTTTAATATTCAGCAAAAATCAAGTATCAAATCATCTCATCACAGAATGATATGCATCGTTTGCCTTTTTAATATATATTTACCAAATTTGCATTTCATTATCTTCCAGAGTTTTTGTGCTTAGAAAATTCTATTCTCCTCATGAACAAATCTTCATCTATATTTCTTTCTAGTATTTTTTAAGACAAAATTACTTTTTCAATGCTATTTTACACTAAGATTCCCTTTCTATTTTTCAATTATTAAAATTATTTCAAATTAAACAATTTGTACTCTCAGGCTTTGTCAAATATCACTATACTTGGATTTTTTCAAAGTAAAAAAACTTATTCTTTTACAATTAGATAACTCTAGCTTCAGTTTTTAAGAATTTTATTTTCAAGATATTTAGCCACAGCTAACTTCAGGTTCCTTTCCTACCTAGTACTAGAAGCAGCAATTCTCTGGCACTGGTTTTATCTCTTCTCAATAGGCATTGGGCTTATCTGATTTTCTTCCTAACACCAGATCAGTCATTAGTCTCTTCCTGTTATCTGACCTACTTACCTGGGACAATCCTCAAAGTACGGTAGGCCTTTAGCTGAGCTATGTTGACATGTACTGTAAGACATTATTAATCTCTTGATTTTTTTCCTTCCTCCACAGAAAGCAAACAAGAAAAAACAATTAAACTCTTCTTGGTCTGATCTGTGTGCTATTTTCCTTCCAAAGCCCATAATTAAACTCTTCCCAATGGTCTCATTTCTTTTTCTTCTAATCTTACCTTTCTTCTTTGCTTCTCACCCTCCACATGAATGGCTTTATACCCTAAATCATAAAATTTTCTATCTCATGTATTCATAATTTAAAACTCTTCACTTCTAAATTTAAAAAATCCAATTTATTCCTAGAATAAAATATCCTATAATGTATCATTGCACTGTTTTCCAAATTATTTCCAAATTATTTTTACATTATATACATTTTTGTATGATTTGCTTTTAGCCATTAAATGGTATTTAATTTAAAAAATTGCAAAATAGTTCATTTATTACTTGATATGAAAAAAGAAACTTTTCTTTCGCATCCACTTAAAATGCTTATAATGAAAACTTGTTCTGTTTTAAATATTATGGTTCATAAAGAGCTTTAGTTATAATGTTGTCTCCTTACTCATTTTTCTTTTTCTGAAATAGTTAAGAATGAGATAAGACAAGTGTATTTAGTTAACAATGTCTTAAGCTCTAAATGAGAAAACCCTATTCTAATGCAATATTGCTGGTTGGCACGGTATTTCTTTCGTGACCGACAGCTACAAATCGTATTACTGTGTAAAACTTATTACTTTGAAATGTTTCTCTAGACATTTTATGTTAATCCCATTATAATGGGACTACAATCAAGCAATTGCAATGGTAGTAATTTTCACTGCTTTTATAGAAATTGTAGATAGATTGGACTGAATCCAAAACCTACTCCCAATAAAACAGCTATCAACTAAGTTCTTGATAACAATAAATGCTAAACTGCCTTCCATAAAAGGGTAACATAATAAAATTAGACATACTCTCCTTAGAAATTGCGGATTTTTAAAACTTCCAATTTTTGTTGTAGGATATTTTATGCAGAAATTTAATTTTAAGATTGGAGGGATAAAGTCCAATTTATTATAAGGAGTTCTCACAGTGCTCTAATCTTCACAGAGCTGTACACAATCTGTGTTTAATAAAGCTTCTATAGTAAGTTTATCCCTGATAAAGTATAGATTAATCATGTAGATTAAAATGAGGATTAGATCATTTCCATAAAATTGCTTTTAAGTATCAATTTTTTTCTATGTAGGCCATATTAAGTTAACTAATTAATCTGAAAAATAAGCTTGATTAAAATGTACTTTAATAAGTATACATGAGGTGCTAATGTTTATCATGTATGTGCATTCACTTTTTTTAGAGAGGTGGGGGAGCAGCAGAGGCAGAGAGAGAGAGAGATACAATCTTAACCAGGCTCCATGCCCAGTGTGGAGCTTAATGCAGGGCTTATCTCACAATCCCGAGATCACAACCTGAGCCGAAATCAAGAGTTGAACATAACTGACTGAGCCACCCAGGTACCCCCACTTCTTTAATTATTTAGCAATTGTGTACAGAAGACTTACAATGTGCCAAGTACTGTGCTAAGTACAAAGGTTACAGTGACCTCAAGCCATGTATGTTTATTTTTTGAACATATTATCCATTTGTTTTTTGAACATATCATAATCCAAATTGTCTGCCAAGCAGAAATATTATGATAATAATGAAAATAATAACAACAATAAGTGCTATTTCCTGAGTGCATTCTATTCAGGCATTGTATTGTGTTAAGAGTTTTATACATTTTATCCTATTTTATCTTCTCCACACTAAAGAAATGATAAATATTTTTATTCCCATTTTATAGATAACAGATCTGAAATTTAATGAAATCAACTAATTTATGGAATGTTATAAGCTACTACATGAAAAAGATAGGATTCAGATAAAGTTCTGACTGCCTCTACAACCAGAACTTTTAACTACGTGATTTATGGAACCATTGAGATCCCATATAAAGACTATATTAAAAAGTCAACTCTTAGGGTCCTAAGTTTAAAAATTATGAGAAGTATTTTCAATGAAATAAGAACAGATATAATTTCACATACTTTAAAATTAGCAATATTCCTTAAAAATATGAGCTTAAGCCTATAAAGCTTTAGTCATCCTGGAGCACATAATATGCCAGTGACCTTGATTAATAATTCTAGAAAGCAGTATGTTAACATGTGTCAAGGGCCATGAAGAGTTTTTACACGTCTGACACACATACTGCCACTTCTAGAAAACACTCTAAGGAAACAATGCAAAGGAATGGTGAAAAAACATATGTATTAAAATGTTTTAGCATATTTTTAAAACGAAAAATTGGCCTAAATATTCACTAGTATGTGAATTATTATTAATTTTAGTTAATCTGTTCAGAAATTGGTATTGCTTGAAATATTTTCAAATGATAATTATAAGAATAGATATATTTAACATAGCAATAATGTGATAAATATAAATAAACATAGTAAAAATTATAACTTCCAGAAATCAGCTATTTATAATTACTGAATATTTAGAGACAATGACTAAAAATGAGTATAAAAGTAAAAACATTTTATTTGTTGTATCACAAGGATAATGAGCAAATTTTTCCTTCATTTTTGTTTCAAATAAATATTGTCTTAAAGTTATTTTTAAAAGCTTAAACTTTCAAAGGATGTCTTTTATTTAAAGGCCAGAAAAATGTCTTGATATACTTATTTAAAAATATGATGTATAATTTATATTTTTCAATGTAATAATCTCCAAAGGATTTTTTATTTAAGTATTCCTATTAGTATATATACAATTATGTTATTATATGATGATAAGCAATTAAATTCCTAAAGGCAATAATATCATGTCTTTGTAAATCTACAGGTCAAATAAGTTGTAATATTTTTCTTTTTATTTGCAAGTTACTTTAAAAATTCAGCTGACCTGGTATTATTCTTTCTTCTTGTTTGGACAAACACGATAACTTCTGAGTATAGGCAAAAATATCAATTTATACAAAAATTGATTGATTTTATTTCTTAGTCACATTAAAATGCCTCCACCCATTTATGGAAAAATGAACTGAAAAAAATCAAAACAAAATTCAAGATGATTTTTTTCTCCCTATAAAAGGGCATATTGAACTGCCTCTTCCAAAAGAGTTGGAAGTTTTGGCAACTCTTAAGAAAAAAAAATAGAAGCTTAACTAGTGAATAATACCAAAATCTTTGAGTGTTGCTTTTTATCTTTTTACTAGTTAAAAACTTCTGCAGCTTAGCAGGTTTTTTATGGCTAGAATCAGTAAGTGTATAAACTGCTCTCTGGAGTATTATATTATCTTGATACATATGTTGGATAATTTAGAAATAAAATGTTTTATTAATTTCAACATGGCATTTTCTTGGAAGGCAATCCCTGAACAAAATTAATACACCTCGAAAACAGTATGAACACGTGAAAGAATATTAAAGCAGCACTTATTTTATAATATTGTACAATAATTCCTGATTTCCCAGGTTGTAAAGATATATATAATATGTTCTCTTTGACCCACCTTTTGGATCTCGAATAATAAATTGGTGCCTTTTTAAAATTTTGACTTATTTCTTTTTACTGGTTATAACTCTTGTTCCAGTGTCCATTATTGGGGAATATACCACTTCTAACTTGGTGGTGAACAACAACAACCATATATTATGTTCACAGTTTCTGTGGGTCAGGAGTTCAGACATGGTACCATCAGGACTACTTGCCTCTGATGCCGTAGACTTGCCACAACATGTGCCATAGTAGGAAAACTCAAAGACTGGCAATGACTGATGGCTGGGAGCCAGAATCACCTGAGGAATTGTTTTGTCCCTTGTCTAGCAGCGAGGACTAGAAGTTAATGGACCTCTGTACCTACACAAGGACTCTCTATGTGGCTTGGCTTTCACAAAGTGTTATGTCCTTAGCACAACTGTATAAGACTTTGTATAAGACAGATCAAAGCTCCAAGTATGAGCATTCCAGGAAGACAGAGGCTGCCTAGCCCTCTAGGTGACACTTTAAGGGAACATACACTACAGAACTTGATTGGAGGTGTTCCACAGTCACATTTTAGAAGTGCATGTGGAATTGGAGATATTGTTGTGACTAACTTTGGGAAAACACAATCGGGCATACTTTAGTTTCTGAACCCACTTGGAAATTTAGAGCTCTTTTTCTGAGTTTTGCTAACATCCGTGCCTCTGGCAACCCATGTTGCCCTAGCACTGTCCTAGAAGTTGAGGTTTAAAGATGAACAAGATACATCCTTGTTCTTATTAATGAGTAAAGAAGCAATTATGGTAATTTCTAGTTGAAAGATATATACAAATCAAGATGGTTGAATATATAGGAAAGGGTTAGGTATGGGGAAAAGATGGTAATATCCAAAAGGAGTCTTTATTGATTAATAGAAATATACTAAGAAAAAAAGAAGAAAGTATCAGAGAGTGTTTCAACAAGGAGAAATACATTTTCAAAGTTCTGAAAACCTGAGACTGTGATCCAGTTGGGGAAATGGCAAGTAAATGGCAGGAGCTTAAAATATGAGAACTCAATAGTAGGAACTGAGTCTGGAAGGATAAATATGAGCAGATCATAAAGCATCTTGGATGTTACACCAAGGAGATTTGATCTGAAGGTTCTTAGAATCACACACGGGGCTTTAATCAGAGAAATAAAAATATGAGACTAGAAAGTTTGAGTTACAGAGTAAAGAAGGAATTAGAGTTAGGCAAGAACGGAAATAGAAAGGTGAATAAGTACACTAGAAATTATGACAACTTCCATGGTAATAATACTGATAATTACCTAAATTGGACTGATTCATGTAGGAAGTAGAATTGATAGAACCTAATGATTGATTAGCTCAGGAGCTAAAAGAAAGTGTCTTAGTCCTTTTGGGCTTCTGTAACAAAATTTTACAGACTAGGTAGTTTTTAAACAACAGAAATTTGTTTCTTACAGTTCTGGAGGTTGGACATCAGAGATCAGAGTGCCAGGGGAGAGCTCTCTTCTGCGTCAGACTTCTTCTTGTAGCTTCCCATAGTGGAATTGCCTAGAGAGCTCTCTGCAGCCTGTTCTATTTAAATAAATTTTACTTATGAGGTTGCCATCCTTATGACTAAAGAACCACCAAAAGGCCCCATATACTAATAGAATCTCCTTTGCACCTTTGAGGGTTAGGGTTTCAACATGAATTGTGAGGGGAAACAAACATTCAGATCATAGGAGAAAGAACCATGATCAGCATTGTCTCTGAATATCTGACTTCAGATACTAGGTTAATGTTCCTTTCACTTGAAATAATGAACATGGGAGGTGGAAGAGATTGGTATCTGAGAACAGGTTTAGTCAGTTGTGAATATGGTCAAGGTGGCCTAAATAAAGATGAGGAATTAGATTTATTATACGGATTCAGTTCCATCAGTTTATACATGATAGATAAAGAAATGAATGTAGATGAAGTCTTCCGAAGAGAGTCAATGGTGTAAGAACAGCAGAAGACCAAAAGCAGAACATGAAGAAATGACAATTAACGGTTGACACAATGATTCGGTCAAGAACTCTGGAAAGGGGCAGATAAAAAGTAAGAAAGAAAGAGAAGAGTATCACAATAATAATAAAGAAATGAATTTGAAGAGCAACCAACAGTAAACTCATAAGAAAAAAAGACAAAAATGTTCATGAGCTGTGTTTAACATCAAAAGCTAAGCATAGAAAGAGCAGATTCCCCAGACAAATTAGCAATGATTTGAAATGTCAGTAGAGTGAAGAAGTGGATAAAAAATGAGAAAATTCTTTCAATATGGGCTGGAAAGTGAGCAAGACAGAACAGTAGCAAGTCTGGTTAAGAGATGGGAAAATCTGAGGCAGTGTAAATGTGAATTTAAAAGAACAAAAAGAGAAAGTAGTTAAAAAGACTGAAGAGAAATTAAATAATCAATTAGTATTTTATTTTCTTACACTCCTTTGCAAACCTGTGAGTTTTCTGGGCATCAGGTCCAGACTGAAATAAGGTATCCTAGAACCATTGGTAGGTTATTGGAGTTATCTTGATTTTACCAGTAACCTGCTATGTATCACTATTAAATGGGCATTCTAACAGGCATTATTCAGAATCAAAATGAAAAATAAGCCAGAGAAACAGCCCAATTTGCTAACAATTAGGACACCAGAGATTAAGAGATTATGAGGAAAAACATAAAATCCAGGCATTAACCAATAGGAATGAACATTAGGAGAAAAAAAAAAAAAACTAGCAGAAATGGGAATAAAGAATGGTAAGGTAGAATTCAGAATGATTTCCTGAGCTAACTAGACATAGATAACTCTAAATTTTAAGAAAGTAACTGAAAGATGCAGCAAGTTCTCAAGTCAAAAGGGTAGTGTGTGATTGTTATGGACTGAGTTGCATTCCCCCAAAATTTCCATGTTGAAGCTCTAAGCCCCTCTATGACTGTATTTAGACATAGGGCCTTTGGGAGATAATTAAGATTAAATGGCATCGGCAGGAAGGGGCTTTAATTAGATAGCATTAGTATACTTAGAAGATGCCACAGAGCTCACTCTGTCTCTCTCAACTAGGAAAAGACATGTGAGGTAACCATCTGTAAGCCAGAAAGACAGCTCTCACCATAAACTGAATGCTGCTGGACCTTGATCTTGAACTTTCCAGGCTCCAGAACTACAAGAAAATAAATCTGTTGTATAAGCCATGTAGTCTGTGATATCTTGTTATGGTAGCCAAAGCAGACTGAAATGCTGATATTTACATGTGTAGAGGAGGAAAAGGCAGCCCATAACACCATATAGAAAGCAAATTACTACACTGGAAATCTGATGAGCAGACTTTAAAAATTTCCACTCACTCTCATTGTGCACTATTGATTTAGCTTGTCTTTCAATTTTGTCATTGAAAAATTTTCCTCATTATGCTGGTATATGAATAATTATGTTTTTATAGAATATCATATTGGTTTGTTACAGTAGGACATTGACCTTTCATTATAGTAGTTGCTAAGAAATTAAAGAATTCCTAATATTGTGCAAAAACATTAAGGCAGATGCAGTCATTAATTAGTTCCTGAGTTCTGCTTACCAGAAGATTCTGGGGCCAATGTTATTTTTAAAGCCAATTGGCAGTATGTTTGATAAAGTGTTCTACCAATATATCAGAAAAATAAAATATGAAAGATTTAGAATATTGGATCATATTCTTAGGCCTATTCAAACAATATAAGAATATATGATAGCTGGATCAGTGTCAATTTCTTTTTATTTTTTAATTTTAAAATTTTTTTTCAGTGTCAATCATTAATAGACATTCAAATAATTTTCAAATACAGCAATCATACTTGTTTTTACCTTAAGGGCTTCCCCCCATTTTGTAAAGATTTTTAAAATTTTAAATTAACATGTTCATTTTTTCAAGTTTTCTTTAATTTTCTTCTAGTGATGTTTTATAGTTTTCAGTTTGTAGCCTACTTTTTGTTAAATGCATTTTGTTTTATTTTTTTTTTAATGCTATCATAAATTATGCTAAATAAGATACAGCACCTGTATTACCTCTGGTCACCAAAAGTTAGTCTAGGTAGCATGGAGGTTGACAGAACCAAGAAACTACTAAAACCTGGGTGTTTGGTAGAAAAGAGTTGTCTCATTTTGTAGATTGATGTCATTAGCTTCCTAAAGCCCTCTACTAAAATTCATTGAGAGATTGATTAGCTTAGAAGCAGTCTTCTTGGTTTTGAATCCTGCAGAATAGAGAAGCGTGTTCGAGTGATGCAGGATCCACAGGTTACTACTGAACAATTACATATCAGTATATATGGTCCAAGCACCCAGCAAGTTGTTCCCAAGGGGTCGGCTAGCATGGTGGATTGGATAAAGGCTGCTATAAAGTTTGTTTCCCTGAGAAAGAGAATTGTTCTTCCTCCCCAATATATGCCAAGTAGAACTCCCTAGATGAAGCAAATGATATGGTGTATATACAAACCATGCTGGACTGGCTTTATGATGATTAGGTGTCCAACCACTTAATGTGACCCTTACCCAGGTCATGGCAAATGCATGATTAAGGAGCCCTTTTGCATGATCACCCCATGTAAACTAGCTGCTTCAAAATCAAGCAAGGATAAAGGATGTCATTAGATTGAGTGTGTCGGCTTCCTCTTAGAGTCTTAGAAATGCTAAAAAAATTAGAAGGACTAGACAAGGGACTTACCCCAGAAGGGTAGAAATCTTAACATTTATTAAGGAATGGGATGAATTAAGTAGACACTGATGGGGTCAAAACAAAAGTCTTCATGCATCATGGTGGTGTGAACTGCTGAGTGCTCCTGCTGGTAGCACAATATTGAAGAGCCCTAAGAAAATCCTCTCTATTTACCCTAGTTTGAAGAAATTTAAAAATCCAAAAGCCAAAAAAGAGTAATGAGAAACCTGACCTTGAACTGTCAAACTGATGGTTTGGCAAATTAAGAAAATGAGGATTGCCAAAGGGTCCGAGGTCTCTCAAGGCCATATAGACATGTAGAATTAAAATGGTCAAGAGTGGAGATGAAATTTCTGGGACTCCTTGACCTAGGAGCCCAATGCACTGTGATTCTAAAAAAATTGATGAAGTCTAATGGGGGCTATAATTAGATTCAGATGATACGGGGAAGTAATGGTTGATTAGATTATGGTAAAAAAAATTTTTTTTGGAAGAAAATTGGAATTTTTGAACAGATTTTTATGTAAAGCTGTTGCATCTTTTACAATAATTTATTATTGAGATGGGTATTATGTCTGACTGGTAAACATTTCCCCTTGTATCATAAAACTGAAATCAGGTAAGTTTTCCCTTCAGTCAGTATTAATGGGACATACTAAATGGCAATATAGAGATTTGCCTGAGTCCACATAGGTTCTTACTTTGAAACAATAGCAGATACCAGGTGGACAAAAAGAAATTGCCACTTTAACTAAGGCCATGTTAGAAGCTAGAGTTCTAGTACCAACAAATTTGTTGTACAACAGTCCTGTGTACCTTGTGAAAAAAGGCAGATGGCTTATGGAAATTAATAGTATATTATTGAGCCTTGAATAAAATAGTACCACCTACAGCATCAGCAGCCAATGATTTGGTTTTATCAGTGGGGAAAAACTGTACCACAAATCAAAGGAGACTAGTACTCAGTGATTATTTATATTACAAATATTTTTTTCTTGATCTTGAGCTCAAAATAGCCAACTGCTGTTTGTCTTCATGGGAGAAAGATTCCAATTTACATTTGCTAAATTGCCATAGAATTATTTGAATTCACCAGTTTGCTGTCAAAATTTGATTAGAAGGGATTTGGACCTTATACAGGTCAGGAGTTGTGATGATATCAACAACTGAAGAGGAAGCTATGAAGAACCCTGTGAGTATACTAAAATCATTGAATTTTGCACTTAATATGGGTGAACTGCATGAGTATGTGAATTATATCTCAATAAAGACTTTAAACAAAAGCAATACATTGGTGTATTGAAATTGATTTGAGGACATTTTTTAATATTTCTAACTTATGTATAAGAAAAACATGTGTTGGATAATATTTACATTTGTTAAATTTTTTAATGATTGTGTTCTATGAAAAAGAAATCAGAAAAAGGAAAGATGAACTGACTGTGTATCAAGAATAGGATAAGAAGATCCATAATGAGGATAACTTATCCAAATCAGGATAGTTTTGAATTTTAAGGGGATGTAATTTGTAATTATGCTGGTACAATAAGTATAAATTGGGATTCTTGGGCAAACCAAGATATATGACAAGTTTAACTTACACATGCCAATGGGTATGGGCTTCCTACTAAATTTAATGAACACCCATAGGTTAAAATAATGGGGGAAAAATGACCTGATTTATATTTTAGGATCATTGAGATTACAAGAAATATAGTGAATATTGGATTGAATTTGAACAGTTGACAAGACTGGCCAATAGAGATGAGTTAATTCAGGCAAAAGAGAACAATTTCTTGCAACAAAATGGTTTTACCGGAAATGGATAAAAGTGGAGGACTTAAAAGATAGGAGTAGATGTATTATATAATAGTTGTTGGTTAATGGTAAGGAAACCAAATGAAAGAAAAATTTTGATGACAAAGAGAACGAACAGTTGATGGAAATGTAAATGAGCAGAACTCAGAAATAGAGAATACAGATCAAAGGAGCTATTTTACAGTGATGCTACAGTTATTACAATTATTCTGGGAGCAAAAATTGTATTTTCATTGAGACATTACAAGAAATGTCAGGAGCCTTAGTATGATGATGTTTGACAATCAAAATAGATAGGTCATCTCCTGAAAGTAAAAAAAGGATAAGAGGTGGGAGGAGACTAGAGAAAGTTGAAGTTATACTTGAAATGAATGATGAATGGTGATTTTTGAGTAGAAATAAAAGGATAGAGATTTAGAACTTTTGGATAAAAATCTAGTACTGTCTGGGACTATAAATTTATACAGGCAGCACATTTACAGTTACGTGAATTTTTTTTTCACCAGCACTGTGTCAGTTCAAATATAATAGGAGAGAAGAAAATACAGAAATAAGATATAATATTTGATGCAATACAATGACAACAGCTGAAGCTGAAATGATGAACTCTTGCCTAAGTCTGATGGAGAATCTGAAGACACAGGAGAATTGACTGACGGTAATGTGTCAAAGGCTAGTGGGGTTAATAGAGTCAAAGCATACATCAAGTGAGAGGATTTCAAGTATGAAAGGATTATATTTGGGTATGGGATTATCGATTTTAGTATCTATGAAGTTTATCAGTCCTGGGTGTTAAATTGTAAGCTGTGGTTTGGGAATTTTTGGTACCAAGAGCAGAGTTTTGATCATAGGTATGGTGTCTTGGTTTCCTAGGGCTGTCATAACAAAGTACCACAAACTGGGTAGCTTAAACAACAGAAGTATATTGTCTCATAGGTCTGGGGGCTAGAAGTCTGAAATCAAGATTTTGGCAGGGTTGGTTTCTTCTGAGAGCTAGGAGGGAAATATCTGTTGCAGGCTTGTAGATGTCCATCTTCTCCCCATGTCTCTTCACATGATTTTCCTTCTATGTCCCTTAAAAGGACACCAGCCATATTGGACTAGGGCCTGCCTTTATAAACTCATTCTAACTTGATTACTTCCATAAAAACCTTACCTTCAAACAAAGTCACATTCTGAGGTCCTGGGGTTAGGTACTTGAACATATCTTTTTTGAGAGGACACTGTTCAATTCATAGGATATACGATTTAGGGAGTTTGCAAATTAGGAGGAAACGGTGATATCTCAGGTGTCCTCATAAAGTTGACATTACCTGGTACACATGAAGTTCTCAGAACAGAGAAGAGGCAAGTTCTCCAACAGCTGAGAGGTAGTTTCTCAGGTAGTGAGGTGGAAACAAAAAGGATACTATTCCTCAGTAACATGGCTTTGTTGTGAAGAAATCTGTGAAAGTTTCCACCCTGTATGGGTGGTAAATGGTATTTGAAATTAGGTTATAGAGGCAGGAAGGTGCTGACATGACTTCTTAACTCTAAAGTGACCAGGGTAGAGGAGAATAAGCAGAAAGACTGAGAAGGCTACTCAGGCAGTGGTATCAAGAATGACAAGTTTCCATTCTGACAAAGAAGTATGGAATATTTTTGTGGAAGATGCTTAAAGTAAAGGTGAATTTTTTAAGTATAAAACTCAGGTTCCAGATTGCAGCATGGAACATTTAGGAAGGAAGGAAAGGAAAGAAAAAGAAAGGAAAGGGAAGGGAAGAAAGGAAGAGAAGGGAAAAGAAGGGAAGGGAAGCAAATTGGATCCAAGAAGCAGATGTACTAAAATGGAGGTGAAGGGAAGAGATTAAATTATCATTAGTGATCAAAAATGACAAGAAAAAGGACAAGATGGGCCCCCAGGATTTTCAAAGTATTAGTGCCAAAATTCCCGTTTTGGATTCTTTGGGCTTCCTAAGTACTCTGAGTTTTGGGAAGAATAGTAGCCTGTGAAGGAGAGTTAGTGACTGTAAGTGAGATAGAAAGCTCCCCATAAAAAAGCTAGAGTCAATTTCACTGCCAAAAAAAAAAAAAATCCAGTCTTTAATAATAATAAGCACTAGAATTAATTAACCATATTTCCTCTATTCAAAGTCATAACTAATTAAAAAAGAACCAATAATATAAGAGGTGTTTAGAGGGGCAGGGGAACAGTGAAGTGTTGGCATGAGATATATGTGAGAGGATTGGTGTGAACTAAAATATGTGAGAAAATATTTCTTCTAACTGATGAATTATAGACATTTTAAGAACCCTAATCCTGTACTGCAAACATCCACTGAATCAGGTTGGAGGAGGTAGAAAAGGTGACCTCTCTGGAAGGAGTTAGCTGAAACAGGGGAGTCTACATATTAAGGTTCTCTGCAAAGAAAACTCTTCTCTTTTCTCTTTGTTACTCTTTTTTTTCCCAGCTTGAAACACTGAAATATTTATTCATACAAAAAATTTATAAATCTTACAAATCATTTTTATGACAATATCTTGATAAAATGAATCATTAATTTTTATTTTAATTAGGAAATAACTTATGAATATGTAGAGCTCAGGAGTCTGATTGAAGGATAGAAAATGTGATCCTGGGGGCACCTGGGTTGCTCAGTGGGTTAAAGCCTCTGCCTTCAGCTCAGGTCATGATCTCAGGGTCCTGGGATCGAGCCCCACATGGGGCTCTCTGCTCAGCAGGGAGCCTACTTCCCCCTCTCTCTCTGCCTGCCTCTCTGCCTACTTGTGGTCTCTCTCTCTCTGTCAAATAAATAAATAAAATCTTAAAAAAAAAAAAAGAAAATGTGATCCTGTTCTGACAAATGGGGCTGCAATCAACATGATTCAGAGCAGTAAAGGTTTTACATAAAGATGTGTTTAGCCTGAAATTTGGACGGAATGTGAGGAGGTGGTTGACATCATCTCCAAACTTTGAGACACTCCATATATGAAAATTTGAAGAAGGATTCAGAAGGCCACAGGGAAGTGATGTCTATAGGGGTAATCTGATTTTGAGAAATGCAAGGTACAGAAATCATTTTGTTAAAAGACCTGCAATATAGAGAAACAGTGAGTCCTGAGAATTTAAATTGTCATCAAAGTAGAAAGAGTTGGGTTCAGTGTTCTGCTCACTTCTTTCCAGTTAGATGATAGAAGGGGAAAATCATTACGGGTTTCAGATATAAAAATCCATTAGACATAGTATCTTAGGGACTGGATTACATTTTTAAAGAAAGTTACTGTGTAATTAAAGTGTTACAATGTTGGGAATTTGGACCCCATATAAGAATATATATATATGGGGCGCCTGGGTGGCTCAGTGGGTTAAAGCCTCTGCCTTCGGCTCAGGTCATGATCCCAGTGTCCTGGGATCGAGCCCCACATCGGGCTCTCTGCTCAGTGGAGAGTCTGCTTCCCCCTCTCTCTCTGCCTGCCTCTCTGCCTACTTGTGATCTCTCTCTCTGTCAAATAAATAAAAAAAATCTTTAAAAAAAAAAAAGAATATATATATATATATATATATATATATATTCAGAGAGAAGAAGTAAGGATAGTAGTGAGGTGGTTAATTCTCTCTCCTCATCTCCAAAGACCTCTCTCTGAGAATAGGACAGGATTCAGTCTTAAGACCACAAATGAGGGGCACCTGGGTGGCTCAGTTGATTGAGTGACTGCCTTCGGCTGGGGTCATGATCCCAGGGTTCTGGGATCAAGCCCCACATCGGGCTCCCTGCTCGGTGGGTAGCCTGCTTCTCCCTCTCCCTCTGCTGCTTTGCCTGCATGTGCTCTCTTACTCTCTCCGTCAAATAAATAAAATCTTAAAAAAAAAAAAAAGAGCACAAATGAAGTAAAGAGATTAACCATAGACTGGGGCTACACTGGTGGTGAACAAAATTTTTAAATGTCCCGGGGCACCTGACTGACTCAGTTGGTACAGTATGAGATTCTCAATCTCAGGATTGTGAGTTCAAGCCCCACGTTGGGTGTAGAGCCTACTTAAAAAAATAAAAATAAAAATAAAATTCTCAAGTGTAATTTGGGCACTGGATTACTTGCTTATGGTACTGGAAGCATCTTTGAAACAGGAGTTATTCAATTTTTAGCTCCATCATTGATACATATGTGATCAGGATTGCCTTCAGACAAACATATGAATGAGGATGGTTTAGAATCAGCATTGGAAAAATTGGTCTAGGAAGGAGAAAATGTTATTCTTCTAATGGGTAATCAACTAACTTGTGCCATTAAGTTAGAGCATTAAAGAGTGTAAGACTTCTTGTATCTTGATCTGCTGACAAGGAGACAATTATTATACCTGATTTTGAAGAGCATTTAACAGCATATGAAAATATTAATGACAAGTAATTAAGTGGAAACAAGAGATCAGAATTCCTAATATATTACCCAAGGTCAGTAAAAAGTTTTTACATACAAGCAAAAAAAAAAAAAAAAAAAAAAGGAGAGAGAGAAATGTTTAAAATTATGATAATATAGGACTTTGGGAAAATATAGTGGACTTGCATAAATGCTGTTCTAGATGTAACTCTAAATGTCTGAGAAACATGAGATTATTCATTCTAACATATGTGTTTTTAAAATATGTCCAACAATACCTTTTTACCAGAACTTGCAAATAAATGAGTCCCTATGATTGTAAAGATGGAACTGAAGTACTTTAAATTGCAGAGGTTCACAGAGCAAAATACGTAAAAAAGAAAAATGCAAAATAGCACTTTCAACCTTGCCCTCTAAGGAGAGAAAGGCCAGTGTTTCTAAAATAAATTTCTAAATTTAAAACATATTTTCTGTATTCAGAATTTTGCATGTGATTAGAATGAAAGGAAAATCTCAAGAGAACAAAACATGAAGTAAAAAATGGACATTTGAGCAATTATCAGAGGAGACAAAAAGCCTTGAACCTAAGAACATTTTCTCAAAAGTAATTTTTCAGCTGTTAGATATCAAAAGAAGCTAGGTTTATTCTATGTAAAGCAAGACTTCAGAATCCTGCTTCAAAAGCTATTCCAATATGGAAATAATTCTTTATATATTATAGCTTCATGAATTCTTTCATCCAAGAATCTCAAAAAGGAAATGAAGTAAGTGCAATGATTGAATTTTTTTGAATATTAATGACCTCAAGAAAAATGGAAGCAATTAAAAAGAAATAGAAGTCTACTGTAATGAAAGCCACTTTTTAATGTTATACATAAGGTTTGCTGGATAGTTATTGAAAAGTGATAGCTGATAGCTATTGTTTTGTTCCCGAGTTTGTTTCTAAGGAGCGTAATTATGCTACACAACCAGGGTGGAGATGTCTCAGAAGGGAGCATGTGTTTTATTCTAGCAGGAAGCCGTCCCTTTTATACCTACCAGAACACTTGTATTCATGAAGTGTTTCCGTATTAAAGCATACAGCAACTGCATTCAGGATTGTTTACAACTCAAGGCCTCAAATAGAAAAAATAAAAAAAAAACACCTTATTTTTAAATCTTAAAATGCTGCATGGTTCTTTATAGTCAAGGCCACTATTAAGTAGTAACACAGTGGCCTGCAAGATGTGATTTACAGGCCTCTAAAAGTCCCATCTGCTTCAAAATCATAGTCATATATTTAAAACAGTTTATTAGGTGGCCATCTTTATCTAACCCCCTTTTGTCAAGCAGGGCCTCCACCGCCTTAGATAGAGCATCTTTGTGCAAATGCAAAACAAGCAGCAGCACTTCCTCCAGTCTGGCTCGGCCTCAAAATAGGGTGAAGGGTTGGGCGAGCATAGAAAGTGCTAGATTTTACCTCTCTACTCTACTCCTGTACAGTACAAGTACACAGCAGTATTCACAGCACCCCTGTTGCCCTACAGTTAAGAAGTCATTGTCAAAAAAGCCATCTTAAAATGCAAATTACATTACCTAGGAAGAGATAACACATATGTTTGAAGTTATATTAAGGGCTTAAATAAAATCAATGGCCTTTTAAACTTTAATTACATTCCTAAAATGTTATTTGCTAGAATATATTACTGCTCACACCTCTATTTCCCATAGTCGGGAAAGGCATTGGCTAAATTCCCTGAGAAGGAAAAGCATGGAAGGAATACTTGTGGGTGGCTCACTGCTTCCCACTGAAGACCTTAGGTACATAACTGAGTATGGGGGATAAGCTGCACCTGTGTAAATCAACCCTTCTAGGCTTTCTCTATGAATTTTTCAGGACCACATATCCTTAGGATGCACATTTTTTTTTCTCTTGAATTCAGTAAGCTCCCTTTCCCTCTGGGGATGCCTCTTACTGATTAGAGCGACTAATTAAAAAAAAAAAAACAAAAGGTGAGGGGGGTATATATTAGAAAATATTTAGCTGTAGATCTATGCCATAATTTCTAATTATCTTATCACTACAAGCTTGACTCCTCTCTTACTTCTTTGATTCAGAAGTTGAGAGGTAAACAGAAGTTATTATTACACATTCCCTAATCTTCAATGCTATTTTTTGATAGTATTCACTAGGATTACTTTTCTCTAATCATAAACTTCTTTTTTATTTTTTGATTGCTTTGGATTTTAGGAAGCACTTAGATATTACAATATCACAGCATTATTACTTTGTAGTTCTTATATTTTCCGTATCAATTCGTGAAAAGTATTTATGGTTTGTTACTCTAAGACAAGTATAAAATTATCTGTACAACATCTTGTAAGCAGCTGTTAATCAGAAGAATTATAATCAATAACTTTCAGTATGATTAAATGCAAAGGAGGAAAGACTAGAGTATTAAATGGAAAAATATAAAAATTTAAAACAGTAGAGGAAAAGAGACAACCAGCAAAATCCTCCGTATTTTAAAACCTTGCCAAGAAATTCCTACTCAATTGCTTGTCAGTAAACAGCCCATGATGAAAAAACACTTTATTTGAAAGGAAGAGTTAATTATAATATAATTAAAATGGAATGTCCAGTAATATTAGAATATCCAGATGCTATCCATTTGCAAAAGAAAAACATAAGCATAATGTAAAGTTGGAAAATCTGTATCACAGAAAGATTTATGCCTTGTCAAAACAAAATAAGGAAAACCAAAATGAACTTTGAAAAAGAAGGTCTGTCCAGACCATACCTGGCTTTAATGATGAGAAAGAAATTCACTAGATGAATTATCAAGTCCTGCATGTTTATTAATAACATAATTTTCAATCTAATAATCTAAATATTGCCATAAATTATCAAAGTGAAAGTAAATAAAGTCTCTGTTGACAAGTGAAAGAGAACGTGTTTATGCCACCTGAAAAAAACACACCCAGAGAATAGTCAGTATTTCTACATTTCAGATGAATCAAGGAACATAGGAGGATCAACCTAAAATCAAGCTTGAAGAAAAATGAACTATGTACATATACATTTAGCTATTTTCACTGCGTAAGGCTTTGTGATTATCCTGGAGTTCTAGACAAATAATATTTGATCTGAATTCAAAGTGAGAATACCTAATCCAGTATCAGCCGTTGCTGGTACAATAAGTTCTTCAAATGACACCTCCAAAGAATTTACGAAAACTATGTTAATTTCTACCCTACTGTTAAAAATAGTTATATGTGTGTATATATATACATATATATAATTGTCATCTGTATAACTATATTTTATAATTATACAGCTATTTCGCATATATTAAAATTACACACATATTTTTTTGTAATGGAAGGATAAAGTTCACTGTTCCTAAACATTGGTTAAGGAAAACAAATACTTCTACTCAATGTGGAACATTGAGTAGTCATGAGAATTGGGGAACAAAGAATAATCTGAGTACACGAAAGCTAGTAATGATTTTTCAAAATGAAAAAAATAAGAATACTTTGAATATGAAAATAAAGCTAGAAGTTTTGTGTTAAAATTTTTAAATGATTACAACTCAGGAAATATTATTTAGAATACAAAATTCAGGATAAAAAATGTAAAAGGTGAAATGAAACAACTCTGTACCATGACAGGAGAGAATTCGGGACACATGTCTTAATTCAAAGCCTTAGTTTCTCCATCCACAAATTATACGTATATTGGGGGATGTAAGGATTAAATGATATGAAGTGTCTAATTTAGAGTAAGTTCCCAATAAATGAAGGGGAATTGCCAAACTAAAAGCATCTATGTAAATCAAATTCCCTTCCCAAGTGCTAGAAAGAAATTTCTTTTTTTTTAGAAAGAAATTTCTATCAGAGTTAAACATATACAATAAATTCTAAGTGGCTTTTAATGATATTTACCAAATGGTATTTTAGGCTCCTCTCAATAATAAATCTAAACAGAAATTTATATTCTGTGAGGCTCATCTCTAGCAGTAAGCATTTAAGAACAAGTGATATTTGGATATATCCAGGATAGTAAATTAATCTTCTGATATTTTCCTACTTATTAAAATTTAATTTTGCATTTTACAACTTCTTCATGATATGGTTCAATGAGATATGACATCAATTTAAAATAAAATACTCACCTTATGATAAGCATGCATTTATTATAAAATCATCTCATCATAAAAGTCTTATGTATTACATTTTCAAATATTACATTTAAAAATGTTTTATTATGAATTCACCCTTTTGAAATATATTGAACGATAGCACTGGCATAAAGTGCATCCTAATTTAAACTACAACTAGATATAAAAGTTAAATATTTGTAAATGGTGTTCTAAATCTTCAGGCTCAGTTAAACTATTCATTTGATAACAATATTCTTCTGACCTTTTTAAAAATGTAGTCAGAACTGTTGCAGAGAAAATTGTAGCTAAGAGATGATGTACTGTAAAAACATGGGAACATTCAAAAGAAGTGAATATATCTAGAAAAAATTATGCTTGAAACATTTTCATTTATTTCAAATATTTTAAATGAAAGCATAGAAACACATTCTCCCTAAGGCTTTAAACTGCATAGCCTGGATCGTTTCAATCCCCAAAAGGTCTATTTCTTGAATGGCTTTTACATGTAAGCAGAACAACCTTCTGAAATCGACTTCAAATATGTTTCTGTATGCCTCATAGGAACAGAGATGACGAAAAAAATGCTACGCCCCATGAATACTGGAGACCAGCATTCGTGTATTTAAAGTTATTTTTAAAGACAGTGTCTACAAAGTTCAGCATGAATCGATAATTTGGCAAATGTCTAGTCAATGTAATCAAAAACAAAGCCAAAATTCAGGATGAAATGCTAGCTTAGAAACGTGTGTGATAATTGCCAGGATGCTCCTTGACTTTGTGATGTGTAGATCAGATCACAGTCTGAAGCATTTAAAAATTTTCTTCTCATGGGCTCTGTTCTCAGGAAGATGGAGGATATTTACTTTTCTCTGTTCTTCCAACTAAGTAATCCTAAAAACTTCAGTACTATGTCTAAAACAAACATAGACTTTCGAAGGGGGAGAGAAAAAGGCCAGACTGGATGGGAAGTTTGAGACCCAAGATATGACATGGGGGTAGGTCCCTCAGTTTTCTTTTTGCTTCATATATCTCAGACTTGGAGCCAAAGACGTCAGTCCCAGGAAACAATGGCAGTCACAGACAGATCCCCAGCAAAGGCCTTTTTCTAGCCAAAACAATAAGAAGTAAGCAGCCTAAAAGGACAGAAAAACTTTTAGACAATAATTGCTTTCTTATTGCCAAACACCACATTTTTTTTTAAAGATTTTATTTATTTATTTGACAGAGAGGAGAGAGATCACAAGTAGGCAGAGAGGCAGGCAGAGAGAGAGGGGGAAGCAGGCTCCCTGCTGAGCAGAGAACCCCATGTGGGGCTCGATCCCGGGACCCTGAGATCATGACCTGAGCTGAAGGCAGAGGCTTTAACACACTGAACCACCCAGGCGCCCCCCCCCTTTTTTTTAAACCATGGCCTCACCTCTGCCTGTGTTATCAGAGCTGTATGGGAAGCCTAGACTTCAGCTTCTGCCAGTTATAACAAAGCACCTATGAAAGCTAATTTTATCAGCTTGATTGGGCATGGGTGCCCAGACATTTGGTCAAGTATTACTCTGGGTGTATCTGGTTTGTGAGGTTGTTTCTGGATGATCTTCATATTTGAATTGGTGGACTGTGTAAAGCATGATGCTCTCCCCAGGGTGAATGGCCTCATTCATCCAGCCGAAAGCCTGAATAGAACAAAAAGCTTGACCTTCCTGTGAGTAAGAGGGACCATCTCCTGCCTGACTGCTTTTGAGCTGCTACATCAGTTTCTTCCTGCCTTCAGACTCACACTAAAACACAGGCTTCTCCTAGGTCACAAGTCTGACTGTCTTTGAACAGTAAATACATCATCAACTCTCTTGGTTCTCAGGCCCTCAGACTCAGATTAGAACTACATCATTGGCTCTTTTGGATCTCCAGCTTGTTGAGACTTCTTAACCTATATTATTATATGAGCCAATGCCTTATAATAAATCTCTTCATTCATACACACACACACATACACACACACACACACACACATTTGTTTGATATATATGAGGTATATTGAGGAAATATGGATGTATATATATACATGTTTGTATATATAAGCTATATATTTGTATATATACCCTTTGGTATGTTTCTCTGGAGAATCCTAACCAATATATCACCCCAAACCCTCCTCTCCACAGTACAGTGGTGTCAGAAAAAACAGTTAGGGAGTCAGGACTTTCATTCCCACAAGGCAGTAATGAGCCCTTTTCCTAAGGTATCAGTGGGTCTGACAAGGGGAGTCTGGATTTACACCGCCACTAGGTAATAACAAGTTGTACCTCCTACTCCCCTCTGAGGTAGTGCCAGAGAAGGTCTTGTGCAGAGTCAGAGCTTTCACTATCACCACCCAGAAATGAGGCCACTCTTTAACTGTGGTGTCAGTGATAACTATGTGGGGATCAGTAATGAGACACTCTTACCCACCCCAGCCAGGGATATTATTGGAGATCTAGTGGGAGCCAGAAATCCTACACATACCAAGTAGTATTGAGGAGACTTATCCCCAGATATCAGTGGATCCTGATTGAGGAACCAAAAAAGTGGTGGTAGGGGCACTTTGTGTCAAAGCGTCAATAAAAAAAAAATCACTTGTCATATCAAGAACTAGAAAGATATAAGACTAAATGGAAAAAAAAAAAGGGAATTGATGTCAACACAAAGATGAAAGAGATTTTAGAATTATCTGACAAAGATTTTAAAGCAGCTGCCTTAAATATACTTCAAAGAGAAATTTGAAACATGCTTAAAACAAAAGAAAAAATAGAACGTTGTCAGAAAATAAATAAAAAGTTGAGCAAAGAAAGACAATATATAAAGAAGAACCCAGTGAAAATGTTAAAGTTGAAAAAGGAGAGATTAAAAACTCAACATATGAGCTCATGTGCATGACGAAGAAAATAGAAGAATCAGTAAAATTGAATAAAGAATAATAACAATTTCGTTAATGAACGAAAAGAAAATAGACTAAAAAATAAATGACCAGAGACTCTGGAACTTAGGGAACTATGAAAAAAAATTTAAAAATTCATGTCACTGAATTCCTGAAAGGGAAGAAAGAAGGTTAAGGCTGAAAAAACACTTAAAAAAATAATAACTGAAATGTTCACAAATTTGGGAAATGATATTAATGTACAGATACAAGAAGCAAAGTTTACACCAAACTCAGTAGCTGGAAGAAATCCACATCAAGACATAATCATAGTCCAAGTCAAAATTTCTTAAAACTAAAGACAAAGGAAAAAATCTTAAAAGTAGCAAGAGAAAATACTCATATGGGAACAATATTTCAAATAATACTAATTTCTCATTGGAAACCATGAAGGCTAAAGAAAGTGGCACACTATGTGTCATGTACAGAAGGAAAATACTACCAACCCAGTATCCAATGTCCAGAATAAATATCCTTTGGGAATGAAAAGGAAGTCAAAACATTCCCAGATGAATGAAAACTAAGAAAACTCATTGTTAACAGATACACCCTAATAGAATGGCTAAAGGAAGTTATCTAAACAGAAAGGAAACAATCAAGGAAAGAATCTTGGAATATCAGGAAGGAAGGAAGAACAGAGTAAGCAAAAACATGGATAAATACAATAGACTTTCCTTTTATAGAGTCTCCTAAATTATGTTTGAAGCAAAAAAATAATGGCACTGTCAGATTTGGTTCTAAATATATGCAGAGAACATATTTAAATCAATTTTATCATAAACAGAAATTAAGGAGATATTAAGAGAAGTAAATTTTCTACACATGACCCGAAGTTGAAAAATAATGATCTCAGAGACTGAGAGTTATAAATTATAACAATAAAAATTGTATTTGTACAAAAAAATATCTAGAGCAACCACTAAGCAAGAGATACACTTAAAAATAGTAGAGAAAAATCAGATGGGGCTGATTAGCAAGATGGCGGAGAAGTAGGACACCCTGTTACAACCGGTCCCCTAAAGGGAGCTGGATATCTACCAGAACACGCTGAACACCCATGAAATCAGCCTGAGAAGTAAGAGTTTTCACTTCTGGATCTCTACAGGAGCAGAAGGCAGCAGCTGAGAGGTAAAGCAGAGTGGGAACACGCGAACCTATCTCGGAGAATAAACAGAAGGGGGAGGGAGGCACCAGAAGAGGCCCAAGGACAGTAATACCCCAAAGGAAAATGCCCTGTGGTTGGGGACCAGCATTAACTGAGAGTCTGGTTAAAAACACTTAAAAAGAGCAAAAGATCTTAAGAAGTAACTAGTGGAAGTGGGTGGTCACGGGCACGGGCCTAAGCCCACGTTCCCAGGAAGGACACCACCAGCGTCAAAGAGAGACTGGCAGGTGGGTCCAGCCCGTGGTTCATGGACCTCCAGCTTTCCACTCCTTGCACCATTTCGTGGGCGGGGAGCACTCCTATAAGCACCTAAGAGAGCCTAGTGGGAAAGCCTGCAGCTTCTCTCTTGTGCAGCACTCCGTGGACTGGGTGCACTCCCACAAGCCCCTGAGAGACCCGGTGGGAGCCGTAGCCGGTGGTCTCTAGGACCTTGGGACGTCTGCCGCCTGCCGCAGGGTCTGGGCCCTCCCAGCCGGCGCCAGAGAGAGTGCAGCTGTTCTCGGGCAGGAATCTGAGCACACCCCGAGTGGGCCTGGAGTCTGGAGAGCCATCCCAGCAACGGCAGCCACCAGAAGCAAGTTTCCTAGACCTCACGGCTTTGGTCGAGCGAGGCTGCAGAGGCTACCAAGGGCCTCGCGGGGCCGCTGTGATGGTGACTAGGGGTGTGCACTACCCGTGGCAGGCTGCAGTGTGAGCAGACCATATTCTGGACCACCCAGAGGGGAGCAGACTGAGGCTTCTCTGTGATGTGGAGGTCTGGGTACGAGCAGATTCCTTGCTTGGACTCTCTGAAAAGGCGAAAAAGCTGCAAAAGAGCGAAAACCTCCAGAGAGCAGAAGCCTGAAAAACTGTTGTCCACAGAGCCCAGCCCCTTAATTGGGGAGCAGGGCAACTCAACCCAAGCAAGATTGACTGGAAAACAATGCGACAGGCCCCTCCCCCAGAAGACAAGCCAAAAAACAAGAGGACAATAACAACAGGGTCGCCATAAAAATATAAAACCCCAACATCAGGGGAAATCAATATATTAAGCTCCCGATAACACCCTAAAACCTGTATATTTCATAGATACAAGTTTTTCTTTCTTTCTTTTTTTTTCACTCATTCTCATGTTTCTTGTTTTATTTTATTTTTTTTAAACTACTTAACATTACAACTAGAGGGTTAATACAACCTATTGAGGAGTTATAACCACCCTCCCATCTTATCCTTCTGTCAGTGTTTCTATGTATTTGCTTTTGTTATGGTATAATATAAATCTTATTCTTGAGGTTCATTCTGACTAGGTTCTTTTATTTCTTGTCATATACTTTTGTCGGTCTTTATGTTTGTTCGTGTTTGTTTACATACCTTATAAATCTTATTTTTGGGGCCCATTCTGGCTGGGATCTTTTTTTCTCTTTCTCTCTCTCTCTTTTCATATCTTTATTCTTTCTTTTTGGTGGTGAATTCCAATTGCTCCAAAACCTTCCAGGGTGCACCCTGCCTAGATCATGGGTGATATATTCAGCTATACATCCTCTCATCCACTTCTCATCAAAATGACTAGGAGGAGGAACACCCAACAGAGGAAAAACCCAGAGACTGCACACTCTCCCTCAGAACTATTGGATATGGACATAAACAGTATGTCGGAAAGGGAATTCAGGGTAACAATTACCCAGGCAATGGCTAGGATGGAGAAAAACATTAATGACAACATAGAATCTCTAAGGGCAGAACTGAGAACCAGTATGGCAGATGTTAAAAATGCTATCAGTGAGATCCAATCTAATATAAATAGTCTAACAGCTAGAGTTACGGAGACAGAGGGTAGAATTAGTGATCTAGAGGACAAGATGGTTGAGAAGAAACGTCAGGAGGAGGGCTGGAACAAACTGCTTAGGAACCATGAGCACAGACTTAGGGAAATAAATGATGCCATGAAACGTTCCAATGTCAGAATTATTGGAATCCCTGAGGGAGTAGAGAAAGACAGACGACTAGAAGATATAGTTGAACAAATTCTGGATGAAAATTTCCCCAACCTGGGGAATGGAACAAGTGTTCGTGTCCTAGAGGCAGAAAGGACACCCACCAGGATCAACGAGTCTAGAAAATCAGCTAGACACATAATTGTAAAATTTGCAAATTATAATT
>CM052899.1:134640075-134725044 GCA_028534135.1 Potos flavus | reverse complement strand
AGAAAGGACACCCACCAGGATCAACGAGTCTAGAAAATCAGCTAGACACATAATTGTAAAATTTGCAAATTATAATTTTAGACAAGAGGTCCTGAGGGCAGCTAGGGGGAAGAGATCCCTTACGTACAGAGGAAGACCCATCAGAATAACATCAGACCTGTCCACAGAAACGTGGCAAGCCAGAAAGGGCTGGCAAGACATATTCAGGGCACTAAATGAGAAGAACATGCAGCCAAGAATACTTTATCCAGCAAGGCTCACATTCAAAATGGATGGAGAGATAAAGAGCTTCCAAGACCGGCAAGGATTAAAAGAGTATGTGACCACCAAGCCGGCACTACAAGAAATATTAAAGGGGGTTCTATAAATGTAGAAAAAAACCATGAGTGACATAGAACAGGAACTTACTATCTATAGAAACAAGGACTTCAGAGGCAACATGATGTCAATAAAAACTTATCTTTTAATAATCACTCTCAAAGTGAACAGCCTAAATGCTCCCATAAAATGACACAGGGTTGCAGACTGGATAAAACGACAGGACCTGTCCATATGCTGTCTACAAGAGACACATTTGGAACCTAAAGATACATTCAGACTGAAAGTGAAGGGATGGAGAACCATCTTTCATGACAATGGGCATCAAAAGAAAGCTGGGGTAGCAATTCTCATATCAGATAAATTAGATTTTAAGCTAAAGACTATAGTCAGAGATACAAAAGGACACTACATTCTTCTTAAAGGTCTATCCTCCAAGAAGATCTAATAATTGTAAACATTTATGCCCCCAATATAGGAGCAGCCAACTATATAAGCCAACTGTTAATCAAAATAAAAAGTCATATTGATATGAATACATTAATTGTAGGAGATCTTAACCCACCACTCTCAGTAACAGATCATCCAAACAGAAAATCAATAAAGAAACAAGAGCTTTGAATGACACATTGGACCAAATGGACTTCATAGATATATACAGAATATTCCACCCTAAAACAACAGAATACTCATTCTTCTCAAGTGCACATGGAACTTTCTCCAGAATAGATCACATACTGGGTCACAAATCAGGACTCAACCGATACCAAAGATTGAGATGATTCCCTGCATATTCTCAAACCACAATGATTTGAAACTGGAACTCAACCACAAGAAAAAGTTTGGAAGTAATTCAAACACTTGGAGGTTAAAGACTAACATGCTCAAGAATGTTTGGATCAACCAGGAAGTCAAAGATGAACTTAAACAATTCATGGAAACCAATGAGAATGAAGACACCAGGTGTGGTGCATAAACAATGAATCTTGGAACACCGAAAAAAATAAAGTAAAATTAAGATGTTAAAAAATTAATTAATTAATTAAAAAATAAATAAATAAAAATGGGCAGAGGATCTGAATCAACTTTTTTGCAAATATGACATATAATAGGTGCATGAGAAAGTGTTCAACATCAACTAATCATCAGGGAAATGTAAATCAAAATCACAATGAGATATCACTTCAGACCTATTAGAAATGGCTATTATCAAAATAGAAGAGATAACCAGTATTGATGAGAATGGGGAGAAAAGAGAACCTTTTTCTGCACTGTTTGTGGGAATGAAGTTTCCTCCAAAAATTAAAAATAGAACTACCATATGATCTAGCGATCTCACTTCTGGGTATATATCTAAAGGAATTGGAATCATTCTCATGAAGAGGTATCTGTAACCCTTGTTCATTAAAGCATTATTCACAATACCCAAGATATTAAAACAACCTGTGTCTGTCTACAGATGAACAGGTAAAAAAGATGTGGTACGGTGTGTGTGTGTGTGTGTGTATGTGTGCGTGCGTGTGAATTTATATATATTGGAATATTATTCAGCCTGAGAAATAAGGAAATCCTGCCCTTAGCATCAACATGGATGGACCTCGAGGACATTATACTAAGCGAAATAAGTCAGTCAGAGAAAGACAAATATTGTATAATCTCACTTACATGTGAAATCTAAAAAGACCAAACTCATAGAAACAGGATAGAATGGTCATTACTAGGGGCTGAGAATTGGGGCAAGTGTTGGTAAAAGGGTACAAATTTCTAGTAATAAGATGAATAAGTTCTGGGGATCTAATGTACAGCATGGTGACTATAGTTAACAATAATGTATTATATACCTGAAAGTTGCTGAGAGATTAGATCTCATATGTTTTCTTTTTTAAGATTTTATTTATTTATTTAAAAGAGGAGAGAGATCACAAGTAGGCAGAGAGGCAGGCAGAGAGAGAGGGAAGCAGGCTCCCTGCTGAGCAGAGAGCCTGATGTGGGGCTTGATGCCAGGACCCTGAGATCATGACCTGAGCCGAACGCAGAGGCTTTAACCCACTGAGCCACCCAGGCGCCCCTAGATCATATATGTTTTCACCCCCCAAACACACACACACAGAAAAATTATCTTGAGGTGATGGAGTTGTTAAGTAACCCTTCTGTGGAAATTATTTCCCTGTACATACATGTACCAAATTATCATGTTGTATTCCTTAAACTTATCCAATGTTATACATCAATTATACCTCAATATTGCTGGGAAAAATAAAAAATAAAAGGTTCTTTTTTTCATTATGTTGAGAAAAAAATGAAATGTATATTTTTCTATCAGAATAGTTTTAATAAAGAGGCAGGTTTTAGAAACCTGAAGGTTATAATCCCATGCTGATAATTTTCTTACAAAGATAGGATAATTTTGAAGAAGACAATAGATATTCCAATACAGTTTTTCAAAAATGTATATTCTAACCAATAAGCTCATTATGATAACATGATAATTGTAATTGGGAGGAAATTGTGATTAATGCTATATTTTTTTAAAAAATTTTTCAGAGTGTGTGTAAATTGCACTAGTTTGTTTTGAAAGAAGTATTTAATGTGTGGGATCTATGGAAAGATGATGGTGATTCTTGCCTAAGGAAATTAAATTGCAATCAAATAATTTACTACATATCATAGAATCCCAAGTCCTTACAATCTAAATTTAAAATACATATTGCACAAAATAATAAAGATAAAGAGTCAAAATAATAAAGAGTATATGTATGTTAAAGGAAATTTGACTACATTATAATTCTATTTATATAAATTCTGTATCCTCTGTAAGTCAGATTATTGACAAGAGAAATTTCTTTTAGTTGGAATATATATATGTGTATATATATATACATATATATATACTCACACATATATACACATACATATACACAAATATATGTATTTGAAAATAAAAGATATAAAATTATTCATGTTTTCAGTGGATATCGCAGTTAATATCTATTACTATAATTAACTAAGGCATTCATAAAGAAATAAAGTGAGCTAAAATTAAATACACAGCCCAGAACTGTTTAATCTTATTATGAAGAACAAGGAAACAATTTTGCCAATATAATATAACTACTCAGAGTAGGTGACACTTAACACACATGGGTATCATGTTGGACAAACCTTTTGCCCTTCCCTTTCTGTATTATGTGAAGCTCAAAGGACACTTACTAAGCTTTAGAAGTAACACACATTGAAAATAGGACAAGAATTCACAAAATAGAAACCACTGACTAAAGAGACATTTTGTTCATTTCATGTCCCTATTTTATTCCCCCATTTATTTCCATTTATTTTAAAGCATCTCTCCTTGTTGTTTTGTCCTTTTACTTGGCTAACTGAATCATCAAGGAGGATTAATGTGACTTTTAACCAGCACGGACTTCTTTTTCCTTTTTCTCAACACTCTTCTTACCCACCCAGGCCAAAGTTCCTTTGAAGTCAATGGGAAGTCCACATCAGAGGTGATTAGTAGGGTTCAGAGAAAACCAGAATAGCTTCCTAAGAAAGGCATTGTACCTTTCCACAAATATCTCCAGCCTGGAGTGTCACAACTCTTTTCTAAAAATCCAAGTTACTTACCTATTCAATCGAGCTCACTTTTAGTCCCTGTGCCTTAGATCTGAGTCAGGCTGTTTGTTTGACTGCTTGGGACAAATCTCTCTTTGGGTTGCATATTGAACCATGAACTTTTCCTCTCAGGACTTATCCCATAGTGTGCAACTATCTCTGTGTGTCATCCTTCATAGAATGCTGTAAAGGACCTGAAAAATTATGAGAGAGTGAAATGGGAAAGGTAGCTGCTGACAGGACAAAAATGATGAGATGGATACATTTTGAGACAGCTGCTGCACCCTGACAGCTGACTGAAAGCCAATCAGGCAAAGCACCACTGCCAACACCAAAGAAAAGTCTGGCAGAGGGGTGAAGCACACTCTCATAATTATGGGAACTAGAGAGGCATTTGCAATGGGAAGAGGATCAGCTACGTTCCGAATCTGCCTCTGCTGCTAGCCCCAACATACCTTTGGGCAAGACAAAGCACCTCTTGGAAAATATTTCTTAATGAAAGGAGTTTGGAGAAGAAATTTGGTTCCTTCCAGAATCTCATCATGAGAAATGTCACGGAATTTACTTATCCAAATGTTTTCATCATTATCACTGGTACTGGAGACTAGTTGGGATTTAAGGCACAAGAAGCAAAGTAATCCACAAAGGACCATTAAATAGAAAGAGGAAAACAGGATAGAAGACAGAAATAAATCAAATGTCATGTCTTCAGAAATGTCACTAACATGCAGATAAAAACTGGAAAGTCGAGTAGCTGTAGCTAGCATAATGTCATGCGCAAAAAGATCCTGATTTTGGATGGAAATGTCTTCTTGTACCTCACATATCATTCTGTCATATGTAGCTACTTGTTATTTTGATCTCGGTAAAGATATTAAAAGAAAAAAAATCTTGCTGCCAGCCTTTTCATAATCTTTTGATATCTTTTTTTAGGCAAAACAGATACATGATTCTAAGTATTTTTCTTATCATTCTTTATAACTATTTATATTTCTAATTACTTATGGATGTGACACTTGTGATCCCTGAATTCTTCAATATCCAATATACCTTTGCATGGCCTACAAGGCGGATGCAACATATTAAAAGCATAGAGTTGCAAATGTTAGAAAATCCATTAAATATATATATTTTTTTCTTTTGCTAGTACACGAAACCTCAGCAGGCACATGAATTCCATAGAAAAAAGCCAGGACTGAAGTAATGGAAGGAAGCCCAGCATCCAACAGAGGCTAAGGGGTAAGAACAAATGAAGTCTATTTTGATTATGAACAAACTAACATTCAGTGCAAGACAAATTCCAGGGATATTTTATTTCATGAACAACACTAATTCAAGCAAAATCCATAAATATGAGACAACTTTGTAGAAAATAAAAAAGGTAGAAAACAATATTTAATTTGGGGGAAAAATAGGTAAGGGAGAAGAAAAATCCTTCCTGTCTGAAATACGGTAAAACTTTCCATAACCAAATTAACACAGCAGTTTTAAGAAATTCCAGTTATTTGATAATGAGCATGACATGAAGAATAGTTCTCAGCAAATGAGATATTACTTTCTGTTGCAAATTTTTTCTTCAGAAAAATAATTGGTTTCTGAGTCAATGCCTTTCCAAACAGTAATTAATGAGAGCCACTGACAGTGGAGATCGGAGAAAACAATATTCAAGGGTTAACTGTGGGAGAAATTAGTTCACTATTTAAGCTTATGGAATAAATTGTTAGTTACTTGAAAAAAGTGTGAATAGAAGAGAATGCATATATATTTCTCAGTATGACATCATCATTATTTTGCCTATCTAAACAGGAAGTAGAGCCAGGGCATAAGGATGTTTCATCTATACATTAATAGAATGAGTTATATAATGAAGGAAAAATTAATGCACTATAAGTATAGTTGGCCGGTTTTAAGTAATTGTTAGTTGCAAAGGCAAATCAAAATTACCTTCAAAATTTATTTCTAAAATTATGCTACATATTTGCTCCACTTTATATATTGAGAAATATGTTTGCAGATCCTGAAAAGTCTATTTCTTTCTAATTTAAGTGATCCATCTGTTTTGTTGAATTATCAATAGACACTATTAATAAGACTCTAAGATAAATATGAAATTTTGAGGAGAAAAATATTTCAACATACATTATGTTTATTATTTTTGAAAATATAAATACTTAAAAGTATAAAAGGGGAATTTAAAATATGCTTGAAATGTATTGATTTATTAAATCCATGCCTGCTGGAAATCAAAGATAAGTAGGAAGAGCCTGAATGAATAACAAATGGCTAATTTTAAATTGTTGAGGGTTTTGCTCCCAAGTCAATCAACACACCTCAGTGATAAGAATGTTTACAATTCAGTCAGAAAAATGGTAGAAAGATATAATTACACTATTGTCATCTTTTGGCTGTAGTAAAATTACATTATTTCTTTTCAATTAACTAATTATGTAGTGCCAATTTCCTAGGTATCTTTTTAAGTGCGTCCTCAAATTTCATCCCCATTGTACAAGTGAGGAAACTAAAACACAAATAAGTTTATTAAAAAGAGAGATATTACTTATTATACTAATTATAAATTAGTATGCTCTGCCAGATGTATCACATTTTATCATCATTTTGAGGGTTCACATAATCTTCTTTTTCAATAGGAATTCATTTCAATAGGAATTGCATAGTCAAGGAATTTGGATAGAAACAGGAAATTTACCAATACTGATAGTTTAAACAAGAACCTCTTAGCTTAAAATTAAGAACAAAAGAAGTTCTTCATTAAAAAAAAAAAAACATTGTGGCAAAAAAAAGAAATTATGGCTAAGTTTTTTTTTTTTCCCCTATGAAGAAGGAAGAAATTAGTAACAGTCAGACAGAAGGAAGGAAGAGAGGGAGTGGGGCAGAAAGGTAGGAAGGAAAGATGGGAGAAGTGGAAAAGGGAAGTAAGAAAGGAGGGAAGAAAGGGTCATTATTCTGTTGGATTTCTTTCAATAGGTTTTATTTTAAATACCGAATAAGTATTTAAGCCTGATTACCTTGTGTATCAGTAAACTTATTTCTTGGGTACTTTTTTTTTAAGATTATTTATTTATTTATTTGTCAGAGAGAGAGAGAGGGAGAGAGCAGAAGCAGGCAGAGTGGCAGGCAGAGCAGGCAGAGGGAAAAGCAGACTCCCTGCAGAGCAAGGAGCCCAATGTGGGACTCAATCCCAGGACCCTGGGATCATGACCTGAGCCAAAGATCATGAACTGAGCTGAAGACAGATGCCCAACTGACTGAGCCACTCAGGCATCCTTTTTGGATACATTTTATAAATGAGAAAAAAAAAAAATTGTAAGAAGCTAAGATATTAGCAAAAGCCAACATGTAATGTTAGTTCTCTATTTTGAAAAAAAACCTATAAAACATGTGATAACTATAGGGGAGTTCTGTATAAGCAAGGTACACTAACATTAGAAAATGTTTCCGAATGATGGGCATCCTGAAGCAGAACGTCTTTGTTAGAGGAAATGTAATGATCTTCAAGAAAGGTTATAATTGCACCGTAAGCAAATGTAAGTGCAAATCCACCATTTAGGGGTCGTCCAACATTGAGAGATGACTTTCCTACTTCCTACAATGGCATTCATGGGCTAGCAGCTAACTCTGTTTATTGGACAGAGCCTTGAACTACTTGGTCATCCATCAGTGGACAAAGGGTGGGGAGAGAATCATCTACAGAATAGCAGTTTCATGACTCAGTCTAGGGTAACCAACAATGAAAGGTGCTGATGAAATGTCAACCCCCAATTTTTACTATTTGCTAAAGCAAAACCCTAGGAGATCTTGAATAAGTTTGCTCCCATGAGAAAGTAACAGTGGTTTCCTCAATAATATAGAGTACAATAATGTAGAGTTCAAAGAGATTTACCTTCCACAAAAACAAAGGTGTTCTGTGGAGAGTGTTACTTCTAAACTTCTAAACTTGGTCCTGGCATGCACCTGGATTGCCTCTCTAAAAAAGCATAATCCTCCTCATATAGCTTTAAAGCAGTACCTCTCAGCACAGAAAGATTTTTTTTTTTTAAACTGACCTCCTGTCTGTATGTGCACCCTCTTTCATTTTATTTATGTATCTGCCTGTACATGTAAAAATGGACAATGAATTATTTCATTTTTTAATACAGATGAAAAACGTCTTCATGGAACTGGTAGCTAAATAGTTGGGTATAAAAGCTTTTGTGTTAGCTAATATTTGATGAGAGAAGGAGAAGCACTCTCAATGGCATAGAAACTGAAATGTGTTATAACAATTAGACCTTGTGCATTTGTGGGAGCGGGTTCAGCAGTCTAGTGGCTATGGCCTCTTCTTCTGGTTTGAGGCCTGAATTCAGGTTTAGAGGTTGGAAAGGAAAGGTAAATGCATAGTTGGGGAGAGAGCAAGGACTAACTGGAAGACTCATCTGTCTCTCACCTCCTCCAACCTTTATGATAAGAGGGATTACAACCAGGAGAGCCTGGCCCTCTTCACGTGAACTGTACACCCACTGGCTCAGGATTTGGGAAGTTGAAAGAGGAGATTCGAAGGGAACAGAATGAGCTACAGGTCTCACTGCTGGCCCCAAACAACTAGTTAAGCCAACAGATGAGTAATGTATGGAAGCAGCAGTAGCCCCTGGCCCTATGCAAACTTCAAAGCATAAAAATACATACATACATACATACATACATTCATAAAAAGTGGGGCTGCTTCTCCTCCTACACAAATTTCTTTTATGGCCAACCTAATTTGACAGCATATCGTGAAGGAAATCTGTGAAACAGAGCTCCAGTTTAGCTAAACTGACACAGTAAAAAGCCACCATAGGTTTCACTGTAGAAAGCAAATGAAGAACACAGGCGTAAATCTTTTTATGCATCTTAACTGTGAAGATACATAAGAGGTTTCCTCAGACTGTCTGCAGGCTGCGTCAGGCTGTGAAGAAGTCTCCATAGGCTTTAGTCATAATAAGAGGGCCTGAATAATCTGCCCAATCCAGAAGAGGACATCTGATGCCCACAATGGAAAATAAGCCAGAAGAAACTTTGTAAAAATAATATATGCTCAAACAGTCCTTTTATACTTTCATAAATAGATGGGTAGATGGAGGATGTTGATAGACTCAAATACGTGTGTGTGCGTATATATATATATATATATATATATATATATATATATGTGTGTGTGTGTGTGTGTGTGTGTGTGTGTGTATGTGAATATATATATAATTTTGAATAATCTATTTTTTAAATAGTTGAAGATATATCAGTACCATCAGCCATGATAGTTCAGAGCCTCTGAGCACAAACTGACATTTGATCAGCAAAGATCTTCAATGATCTTCACATTAAAGAACCTGTAGTCCCTTCCCACATTTAATTTAGCAAGAAATAAGTGAAAGCTTTACATTTTGGCGAGACAACTCCATTCAAATTTCAGGAATACACTTATTTTTTATTTGGGGAGAACAGTCATAAATATTGTTAATATCTTTCCATTATAAGTAAATATGTTTTCATATATGAACTATGCAGTTCAGAGAACAAAGTACTTGCTATCCTGTGAAATGTCTCATTTTAATCCAATATGTAGTATATGTGAGTTGCCATAAGAATACTGATTTGAACACAAATCTCTATGTGTTGCAGGCCTTATCAAGTGCTTATTTGAATAACCTGTAATAGACTGGCTTTTATTGCAATCAAGTATGGACGTGAATAAATAATTTTGAAATCTATCTATCTATCATCTATCTATCTATCTCTTTCATTTATCTCTAACAGCCAAGCTTTATTCAAAACTGATCCTTGAGGGACAGCTGGGTGGCTCAGTTGGTTGAATGTCTGACTTTTGATTTTGGCTCAGGTTATGACCTCAGGGTCCTGAGATGGAGCCTGCTTAAAATTCTCTGTCTCCCTCTGCCCTTCTCCCTGCTTGTTTGTGCACATGCTGCTCTCTCTCTCTCAAACTAATAAATCTGAAAAAAAACCCAACCCAGATCCTTAGGATTTTAGCACTAAGGTCCTCCAAGAGATTCAGTCAGGATATAATATGTTATACTCTGGCATCTCACTCCTAGAGTATTCACTTAGTGATTATAGGAGTGCCTTAGAGCAGGATGGGGATGCTATTGAAAAGAAAAGGAGAGGCATTGGATACCAAGATATGGAAAGAAATTAAGGAAAGAAAAGAAGCAAAAAGAAAAATAAGAAAAGGAGAAGGGGCACCCAGGTGGCTCGGGGAGTTAAGTGTCCAACCCTTGATTTCGGCCCAGGTCATGACCTCAGGGTCCTAGGATTCAGCCTCACATCAGGCTCTGCACTCAGCAAGGAGTCTGCTTAAGGATTATCTCCCACTGCCCCTATCCCACTCTCTCTCTCTCTTTCTCTCTCTCTCAAATAAATAAATAAATAAAACTTTAGGAGAGAAAAATTAGCTTTCATTTGTTGACTAGTCATCAAAGAATAGTGTTAAATTTTTCTCTCTGTCTGTGTCTCTATCTTTCACAAATACATACATAACACACACACTCACCTCACACATGTACACCAATAAACAACATTAAAAAAGAAAAACCTTACTGTGCACTGTAGTAAGATCTATAAACACAACAAAGGTTGAAACACAGAGAACACACAAGATAATTATGGGAGCTTCTATCTCCTTTATCCTCCATCCCACAAGAGTCCTTGTTCCCACTCTACGTTTTAACAAATAATTATCCATTGTCATAGGTAAACTTGCCTGTCTTCTCTTTGAAGCTTTTCCTAACCCTACTGAATTGGTCATCCCCATTTTGTGTGGTCTAATTATTTGTGACAATTCTAAATGATCTTTGTGATAATTAGTGCTAGTAACTATAATGGAGGCTTTATCAATGAAAGATATAATAGGTACAATATTATGTTATATATTATATAATATGTAGATACCATAATGACACAAGTTGAGTTTGAGACTGTCTATAAGAATGTATTTGTAGGCAGTTGGAGCTTGAGCTATTATGACCCTCAGGCTCAGAAGACTAGTTTTGTTTAATTTTCATAGTAAATCTTTATTTTTTTAAATATTTTATTTTTTATTTGAGAGAGAGAGAGCACAAGTGGTGGGGAGGGACAGAAGAAGAGGGAGAAGCAAACTCCTCACTGAACAGGGAGCCCTACTTAGGGCTCAGTCCCAGGACCCTGGGATCATGACCTGAGCCAAAGGCAGACACTTAACTGACGGAGCCACCCAGGCACCCCATAGCAAATCTTTAAAACAAATGTCTTTTCACCTTGTTTACAGAGTTGAAGCCTACAGAAATTATCTTTAATTAAAAGTCTTACAAACAATGAGTAGAAGAAATAAGATTGACCCCAGGTGTTTACAATGTTAATACCCATTTCTCACTGAATTGCAATCATCTGCATAACAACTATATTCTCTGTTTGTTTTGAGCACCTAGCAGAGGGCCTGACTCATATAAACATCTCCTACGTATTTCTTATGCCTCCAAAGTTGCTATGTACCAATGTGGTTCTTTCAGTTGTCTTTCTTTGGTTGTTGCTTGTTCTGATTGCTCAGTTCAACTACCTTTCCAGTTTTAGAGAAATTTGAATTCACTTCTAGCAGCACCATATCTTCACCCTATATCGATTTCATACTAAGTCCTTATCGATAAATGGAGATAAATGATAGACAATTTAATGTATGTTTATTGAATATTTATTTATTTTTAAATTATTGACTTGATGACTTTAATAGACTGAAAGTTTTGTTATATCTATGGGTGAAAACAAACATTTCCTATAGTTTAAATAAATGCTCATATAAGTCTGTTAAAATAAGTGTGGTGTGGCTAACCTATTAAGCAGCATAAGTGAGGTTTTGCTTAACTGAAGCTTTAAGAATCTTAGAAAAGGAGATACAGATATTAACTTTGGGTGGGGTCAGAAAGGAAAGCCTGTTGGAGCATCTGGGTGGTTCAGTCGTTTAAGCATCTGCTTTCAGCTCAGGTCATGATCCCGGGACCCTGGGATAGAGCCCTGCATTGGGCTCCCTGTCCAGCCGGGATCCTGCTTCTCCCTCTCCCTTTGCCCCTCTCCCCCTACTCCTGTTCTAACTCGCTCTGCTCTCACTCTCTCTCTCTCAAATACATACATACATACATACATAAATAAATCTAAAAAAAAAAGAAAAGAAAAAAGAAAAGAAAGGAAAGCCTACTGCTTATAGCATTTCCTGACTTGTTTAAAAGAAACAAAAGGCAGGTAACTGAGTTCAGTCTTTTTAGAGAAATAATGAGTGGAGAAGAAAATAATACATAATAGATGCAACAGATTTGTATGACTATCAGGTTAAATTTAAAGTTCGGCAATATCTCAGTCTACTGATTGGAACGTCATTGTTCAGCTCTTTCCAAAAATCCTTGATCACAATAATAAACAGGTACATAGACCTACGGAGTTAGTTGAAGCCTCTGGTAAAGTGTTTAGAAACATGCATTTTAACAAATGTACCAGTTAATTTTTGTGATCATGCACATTTGAGAAACACAGACATACTGGACTTCTAAATAGAAAAATATAATTTAGATTCTTAGTTCTCCTATTAACTATCTATATGACTTTATACATAAATTTTCTTTAGTTAAACTTAGCAGAATTTTAATGAGTGTTTATTATGTTTAGAAAGGGTTTTATACTTGGTGCTTCAGTTGAATATCTTACTTTAGGAAGTAACAATTTCAAAAGAGATGCTTTCAAATGTCTTTTCCAGTTTTAAAATGTTGATACCATAAAACAGGCCTATTTGTTTTTTGTTTATCTAATGTGTTATTTTTAAGAGATTTATGGGAACATAGTTTAATTAGAAAGTGCTAACATGAAAGGGTTATATTAGCAGAAGTTTAAGCACATTGAGATTATCTCAATAGCTTTCTGACATACACAATTTCAGACACTATTAAACTAATCAAATGAGATACAGCTATGATTACATGACTCACTTATACTCAGAGCGAGAACTTTTTTTTTCATAATGGTATAACAATATCAATGAGAATAAAATATATGTATTTGACTTTACTGAATCAGTTTTGTGACAATCTGGATTAATTATTTTTAGAATACAATTAAACTAATTTATAAAGTTAATTTGTACTAATCTTATAAAATATATATCTAAAATTTAAATCTCAGAAAATATTTATATTGCCTCCAATATATAATCTTATTAATCTTAATATATTTTTTAAAGTGTGCTTAAACATATCCTCAATGTAAATTAGTTGTTAAAATATATTCACAGTAAAAATAATCGCTAATTCAACCAAGAAACAACTTGGGTACCAACATTATGGGAAGAATTTCAAATGATATAAGAAAAGGTATATTTCACCTTAAAGATGAACTATAATGTGGATATATTCCATTTTCATCTTGCCGAAAGGGAAGACATTATACTTTAATTTTATTAGACATAAAGATGTAATGATTAACATAATAATCAAATTTGTGGTATTACTGAACTGGAAGGCACTGAAATGATATTTGGAGGAGTGGTAAACTGAATAAATTACTTAAGAACTATTAAATGTTATGCAACAAAGATGAAATAATCCTATATAATATAGCATGAAAACATTAAGATAATTATTTATTATTGAAGAAAGTAAATATTTTCAATTTTTGGCCAGCAGAAACAGTCCTGTATGATATATTTATGTGCGTGTATATGAACAAAATAGTGATTTTATTTTTATAAGCTAACATTATGCATATTTTTTAAATTTTCCAGGTATGGTATGGTAGTTAAGAACTGCTCAGCAACAGTGGTGCCTGGGTGGTGCAGTTGGTTAAACGTCTTACTTTTGGTTTCAGGTCAGGTCATGAGATAAAGCCTGGAGTTTGGTTCCACTCTGAGCCCAGAGTCAGCTTTCTCTGCCCCTCCACTGTGTGCAAGCACGTACGCACGCACACGTGCTCTCTCTCTCTCTCTTCCTAAAATAAATAAATAAATCTTTAAAAAAGAATTTTTTAGCAACATATAAGAGTGCCCACATTCTTATTTGCAATGTAAGGAGTTCCTATTGTCAGTCTTACATGTTACTTTAATTTACATTTCCTTACGGATACAAAAGATGAGCACCTTCTCTTAAATTTCATAGTAAATTTCTTATTTTTGCCTTTTCAAATTTTTCTCCAGACTGTATTTTTCTCATTTATTTCTTAGGATATAATAAAAATAAGAATTATTTGTAACTTTCCTTCACATAGGTCACAAATATTTGGAAAATCCATCATTTGTCGTTTACTCAGCATAATGTATATTTTGTTATACTTGTACATTTTTCTGTACTGCTAAATATGCATACCTTTCCTCTATTATCATGGAGTGCCTCTCTGGTGTGGGAGGTTATCATCATTCCATGTTTTTTCAAGTATTCTATTGTTTTCTTAAAAAATTTTTGTTATTTATTTATTTATTTGGTATTTAAATCTCTAATATACTGGGTATTGCCCATTTATAGCAGCAGAGTAAAAAATAGAAAATGTGTATTTGCTTTCAGATGGATTATCAATTAAGATGAGATCATTAATAAGTAAACCCCTTTTCCTAAATGAATTGAAATGCAAACATTTTTATATTAAATTTTATGGAGTATTTATTCTGTTACACTGATCTAATTCACTATTCCTGTGACAATATCGTTATAATTACAGTGGTTTTATAGAAAAATTCAATATCTTGTCAACTCAGTCCTCCATAATTCTTTTTTTTTCATATTTTATTGTTTATGGAACTTCCTTATTAATATTAGAATCTAAAAAACGATCCTCAAGGATTATCAATTGAATTTCATTACACATATATATTATTTTTGGATGATAATTTCCTTCCTGAAATTAATTAAAATTAAATCTTCTCATTGAGAATTAGAGTAAAATCTCTACTTCTTCTTATAGTTTCAATGTACTTAAAAATTAGTGTTCCCTTTCTATAAATATTACAAATTTCTTATTGTATTTATTCCTTGGGTTCTTATATCTTTGACCATTATTTTGAATATATATTTACATGTGTGTATGTCTTTATTCCATCCATATATAGCCTTTGCTTGAGTTAGAAAAAAACTATTTTGTATTTATCTTATATTCAACTATCTTTAAAAATTCTGTCCTATTTAAGTGTTTTTAACTAAAGTCTCTTGCTTTTTTTTTCTTAAGTTTGTAATCCTATTGTCTTCAAAAAATACATACTCTTGGCACTTCTTTCTGAAATGTGTAAAAAATTTCCCTGATCATAATAGTAAGTGAGGAAAAGCTTTCCTATTTTATTCCTGAATTTAATGAAAAGCGTTTCAATATTTCATCATGTTGTCCAATATTTTCTACTTTGCTTTAAAAATTAACTTGATCCTGTTTAATTACTCTCCCTCTCTTCTTGTTTTACTTAGAATTTTACTATGAATTGTTGTGAAAAACTTTATGGATGTGATAAAATTTTCTACAAAATGGAAGACACAAAAGATAAAGATAAATAGAAAAATAAATAAAGTGTAAAAGCTAAGTAATCATGCATAGACCACGGTGGCTCTAGCATTTTATTATTATTCAACATTTTCTTGTTTGGATCTCGAGATCAAGCAGTTTTCTTAGTAGTGGACTCTCAAAGGGATAACTATGAGATTAACAAAACCAAAACATCTTATAAAGTTACGTTTTGTCTTACCAAATCATGGCCTTTAGAATTTCATTATCATACAAAGTATTAAACCTCCTTTTACTGGAAAAAAAGAAAAAGAAAGAAAGAAAGAAAAAGAAAGAAAGAAAGAAAGAAAGAAAGAAAGAAAGAGAAAGAAAGAAAGAAGAAAAGAAGAAAGAAAGAAAGAAAGAAAGAAGAAAGAAAGAAAGAAAGAAAGAAAGAAAGAAAGAAAGAAAGAAAGAAAGAAAGAAAGAAAGAAAGAAAGAAAGAAAGAGAAAGAAAGAAAGGAAGGAAGGAAGGAAGGAAAATTCTGGAGCGATGATGTCAAGGGTTAGGTCTCAATATCAGCAGCTCAACAACATTATCAAGACTCAGTTTCTTTCAGTGTATGCCCTCAGCCCTCATTAGGATGATGCTTTTCCTCTTAACTCAGTGTTTTGAAACTTTAACCTTTATCGGATCCACCTGGAGGGTTTGTGACACCACAGAGTGTCTGCTTTAGTAGCTCTGGGCTGGGGTGGGCACAAGATTTTGTAGTCCCAACTTGTTTCCAGGTCATGTTGATGATTCTGAGCTCACTGACTCCCCATGTGGTTCCCCAAATGGTAGGAAACTTTCCCGGCATTTCATATGGATTACAATATCCTTAGGCAGAAGATAAAATATCCCTAACCAGTGTCCTGTGTTACAAATTTTTTTTTTTTCAAAAGCCACAAAGTTGATTTTTCCTCACTTCTTATTTTCTAGAATGTTGTCCTAGGTCCATAACTAACCAAGGTCTTTACAAGATAATTGAGTTTATTAGTGTTTGTTTAGATCCATCAAGTTTCACCAGCTGGGGTTCTCCTAAATACCTTGATCACTTAGAGGACAGTAGGAAAAAAAAAAAACTTAGAAATTTTGTAAGTAACAAAAATGGGCAGAATGACTATAGATAGAAAATTAACAGAGCCTTAAACAACAAAAGCTAATATACATTTTGTATCTTTTTTGACATAAATTAAGTTGCCAAAGATGTATTGGTCTTTTAAAAAATGAATTTGATTTTATCATTGTCCTATTTTTTTTCCTTTTTTCATATTTCATCAGTAATAAGTTAATTGCCTAATTCTTTGATTTATTTATAGTTTGTCATTGAATTTGTAAATATTTAATTTACCTAATTTTAATCTCATTTTATAATAAGTTTTACAGTGGTAACTATTTCTCTAAATGCATTTTTGAGTCCCATAGGTTTACTAAATTGTTCTGTTTTTCATTATATTCTGTTGATTTGGAATTACTTTCCATTTGTGATATTTTCTGGTATCTTGTAGTTATTTCAGAGAATGTTTCTTAATTTTTAAATACATACATTTTCTTTGAGCATGTTTCTACTATTGATTTTTAGGTTTCATTTAATTACACCATATAAAATATCTACCCTTTTGGAACTGTATAAGATTATCTGCATAATAAAGTATAGGTTAGGTTTATGTAAGTGATGTATGGGTTAAAGAAAAAAATTTGAATTCTCTATAAATAACAAAATTACATATATCTAATGATTGTAAACATATAAACAAATATTTAAGCTTTTTGATAACACATTATTCAAGTCCTCTATGTTATTGCTATATATTTGGTGTATTTGGCTTGTTTCATATAGCCATTATGAAAAGGGTATCTATAATTTTTTTAAAGATTTTATTTATTTATTTTATTATTATTATTTTTAAAGATTTTATTTTTTATTTATTTGACAGAGAGAGAGATCACAAGTAGGCAGAGAGGCAGGCAGAGAGAGAAGGGGAAGCAGGCTCCCTGCTGAGCAGAAAGCCCAATGCAGGGCTCGAGCCCAGGACCCTGAGATCATAACCCCCAGGACCCTGAGATCATGACCTGAGCCGAAGGCAGAGGTTTAACCCATTGAGCCACCCAGGCACCCTAGATTTTATTTATTTATTTGAGAGAGACACCATGTTCGCGCGTGTGCGCGCGCGAGAAAGAAAGAGCCCAAGCATGAGGTGAGGGGTGAGCTGGACGGCAGAGGCAGAGTGAGAAGCAGACTCCCTGCTGGGCAGGGAGCACACTGCAGGACTCCATCCCAGGACCCTGGGTTCATGACCTGAGCTACAGGCAGCTACTTAACTGACTGAGCCACCAAAGTGTCCCAAAGAGGATATATTAAATCATCTACTACATTTCTTCTTTTTTGAAGTTGTTCTTGCAATTGGAATTATTTTTTATTCGTCAATGTGGCTTCTTATGATTGATTCATATATGTTTAATGTCTTTGTGGATTTTGAAATTTATTAGTATATATGTGTCCTTCATTCACTGATGTAATGTTTGGCTCTTAGCTCTAATTTATCTGATATTTATATTGATATGCATAATTTATTTATTTTCATTTGGCTGGCATATATTTGTTTAAGTCTTAGGTTTCATGTTTTTAGTTTGCTTTTGATTTTTAGTTTCTTATAAATGATATTTAGCTGATTGTATTTTTTCAATAAACCAATCTTATGGGCTGATTTTATAATTCTAGAGTTTGGATTCAAATAGTTTTTTTGTTTGTTTTCTTTTCTTTTGTTTTCTTTTGCGGAGACTCTCATTCACAAAATATGAGCCAAAAATGAATAAACCATTTCCACCATCCTGAAAACCAATGGCAGGAGAAATTCTATAGCTTAAAATAGAGTAAAATATTCATCCCTCAGGGGGCTTAAACACAGGCTCATAATTTACTTAATCTGATAGATCCCCAAGGGAATTTTGTTCTTTCTTATATTTCAAAAAGAGCATCGAGGACTAAATTCAAGCTAATATATTATAATCAAGTTCCAATGGCCAGTTTCCTTTAGGCCTTTAGGCCTCAAATAATTCAGGGAATAGGCTGGTGACTGTAGTCTTAGAAACTCCCTGGAAAGGGAGTCTGTTCACATTCTAATCAGGACTTGCATCACTGTGGCTCTTTAAAATTTTGCTCAGGGGCCACAAAAGCAAACGGCACACTATCCAGGACACCCAATCTAACAATGCCTGTTTTTTTTATTTTTAACTATCATTTTTTAAAATTTACATTCAATTAATTAACATATAATGTATTATTGGTTTCAGAGGTAAAGGTCAGTGTGATTCATCAGTCTTATATAATACCCAGTGGTCATTACATCACATGCCCTCCTTAATGTCCATCAGCCAGTTACCCCATCCACAATGCATATATATGTTGACAAGGCATTTAGCCAATCCACATTTAGTATAATAGCTGACATTTGATTTTGTGCTTCTCAATTATACCTACAGCCTGGTTACATTTCTGCTCATTCATCTTATACCTTTCCTAGTCCTTAAGTTCTATTCTGCTTTTCAATTTTGCCTGATTCGTCCCTTCCTTATCAATAATAAATCAAGCCATATAACTTTAGTCTTTCAAATTATACTCTCACCCAAATGATTTATTCACCAACAGCATTTCCATCAGAATGAAACATTTTGAATACTTTCCTATTTTATCCCTTCCCAACATGAAATCTTAATTTAGAGTGCTTTTACTTCCCTGATTTTATCATCAAAATATAAGATGTCTTACTTTGTGGTTATTATATATTTTTCTTACATATTTTGTCTTTTGTTTCAGTAAGTATTACTTAATTACCTTATTTTATTTAAACATAAATTGTTTTAAGACTTTTGCTAATAATTGTTTACCTAATGTATTTTCCATATCTTGAGATATCTATGATGATTCAGTTGATATTTGGTTGGACTACACAGGAGTAAATAGTTTCTGAATTCTTATATGTCTAAACATGTAGCACTTTCATGGTGACAGTCAAAAGAGGTAGTGACTTAGTAGAGGATTTTGGAATTGCTATCATTTTCTCTCAGTAGTCTGTAGATGTTCTTCCAGTCATTGGCTTCTGGAATAGCAGATAAAATTATCTGTAAGTAAAGTTTTCTTTGGGTCTGAAGTTTGGTTAAGATATCTGTTTACCCTGAAAAGTAGAGATATTGCTGTTATGGCTAAGCATAAGTCTTTAAAATTAATTTTTCTAGTAGTTATTGAATTTTTCGAAAATAAAGTCTTTTTTAAGCTTAGGGAAATTTTCATATGTTCAATTATCCTCTCTGTTATTTGCATATGAGATTTCCTTCACCTGTTCTCCTTATCTTTTATTTTTCCCTCATGAATTCTATTTCCATATATATTACAGACAGAAAGAAAAAACACTGTTAATATATATTTATTTAATCTTCCTCAATAATATTGGGGTTTCTAATAGGAAAAATCCTATTTTTCAGTTGATCTACTGACCTTAAAATTTGAAAACCATGGGATTTCTCTTGTTTCAGAGAATCTTCATGAATATTTTTTAGCTTTCTCATTACTTTGTTGTTGTTTGTTGTTAATTTTCTCACAATGCAATCTTGTCTTTATCATTTAATGTACTTCAGGGAGAGACTTGTTCTGAATGTCCACCTTGAACATCCATCTTCATTGTTCATGTTAACATGTTCCCTTACTGAACTGTAATTATTTTCTCTTCCTGATCATGATTTTTGAGTTCAGTAAGGCTCAGTGCATTATTTTATGATTCCTTTCTCAATAGCAAATGAGTGATAAGTAGAATATGTGATGGATTCCTTTCTGGGAACAGGTAGAGAAAATGCTTGGTAGAGAATTATTTCATTACTGATGTACACGGAAGAATTTCACATCCCAAGATTTCCTGGTTCTCCAAGCAGTAAGAATAATGACAATCAACTCATGAGAGCAGTTTACCTATACGTCAATTGTAGTCAGCTGGATCTAGTAGGTCGGCCCACAATAACTCCCAGCTAAATGGTAGGCATAGCTAACCCCTTTCTGGTAGAATTTACTAGCTTCTTCCTGCTCAACCTTCAGGAAATCTTGATGTCTTCTTTATTTGCCTCAGATCTGGAAGAAATATACAATCTCTAGTTGGCCATGAACTCTGATTTACAATCCATACAAAGAAAAACAAAGTTCCATGTTTTTTCTTTCTTTATAGATACAGGGAGAAACACTGAGTTCAGACAAATGTTCTGGACTCTGCCAAATTTCATTTTCCTGCAAAAGAATTCGGGAAGAAGAATGAAAGCATATAGCAACAAATAAATTTATGTGCCTATGTATTGTTAATGAGTTTTTGAAATGTATTACTCATTTAATTCTTATAATGGCCTCGATAATAGAAATTGTTATCTTCATTTTCTGTGTGAGCAAACTGAGGCATAGAGGCATTTTGCAACTTGGCCAACATCTTGCACAGCTAATAGAGTAGAGGAAATATGATTAAACCAAGGAAGTATAAATCATGAGGTAAACCATCATGCCATATTACTTATTTCCTTAGCTTCCTATCAGTTTATTTACATCTGAACACAACATCCACAAAACATAAACCCTTGTCATTTGTCTGTTTTATCCATATTTAATCTTAGGAAAAAAAAGACTTTTATTAAGACGAGAATATGAACAAGACAGATCAAACTTTTAAAAGCTATAGTTTAACGGGCTTGATAGAACATAAAATCAATATTCAAACATGAATTCCAACTCTGCTAAATGGAAGTGTGTGTATATGTATATGTGTGTGTGTATAAAGAGAGAGATTTAAAAATTTACACAAAACATTTTCAAAATGTTTACAAAGCAGCTTATTTTATCAGTTTAGCTATTAATCTACCTAAAAGATGCCAGCAGATACTTAAAAATAAAATGGATCATGGCAGTAATGACATGTAAATACTATACATTTTACTTTAGTGCATGGTTTCTCAGCCTAGGTACTATTGGTGTCCGGGGCTGAATAACACTCTCATGGGGGGTTTGTACTGTGTACTATAGAACGTTTAGCACCAACCTTGTTCTTCACCCACTAGATGCCAGCAGCACCCACTCCTCAGGCCGTGACAACCAAAAATATCTCCAGACACTGTCAAATGTCCTTTGGGAGAGAAATTGTCCTTAGTTAAGAACCATTGTTCTAGTGTTTTTTTTTCAGGGATAACATTATTGATAATAACAAGAAAGAAGTTAGTGTTTAAAGATTTTTATGGAGGGAAAGGGCCATTTAAAATTTTAAGGAATATAAGTGTTAGTCTGCCAGTATCAATTTTTACCTCAGGCAGGTTTAATGATCATTCCTTGGTAGAAATATCACTTCTAAGGGCTGTTAATTCATAATCTCTACAGGATCACTCACAAGATTCTCACTCTGTCTCAAGTTACATTGGTCGTGTCTTCTGCTTAGTTTCTTGAAACAATATCTGAAATTCATCATGTGGATAACTGCATTCACCTTGCTTCTGGTTTTTCCTCTAGCTGGAATTAAAGTGTCAATTCCCCTAGCTGGTTGGGCATCCAACAATATTTTGACACACTGTGCAGAGAAGTTGTCCTATAAGAAACTAACTTTTCAGTATTTGATAAGTCATTGGGTCTGAGAGCAGAGCATCTACTGAAATAAAAAGAAAACAAAGGCTAAGGTTTATGCCTCAGTCTTTGTTTATTGACACTCTGACTTTAACATTGGTGATTTTTTCTGCTACAAACTAACTTGCAGCCTTCAGTCAGCTTTTTCTAAGCCTCCCATACAGCCATTTCAGTTTCCTCATTACTAACAAAGAGCTTTCATATTAAAGAAAGGCATTAGTAGATTAGTCATATTTTTACCACAAATATGCAATATGCAAAATTTGTGTTACCAGAATTTTGTATGAATTAATTCAGATGGTGTTTAGTATAGTACCCAGCACTCAATAAGGCATACAAGTAAAGACACGCCATTATTAAATCTTTGAACTTCTTAATTCTATGTTAATTCCTAGGCTTTTATAATAAGCTAGCCATTAATCAATGTTACCTAGTATAGCCAAAGATAGTCTTGTGAGTTATTGAAGTGGCCACACATATTAACTAATAACTTTTTTTTTTTTTAGAGAGAGAGAGAGAGAAAGAGCACACCTGAGTGGGGGAAGGGCGGAGGAAGGAGAGAGAGAATCTTAAGCAGACTCCACACTCAGTAGAGTCTGATGCAAGGCTCGATCTCACTACCTGAGATCATGACTTGAACCAAAATCAAGAGTTGGATGCTTAACTGACTGAGCCACCCAGGTGCCCCTAGGCAACTTTTTAATTTAGAATGGGGGCTTTTTTCTGTTTGACATATTACAATTCTCTCTAGCAGTCAACTGTACCCTTGAAAAACAATTTTGTTATTAAAAAAAAAAGAAAAACAATTTTGTTTATTGTTTTATATGTGATATCCAAGCTTGCCCCTGAGTGTTTACCTATGCTTCATTTAAGGAGAAGTACTCTAACATTGTACCAGGCAGTATAATATGGCTCAAACCCCAAATAAAATATTTACAATAAAAATAACACCCATAAGGTCCTAATATGCCACCGCTTCTTCTTTTTAAATAAGAGAAGTTACTGCTACTCCTAACATCTCTACTTATTTTTTCAATAGTCCAAGTTTTACAGTTTTCTTGGGCAATAAATTCTCTTCAAAATTTTTATATCTAATGCCAGACATAGCAACTTTCAAGCTGTGAGATCCATTTGTCACATCCTTGAAATTAGTTCCAGGTCTAAAGCAAGAATAACAGGCATGTATAATCTTCCATTGCTTGAAAACCAAACACAGGTTTTGAATGGAAAAAAAAAAAAAAGTTATTTCTTGTCAGCTATAATCATTGAGTGCCCAAAGTAATATATGTGCCCTTATAATTGGCTCTGTGTTACATACGTATAATATTATTATTTTACAGTATTGTAAATATAAAAAGACCTTTTTAAAAAGTGTTGACAAGGAATTTAGAATTAGAGATTGTTGGTAAGTGGAATTGGCTTATCATGCCCAGTTAAGGCATCAGTGTTCCTGGTAAAGGCTAAATAGTGTCTATTGCCCTTGGATCTAGAGTTTCAGTTCTGAATTCATTACTCATTAGTTATATTATTTTGGCCAAGTTTTTTTTCTCTCTAAGCTTTAGTTTCCCAAATGTTTTAGGATTCTCCAGAGAAACAGAAACAATAATATAGATATAGAGTTATATAGAGATGGAGACAGATAGATGATGGATAGATAGATGATAGGTAGGTAGATTGATAGATCAATAGATAGATGATAGATAGAGATTTACTGTGATAGATTCATTTACACAATTATGAAGGCTGAGAAGTCCCAAAATTTACTGTCTATAAGCTAGAGGCCCAAGAGAGCTAGTGATGTGTAGTTCCAGTCTAAACCTGGAGGTCTGAGAACCATGGGAACCAATGTTTCAAATTTCAATCTGAATCCAATGGTGTACCAATGTCTAAGGGTAGGAGAAGATGAATGTCCCAGCTTAAACAAGAAAGCAAATTTACCTTTCCACTGCCTTCTCGTTCCATTCAGATCCTCAGTGGATTGGATGATGCCCTCCTGTGTTGGTGAGAGCAGTCTTCTTTCCTCAGTCTACCAATTTGAATGCTAATCTCTTCCATAAACACCCTCACAGTCACCTCAAAAATAATAGTTTATCAGCTATCTGGGTATCCCTTAGCCCAGTCAGCTGGCACCAAAATTAACCATCACACTCATCCATAAAATAAGGATTATATTTTAAATCTTAAATTTGTTGTGAAAATTAAACTAGATTATGCTTGTCAACACCTTTGTAGAATGGTGGACAAAATGCAGTGTTTAATATGTTAGTTGCTAATAGCATTTCAATGTATCTCATTATTCAAATATAATATAGGTAGAGATTCTTCTTCACTTGATCTTAGCCAAAAGGCCGAGAAGCGATTGTAGTAGAGATTCTTCTTGAGAGCAAATGTATAAGATCTTGATAATGATCATGCCATTTCACATTCTCCCCACACACCTGTGCAAGATAGATTATAAAAATAGATTCATGAAGCATTTAAAAATAAGCGTACTCGAGTTACTAGTTATTTAAAAGATGGGGTAGTCTAGACACTGTATTGTTTTTAATTTAGCATTGGGTCTCAAATTGTCAAATAAAGTGACTATTTCTGGCACAACATATACCTGACCCTAGAACCAAATCCAGCCCCACTGCATGTATATGTGTGTGTGAATTCAGAGTTGTTTCCCTCTTACTATAAATTTTTAGATTCCCCAGGAAGTTTTACAATGAAATATCCCTTATTGAGTATAGTCAAAGAGAAGGAATTTCTTCTCTTAATCCTCAAGTAATCAACTCTGAAATAGTATAGTGGGGAATGTCTGTGCCCCTCTCAATATGCTCACATTGTAGTCCTGGCCTACGGATGATGTTCTAACCATAAATAAGATTTGGAGGGTAATTCTTGTTTTGATCTTCTCATTTGTCCCCCCTGTTATGGGGGTTGCTAGTGTTATTGATGAAAGGCAGACTCTACTTCCTTTCACTAATGGCAAGAATCCTATCAATATGTAGTGAAGCTAATGCATAGAATATGTTTTTACCGACTTTAACTTCTTTACTTCCATGTGGCAAAGCACACCTGGCATGACTTATTTTGTCAGATTTGGTTTCCCTCCAAGTACTTTCTCTTCCTTCTGAAGTAAGGTGAGTAATGTAGTCATCCACGCAGCTGGCCAGCCTGGGAGTATGCCCAGCAGAGTCCATCTTCTCTTTAAAAAAAAAAAAAAAATTTACTTATTTATTTGAGAGAGAGAGAACAAGAGCAGAGGGGAGGGGCAGAGAAAGAGGGAGAAGCAGGCTCCCCACCGAGTAAGGAGCTGAAGACACACGGGGCTCAATCCTAGGACCCTGGGATCATGACCCGAGCCGAAGGCAGACTTTTAAGCAATTGAGCCACCCACATGCCCCCAGCAGAGCCAGTCTTATCTCACTATATAAGCACATCTGAGCAAATGAATCCAAATCCTTTACTCTTTTTAGAATAAGAAGCAGGAGGTCCCACTTTAATATCAAGTAAAAGCCGTGTTTTCTAATCTAGCTTTTATCATACTCTATCTTTCTACAGGGAAATTAGAAACTTGCTCATTTGTTAACATGATATTTTCCATTTCACTATTTTCTTTGGTTGCATATCCTGTATTGGAAGGAGACCAGAGGAGAATTAAGTGGCACCTCAAACCTGTTACAGCTTTCATAATATTCTGCATTAATGGCAGTTACCGCAGAGTTTGCTCCCAGAGCAGGAGCAAGAAGGCAGTCAGAGTCTCAGCTCCATGAGTTGTCAAGGTTTTAGCAGTATGTTTTGGCAATACGGAAGTTCACTAACAAGCCAAAACACAAACAATGTCTTGAATTAGAATTTCCTGAAGTCAGCGGTGGCAGATTTGGACCTCAAGAGTACACTTAGATTCCAGTCATCCTGGCAGAAACAGTATATTATGGGCAAGCTAAAGGAATCCTCCAGTTTATCAGAAAAACTTGCAGGAATAAACTTCTGCAAAGTACTAGAATTATTACTAGTAAGTTAGGATGTAGCCATTTAGAGATTTTTTTCTTTCCTACATGACCTTACACTGTGTTTGTGAAATGGATGTCTATTTTCCCTAAGGGCGTTCTAATAAAAATTAGAACACAACAGCAACCATAGAACATTTTCTAAAGATTATTTTATTTACCACTTGATACACCAACTCTGTGAGTGGATGAGGAGAGGCAATATTACCTCCGTTACTATAAAGGTCACTCATTTAATAAGTAACATATCTGGAAGCACCACATGTCATAGCATCCCTTAGCCTTACACCAAACTGACACTGAATAATTTCAAATTGCTTTTTACTTCTTCTATTTAAAATTATGGAAGTCTGCATATATTTGAAGCTGGGCACCAGCCCTGAATTGTTAATCAAATACCTCATTCTCATCATTCTCTTATTATACTGTGATTTGTTGTGCTTTGGGAAAACTGTCAGAAATGTCACATTACATGATTCCTAAACATCTTTCAATGAGGTGGATTGTTACCTAGAGGATGATAGCAGAATAAATGCACTTAAGAACTTTGCCCAGAAACGAGCTAGAGGTCTATGGCAAAGGATGCATGTTTTATTTGCAAAGCTGTTGTTAGCTTATTCAGATTTTTTTACAGGAGAAATAGACAATACAGTATAGTAACAGAGACTGAATATCTTTGAATCAGACAAATCTTCGTTTAAATTCTAGTTTGCTTTCTTCTGGCTGTTTGAGCAAGTTCCTTAACCTCTCTAAATCTTTTTCCTCTTTATATATAGCTTAAATAATAGTTGACTGGGCAAATTTAAGCATCAAATGAGATGATCTATGTAAAATATTTAGCACGGTAGCTTGTGAAATATTTAAAATAGTTTTATTATGATATTAATAGTACATATATAATTGCATAAGTATAAGTTATAGGATTCAATCAACACATCTTTAGTTATTATTAAAATGTGTCAAGCACTGTGCTAAGTTTCAGGAATTGGAAGATAAACAAATGCTTTGTTTATAAGCCTGTAGAGAAAATAAACATTAATCAAATAATCATACAAAGTAATGTAAAATTACAGTTGTGATTAGTAATAAGAAGAATATATGATGTTGACAAATTGAGTCTTTATACTAAAATTAAAATTAAATTAATTTTAAAAATAAGAGTTTTATAAGTCTTATTGAGGATTATAATATTTTCCTGAGTATAAGAAATCGATAACACTTTTAAAACAAGCTGCTAATATGATTAATTATTTGTGTCAAAAAGTTACCTTTAATTACAGCCTAAGGAACAAATAGTAGAAGGACAAGAATGGATAAGAGGATAAATATTACAATCCAGCCTACAGATGGTGGCAGATTTTGATTGTAGATATTGAGTCAAAAGATTTAAAAAAAAAAATTATGATGTAAGTTGACTGAACTCGGTAATCAATGAATAAAGATGATGGAAAAGAGTTGTCAGTGATGACCCAGCTTACAGACATGCTTAATGAGATGGATGATGTTGTTATTACAGTAGCATCAATAATAATTAGTTACAATTAATAATGAAAATTATATATTTGGAAAAGAACCCATTAACTTAAGAACCGAACAATCACTTTTACCCATCCTATTGGGGTTAAATAGGTCCTTCAGAAATGTAAGTCACAGTTCAAAATGCATTAGAACAGATAACAGCTGAATGTTGAGGAGATGAGAGAAATGCCATTGTTTCTAATACTCTCCGATCTTGAGAATTGCAAAGGTCAAAAACCTATGGGTAGTAGTTCTACTTCTCTTTAAGGTGAAGTAAATGGGATCAGATTTACTTTCTGCTTAAAGCAACAACAAGGACAGGCAATATGAAACAATGGTTTTAAAGTCACCGGTCTTTGGGTGAGTTGAATGATCCTTGAGAGATGAGAAACAAATAAGATAAGCCCCTGTGGCCATTCAAACATATAGGCCAAAATGATTTATGGGTGTGGTCCAAGGAGCATGAAACCAGACAGACTCCAATGTACATCCTGAGTTGTGGCGAGAGTTGAGTGTACGGAAAAACCAAGATAGCTTGTGTTCACAAAAAAAGATACAGAGAAGAGAGAACAGTCCAGAGAAAATAATTTCAGAAACTTGGAGAGTTCCTCCATGAGTATTCGGCTGCCTACTGATTAGCATATTAAAGAAAGTAGTACTCAAACAGGTTTTAGGTCAGAGTAATTGGTATTCATGCAGGACTGTCAATAGTGTCTGTTCCCAGCAATTATGCTGAAAAGCCTCAGGACACATGAGCATGGGGTCATATACAGAGAGTCTTGCCTCAGTAGTGGGGGAATAACTCACTCTTCAGAGATCACTGCTCCGGTGCCACCTAACAAATATTAAAAGCAGGACCTAAAAAGATCAAACTGTTTCCAAGTAACTTAATAGCATCCCAGACAAAGCTCAAGAATTATATAGGAATATAAAATAAGCCAGCACCAAACAAGCAGAAAATTACAATGTGTCTTATACAATAAAAAAATAAGACAAATAAAAGAAGAAATACCACTTATAATGATAAAAAATAATTTAACCCATTAAAACCTACCCTGAATTAATAAAAATGTTAGAATTAGCCAACAAGTACATTAAAACAGTTATTATAGCTCTACCCATATGTTCACAAAATTAAGTAGAGTATAGAAGGTATAAAAAGGACCCAAACTAAAATTCTACACATGCCAATCACAATGTGCAAGAGGAAAAATTCTCTGGATAGCTTAATTATCTATTAATCATTGCAGAAGAAATGATTAGTGAACTTACAAAGAGGGCAATAATATACTTAAAAATGAAACAGGGGTGCCTGGGTGGCTCAGTGGGTTAAAGCCTCTGCCTTCAGCTCAAGTCATGATCTCAGAGTCCTGGGATCAAGCCCCGCATCGGGCTCTCTGCTCAGCAGGAAGTCTGCTTCCCCCTCTTTCTCTCCCTGCCTCTCTGCCTACTTGTGATCTCTCTTTCTCTGTCAAATAAATAAATAAAATCTTAAAAAAAAAAGAAACAGAGAAGAAAAACAATTTTAAAATAAATAAAAATTAATAGAAATCAGTAATCTGTGGGACGACTTCAAGTGGTTTAATATACTTAAAATTTGAGTCTCCCAACTAGAGGAATCATATGTAGAAAGAGAAAACAAAAAGTAACATGTGAAAAAAAATGCTGACAATATTTAAATTTTAAGGAACATAGTCAAGAAACTCGAGAACTCTGGGATTGAGACAAGGAAGGACTATTTTAATTACTATGGATTTATAATATATTTTGCAGTCAGGAAGTGTGATGCCTCTAGCTTTGTTTTTATCTCTCAAGATTGCTTTGGCTATTGAGGGTCTTTTGTAGTTTCAAACGAATTTTAGAATTGCTTTAACTATTTCTTTAAAAAAAGTTTTGGGGCACCTGCGTGGCTCAGTGGGTTACGCCTCTGCCTTCGGCTCAGGTCATGATCTCAGGGTCCTGGGATCCAGCCCCGCATCGGGCTCTCTGCTCATCAGGGAGCCTGCTTCCCCCTCTCTCTCTGCCTGCCTCTCTGCCTATTTGTGATCTCTCTCTCTCTCTCTCTCTGTCAAATAAATAAATAAAATCTTGAAAAAGAAAGTTTAAAAAAGAAAGTTTTGAATGGGAGATAATATTTGCAAACTATATACCTAAAATGAGTTTAAAATTCAAAATACATAAGAAACTCAAACAATTCAATAACCAAAAAAAAAAAAAAAATTAAAAATGGACAAAAAACTTGGAAAAGTCCTTTCTCCAAAGAAAACATACCAATTAAATGAAAAGGTAATCACTATCACTATGCATAAGGGAAATACATATCAAAACCACAAAGAGATGTCTCCTCACTCCTTTTAGGATGGCATTTATCCAAAGAACTAAAAGATAGTTAAGTGTTGCTGAGGATTGGAAGAAACTGAAACCCCAGTACACTGTTGGTGGGAATGTAAAATGATAACAGCTGCTATGGAAAACAGTATGGAAGTTTCTAATCTCAAAAGATTAAAAATAGAATTATTGCGGCACCTAGGTGGCTCCATCGGTTAAGCGTCTGCCTTCAGCTCAGGTCATGATCCCAGGGTCCTGGATGGAGCCCTGCTCAACAGGGAGCCTGCTTCTCTCTTTCCCTCTGCCTGCAGCTCTGCCTACTTGTGCTCTCTGTGTCAAATAAATAAATAAAATCTTCTAAAAAATAAAAAAGAAATAAAAATAGAATTACTGTATGACCTAGCAATCCCATTTCTGGGTATATATTTAAAAGAATTGGAATCAGAATTCGAAGAGATAGCTGCTCTCCTATGATTACTGTAGCATTTTTCATGATAACCAAGATATAGAAATAACCTAAATGTTTATTGTTGGATAAGTGGATTAAAAATTGTGGGGGGCTCCTGGGGGGCTCCATTGACTAAGAATCTGCCTTGGCTCAGGTCATGATCCTGAGGTCCTGGGATGGAGTCCTGAATCAGGCTCCTTGCTCAATAGGGAGTCTGCTTCTCCTTCTCCCCTTCCCCTTGCTTGTGCCCTCTCTCACTCTTTCTCTTTCTCTCTCCCTCAAATAAACAAATAAAATATTTTTTTTAAATGTGGTATATGCACACAATGGAATACTATTCAACTTTAAAAAAGAAAGAAGTCTTCCCATGTGAGTGAACCTGGAAGGCATAATGCCAAGTGAAATCAGCTAGTCACAGGAGGATAAATACTGCATACTTTCACTTATATGAGACATATAAAATAGTCAAACTCACAGGAAAAGGGAATGGAATGGTGTTTTCCAGAGGTTGAGAAAGAGAGAATGGGGGGTTGCTGTTTAGCAGATATAAAATGGTTGCTATTGCAAGGTGGGTAAGTTCTAGAGATCTGTTGCACACATTATGCCTGTGGTAACAATACTGTATCATGTACTTAAAAACTGTTAAGATGGTTGGTCTTGTGTTAAGAGTTCTTACCACAATAAAAATAAAATAAATAAAAAGAATCACACTGTAAATATAAAGACACAAATAGATTAAATGTAAGAAGAAGGAAAAATAGACTAATACAACTCAAAAGGAAGTAGAGTGGCTATGTTAATATAAAGCAAAGGTGATTTCAGAACAAAGAGTGCTCCCAAGGATAAAGGAGACTCTCTTATAACAATAATTGTGTCAATTTATGAAGAGTACAACAAATCTTAAGTGTGTGCACTTAATAGCAAGGCTTCAAAATACCTAAAGTAAAAATGGATAGAACTGCAAGGAGAAATAGATAAATCAAAATATATAAGATATTACAATACCCTTCTCTCAGTAACGATGGAACAAGAAACAGAAAAGAGATACGATTATAAGTTTTTTCAACACTATCAAACTTAACCTGACCAACATTTATACAACACTCTGTTCTACAACAATAAAATATATATGCTTCTTAAATACACATAGAACATTTATTAAGATGGACCATATTCTGGGTCATAAAGTATGTCTCAATAAACTTTTAGAAGATTTAAGCCCTATAGAATATGTTCTCTGACAACAATGAAATTAAATCAGCTAGTAATCTCAGGAAGATATACTTTAAAAATCTCCAAGTACTTAGAAACCAGATAAAATACTTCTAAATAACCCATTACTTAAGAAGAAATCAAAAGGAAAATTAGAAAATATTTTGAACTTAATAAAAGTGAAGACACAACACGTAGAAATTTATAAAATGATTTTAAAAACAGCATACACGGAGAAATTTATGGCAGTGAAATATATTAGAACTATATCAGAAAATAATAAAGGTATTCATAATTTTAGCCTTAAGTTGATCCTTGAGAAATTATAGAATCGAACCCAAAGTGAGTAAAGGAAGAGAAACCGTAAAGATTATAGTGAATATTAATGAAATACAAACTGAAAACTAAAATAAGAGAAAATCAATGAAAACAAAAGTTGATTCATTAAAAAGATCTATAAATTGATAAACTTTTAGTCACATTCGTCAGGAAAAAGAAGAAGAAGACACAAATTACCAATATCAGGGTTTAGAGAATTGATATCACTACAAATTCTATATATATTAATGTGACACGATAATAAGGAAATGACAATAAATTGAAGAACAGAAATGAACAAAATCCTTGAAACACACAAATCTCAGTCTGGAAGAAATGAAGAAACTGAACAGGACCATATGTATTAGGAAATAGAAATTGTAGTTGAAAACCTTCCCACAAGGAAAATCTAATCCTAGTAAACATTTGTAAGAAAAAAATAACACAGTTTCTATACAAACTCTTCCAAAAAGTTGACAGGGAAAGAATATACTGCAACTCATTCTTTAAAGAGACCATTCCCCTGATATAAAAACCAAGAAAAATATATTTCTACAGGAAAAAAAAAAACTACAGAATTATAACCTTTATCAGAACTGATGCAAAAATTCTAAACAAAATTTCCCCAAACCAAACACAAAGACATAAAAAAAAAAAAAAAAAAAATTCACACTGACCAGTGCAGTCATTTTCAGGAAGGCAGGATTGGTTTAATATTTAAATATTAAATAATTCACCATGTAAACGAATTAATAAAACCACATGATCATCTCAATGGACACACAAAAAACCCATTTAACAAAGTCCCATACTTGATTCCTTTCCACGAATGTCTTGGATTAATTGGATGTTCATATTCAAAAATAAACTTTGATCCATGTATCATTTTATATAAAAAATTTTAAAAAGTTGACTATTGATGTAAATGTAAAATCCCAAACTGTAATACTTCTAGAAAAAAAATCTGAGAAAACTTATGTGACTTTAAGTCAGGCAAAGATTTCTTAGATACGACACAAAAAGCACAATCCTTTAAAGAAGAAATAGATCGATTTGACCTGTCAAAGATTAAAAATGTCTACTTTCCTGTAAACATGGTTAAAGTAATGAGAGACAAGCTACAGACTGGGAGAAAATATTTGTAAATCAGGTATATATATATTATACTCAGTATACATACATACATATATATATATACATATATAAATGGTTACCTTTTTAAATAGATTTTTTAGAGTATAGATATATATAGTACATATACTATATATATATATATCTATACCATTTTCTTTTCAAAAAGGACATAAGTTTTGAACAGATACTTTACCAAAGAAGATATATAAAGATGTTCATCATTAGTTATTGGAAAACTAAATTTAGGGCATCTGGGTGGCTCAGTTGGTTAAGTGTCTCCCTTCGGCTCAGGTCATGATCCCAGTATCCTAGGATTGAGCCCCATGTCTTCAGCTCCCTACTCAGTGGGGAGCCTGCTTCTCCCTCTCCCTGCCAACCCCCGTAACTTGTGCTCTCTATCTCTGGATACCTCTCTTTCTCAAATAAATAAATAAAATCTTTTAAAAAATTAAACTAAAAGCCACAGTGATATACTACTACTCATGTGTTAGGATTGTTAAAAGTTTAAAACATTGATCGTATCAAGTACTAGCAGATTTGTTTGTATCAGCCCAAACTGGAAATAACCAGAACATCCAATAACAGGTGAATGAATAAATGAAGTTTGGTATATTAGTATGATAGAATACTACTAATGAGTTCTTGATACATGCTACATAATTCTCTAAATAATTATGCTGAGTGAAGCAATCAAACCAAAAAAAAAAATTTAAGTATACGTACTCTACAAATCTCCTATATACATGTCTACAAAAGGAAGTCTAATCTCCAGTGAGAGAAATTAATTCAGTGGTTGCTTGGGGATAAAGTGGACAGAGGGTAATTACTAAGGGCATGACAAAAATGTAGGGCGATGGATATGTTAATTATCTTTATTCTGTCGATGGTTTCTCCCTATATACATATGTCAAAATTTATTAAATTTTATATATATTTTTTAATTTTATATTTTAAATAGGCACACTTTATTGCTTGCCAATAAAATATCAAAAGAAACTCTTAATTTTAAGAATTCTGTCCATCAGAAAACATCACAGAGACAGTTGAAAGAAGGAAAAATAAGAAAGCTATGGACTTGTTTAATTAGTACTAAGTGTTATCATTAGCAAGTTAATTTCCAGCTGGAGGTGCAGAGGTTTCCCACAGGCAAATGGCTGAACCAGCTCTGGGGACTGCAAACTAAAGCCTTGAAGGATTGCAGTGAACACCAGTGTTTCATTATGGGTAACAAGAGAAAAGAGTGAAGAGAAAAGGGGGTGCCTGGGTGGCTCAGTGGGTTAAAGCCTCTGCCTTCGGCTCAGGTCATGATCTCAGGGTCCTGGGACTGAGCCCCACATCTCAGGGTCCTGGGATTGAGCCCCACATCGGACTCTCTGCTCAGCAGGGAGCCTGCTTCCTCCTCTCTCTCTGCCTGCCTCTCAGCCTACTTGTGATCACTCTCCTCTCTGTCAAATAAATAAATAAAATCTTTAAAAAAACAAAAACAAAAAAAACAAAAAAAAAGAATGAAGAGAAAGGAAAATGAAAATGTTCAGTTTGATGCAATAATCCCATTAACTTTTTCTTCTTCCGTGTTCTTGCTCCAGTGAATTTATGCTAAAGGTTTAAAGCTCTGATGTCCAGAGCTGAAGGAATATTACCGTCATGTGTTTGCCAGATGTTGGTCCATCCAGAAGATGCATAACACAGTTTTTTGTCTGAATATTTTATACTAATTTTAATTGAAAATATTTATTCAATGTATAGAATGATTTTCTCCTATTAGGAATTACATAATCTATAATTAATGATTAAATATTAACATGGATTAAAAAGATATTGAGAAAATTTAAATTATCATGAACATATCTCAAGTACTAGCTTGATCGCATTGATAAAAATAGCCAAATTTTGCAATACTAAGTAGATCAGAAAAAGACTTTTTACTGCCTCTCAAAGATGTTTATCATTAATTTGCATATCGTATGTTCTGTACTCTTTCTCTTGTCTTTTTTTTCTCTTGTCTTTTTAGTACTATAATTGTGATATAATACACAGTTCTAGTAATGGAAATAAAAATATATCATGCAAAAAGTAACAGGATAAGACTCTGAGTTTTGCACATTACCTTGCCAACATTTATATGGAAGATTTTCTCCATAGGCCTTGAGTTTACATGGTAAATTCTCTAACTCAAAACAGAATATAAACTACAATGCATATTAGAAAACTTCAAGGCACGTCTTTTCATCTGACAAGTCTATGTTGTTAGGTTTCCCTACCGATCTTATTACCCCTTTTTTTTGTCTCACATCAGGTCTTATGTAGCAATAGGAGAAAATAGACAAAGTTTCCTGACCCTTCTCCTGAGGCTAATCAGTGAGCTCCATAAACAAGCGGGACCATTTCACTTGCCTCCTGAAATCTTTGGTGAGGCTTCTGCTGTTCAGTTAGGTCTAGATAACTGCTTCTATATTACTTCTTTCTAGGTTCTTTAAAGCAATCATTACTGTCATCTTTGTCTGTGTTTATATAAAGCTCTTTTTTACACACTGGAAAGACTGAACATGATCTCAGCATTTTATTCTATTAGAGGGAAAGAACCTTCAGAGAAAGCAGTGATTCGGGCACCCTACGAATCAGTAAAATTTGAGGATCCATTTAGAGAATATCGGTCATTCTGACAGCTCTTTCAGGCCTTGAACCAGAAGAACCTATTATCTCAGTGCTCCATAAAATTACCGATTGGAGTACAGTGAAGGAGAATTGTGATAGGGAGGGAAAAGGTGACTGAAAAATATTAGGAATACGAGAAAACACAGTGATAAAGGAAAGAGGAGAGGAGTGAAAGGGAACTTGGGGAAGGAGTGCAAAAAAAACAGAAAACTCTGAGCCCCAAAGCAAGGACACACAAATATGGCCATCCACACAAAAATGCATGTCTGGTAGAATTAATGGTGCTTTTTAAGACTATCTTGCAACCTTGTTTCAAAGTACTCTTTAAGAAGTCCATTTCCCAAACCCTATAATTACTTATTCTGAGGCAAATACTGCTCACTTGAATTTTTTTTCTTATACAAATTCAGAAAATGTCAAGAGATAAAGTTGGAGATAATTATACTGATTTGATTTCAATACAATATAGGCTATATCATTTAGTGTTCGAGGCAAAAAACAGAAACCACCCTAAGGAAAAAAAGAATCTACTATTAGAATTAGGTGCTTCTAAAATTGTCAAAACTACTAAAGGAGCCAGTTCTAGGCTGGGACTCTAGAGTTACCCAAGAAGAACCCAGAACTAGCCTACTCTGAAACAAGGCCATTCCAGGGTGGGCCATAAAGCCTTCTCCACTACCGGAGAAGCCTTGGTGCAGAAAACAGAAATGAGACACACAGTTGTAACCCATGAAATAAATAGTAAGATTAAGAGGCTACTACTTCTCTGGAAAGCTAAAGAATGAGCACTGGATCCTGTTGCAAGAGAACCATGACCTTCCTAATGAAGAGGTAGCCAGAGTTGAAGGAAGAAGGCCTTTCTTGGCCTTGACTTCCAAATCTTTTGGAAGCACATTTAATGGGTGAAAACTGACTCATATCTAGAACCCTAGTTGCAAAGGAGTTTTTAAAGTGTAGCTTTTAAGCATTATAAAATCTCCAAATCAAAGATAAAATAAGGTAAGAGAGTCAATCATAAATATCTTAACACGAGGATAATTTTACATTAGCAATAGAACGTAAATATCCCAAGCGTTGCCTACATATGGTACTATAAATATGCAGAGTTTTTTTGGAAAAATTAAATGTGTTTCTTTTTATACTTAATATTTGTGGCCTATAGGAAGTGAGTTATAGAAGGCACAGAGTATCATGTAATTTCTGTTTCAGGAATTTTATTTTGACCATTCCATGATAACATTACAGTGGTTAGAAAATATCTCAGTTTGTGTTAATTTAAATACAATACCTGAAAACTTTTAGGTAAATATGAAAACAGTGATTTTCAAATTTGGTGATTTCAGTAATTAATATATTTCAAGTCACCTATGAAAAATGCTAAATAATGAGAATGACTTGAAAATATTGAATGAATATTGCATCTTTCCCACACTGGCTTAACTTTACCACTCAGGAAATATGACACTTTAATACAAAGTACATTACATAGATGCCTATTGGCATGGAGACTTCCCTAGCAAAACTTTATGTGAAGTAACAACTCTCAATGCACAGTAAGATATGGGCCCTCCATAGATTTGGCATTCTCATTTCTGTTCTCTTCTTCACAGTAGAAAATATAAAGCAACACTTTTTTCATTTTAGACTCTACTGAAATTATCCCCCCAAAAGGTGGTATTTTCTTCATAAAAATTTACATCATCACCATTATTGTTTAGATCCTCAAGATCTCTCATCCAGATACTACAATAAATTTCTGACTTATTTTTGACCTCTCCAATTTCTCTCTTTATTCTCACAAAATCATCCTAAAACATAATTCTAGTTCTTTCACTTCTGTGTTCAGCTTTCACTATTTTTAATGGTTACCCATGTGTATCTCCATTTCTTTAGTCTAAATTCACTAGTTTATCACTGAAAGTCACCTTTGGCACCGTAACTCTCCCAACTTTCCATTATTCTAGTAATTTTATAGCATTTGCAAGATTCAAGTATTACATTGCCATCACATCATTTCCGATTTTTCCCCACCTTCTTCCACCAACACATATTTCTCATGCTGTGAATTTAACTGGAAAACTGTCTTTTCTTTTCCATCTCCCACTACTGACCATGTTCATCCTTCACAAATCAGCTCAAATGTTACTTACCTCCTGACCAAAAATGAGGTTTTTCTTCTGAAATTTTAAAGGCATATATATTTCAGGGTCTCTTATGGTATGTGGCAATCTCTCTTGTTCAGTAATTATTCTGTATCCTCTTCTATGCTACCAGCTAACAAGGAGAGACATTGTCTCTGTTTATGCTCCCATAGTGCTCATATCAGGACATATGCTGAGTAGACAGTAAGTTACTACTAATTCAATACATACATTAACGAATCATGCTAGAGAATGAAACCATTTCTATTTATTGAAAACATGAAAACAACTTCATATCCAGTCTTTCTACTTTTTCCTTCCCTTGACATCCTACAGAAAGTAGCTTGAAGCAGTTTTGCAATTTCCTACCTAAGAAATAATTCATACATAGGGTTTTTCTTATTACTTCATATAACCCACTTTGTAGAATTCTGAGCTTTCATTATGAATCAGAGTTCAAGGTTTTCAAATTTATGGGGAAAATGGTATTGGGGATTATATAACAAAAATCAATGCACAGCCAGCCTTCAAAATAACATTTTATAAACTACATAATTGTACATTTGTGCTTATTCATTCCATCTTCTTTTTCTTAGAAGTACTTAAAATAGGTTACTATTTGTCATATTATAAGAGATTTATCACATTAATTTTTAAGACATAAGATACCTCTTATGAAAACTTAAAAAATAAATAAATAGAAAAGCAGACCTTCCCATTTCAATTCAGGAACACTGATGAAAAGTAGAACAAACCCCCAATACATACACACATATACACAAGCACAAATGATTATTACTTTATACAATTACTTGAAACATTGGATTTTAGATAATAATATCAAAGTGTACAGAATAACCTACAGGTATAATTTTAGTGTATTTAAAATTATATTGCATGATGTGGAAATTTGAAATAATGTGTGTGTGTATATATATGTGTATATGTATATATATGTGTGTGTGTATATGTATATATATATACATATATATATAGCTTTGGGAGGGAATAGATATAATATATAAATATAATATATAATATTAAATAATAAAGTAATAAACAAACAATAAATTAATGTATTATATTAAAATATAATATATATATATATATATATATATATATATATATATAGCTTTGGGAGAGAGTCAGATTTATTTTATTGTCATTCACCCAGAATGTTGAAAGCCAGTTTGCAAAGAAGAATACTGAACGCAAATATAATGTGATTTAAAAACAAATAAAAGAAAACACTGTGAGTTGCCTCGATTGAATACCTGTTTAAGTATTAGGTTAAGACTTAGAAGCTGAATATTATATGCAGGACAACACTGAAAATGGGAAATTTTGGAGTCTGTTATTTTTTTATTTTTTTGAGAAGTTAGGCATAATCTTATTACTTACATTCTCAGAATGTTAAATCAAATTCTTCTCTCTTCAGCTGCTTCCTTAAGATATTCTTCCCTGCACTGACACTTATGGCCACCTATACATAGTCATTATTCTCACCATCATGACCCAAATAGCTTTTTGATCTGCCTTCAGCACAGGCCCTGCCAACTTTTTCTCCCACAGTGCATTATAAGCGATCGCTTAAAATTGCAAATGTGATAGAAATTTCCGTATTTCCAATGTTTTAATAAATGTCCATTTTCATCAAAACGAACTCCAAAGTCATCCTAGAATACAAAGCCTTTCATGACCTCAGTCATACCTACATTATTCAGCCTCAGTTTTTACCATTCTTTGATTTTGTTTGAACAGTTCAACAATATGTATCCCACCTGATCCCAAATAGCTTTTTGACTATTCTCTAAGACTTAGAAAACAACTATACACTTGGCCAAAAAGAATTAGTTACTAACAAGTGATCTTTCTCTTAGGGAGTTCATTAACTTATTTTAAATTATGATAGGTTAAAAAAAAGACTTAATATGTCATATTGGGACAAGCATAGTAAAAAAATTTAATGAAAATTCGATAGTTCAATTATTCTACAAATATATGTTAAGGACATATGATAGATCAAGCACAAGTCCTAAAGGATTTAGGATTCTAAGACAGTCCTGAAGAAACCACATCTCTCAGGGCAGAGAAGTTGGACTTCATGGTCAGATAATAAAGCTAGTGCACCCAGAGGGATATTCCTGTGAAGAGTGGTATTTCTTTCTTTCTTTCACAGCTTTAGCAGTGGTTTTCTTGTCTAGTTTATTTCTTGCTTCATATCATTTTGCTTTGTTGTTTAATGTGGGTTAGTGATGTTGAAAGAAACTAAGGTATTTTCAATGAAAATGAAGATGATCTTCTCAGCCTTGCTGGGGTCAGAATGACTATAGAAAGGATGGTGGTTCCAGAGTTAAAGGTAAGGGCATGAGGAAGGTAAGTGAAGACACAAAACAGATCTAAAAGTAGCTGTTAAGAGTGACAGGAGAGAGACTGTGTCATGAACTGAACTAGGAGTAGAATTAAAAAAACAGACAGAAAAGAAACCAAGAAAGTCCTCAAATATATCACAGGCAGGAGACTTTGAAAGTAGAGTGTAAGTCAACCCTGAGCTCTTCTTGAAAAAAGCTCTCTGAAAACACAAAGTTCTCTTCCTGAATTCCTGATTTCACACAGAATTACCAGAAAAAATTTTCAGGCACGGCTAGGCTCTTTGTTTTGAGTATTCAAAATATATAAAATAGGTCACTTTGAAATAATTCTTTATAAATGTCCTTCTAGTTCATTCAGAAATCACTATAATGAAAATATTATAATAATCATTGGTAACAGAATATCACTTTTCAGAAGAGATAATTTTTACCTTTCCCTGTGCCTGGCCATATGAACAAACACTCTAAACTGAGGAGAAAAGGCAGGGAATCCAAGAAAAGTGATGCTCCATTTGCTGACTTCTTGTGTTGTTTATAGTTTACAAGTTCATGTAATTTCATAGGTGGAATTTCACAGTTAGTAGAATGATGAGGGAAGCAGATGGCATAATCATTTATTAAAAAAATCAGCCACATTCTCATATATACGATAACTCTTACTTCATTCTTTGGGATTTGCATTTTAAATGATTAAGGATCCAGTAAGACAGCATGAAACCTCATTAACAAAGATATATCTTCAGGCCTTTACCTGAAGGGAAAGTGGTGATTTTTCCACCTCATAGCCCTCAGTTTAAATACCTGCTGATTTGTTTTACCTCTTCTTACTTCAAAGTGTTTCAGCCACATTAATGCAGCTTTTAACTATAGAAACCAACAGAATGCAAAATCAAGCTTTTAGCTATATCCTAAAATAAACAAACCAGAAAATTTTTCACTTATGAAGCTCCTACTTTCTGTGGCATTGTGTAATATATGAGTGGTTAACTAAAGGCTTCTCTCGATACTAAGGTAAGAGGGAATAAACAAACCTCTGTGATTTTTCAGTTCGTTATGAAAACTAACACAGCAGCTTTGCTTTTAAACAGATGCGGTGTGTTTAGCTGCTGCTTTGAAGTAAGATGCTGGCAGCGATACGGGGCGGTAGAGATCATACATTCTCACAGTGCATATAGCAAAAGTGGTCTAATAATTAAGGTTTAATCAGAGCATGCTCCTACTGCTTTCCCAATCACTGTTGAAGGTAATAATAGCGTTATAGATTAGATAGCAAATTGCAACAAAGTTAGGCGACTGCATCATAAAAAGCAATATTGATGTGTAGAAGAATTAGGTAAACTTAGTCAATGAAGCATAACATCTCATTCATATTAACCTCCAGCAGGGCCCTCACAGTCCCAGGCATTGATCCAATCATTTGCTTGCCTAAGTATTTTCTACCCTCTGTGCAGTTACTTACCTCTTTTCTGCAACACCCAATCTCTTTAGAAATGCTTTGTGTTCTCTCTTTTACCGAGTAGGTCCTGAGAAAAAGAAGTGGGAGGCTCTTTTCAGCAAAAGATTGTATTGAAGTAGTTAAAGTTGCAGAATCCAGAAAAGCATCCAGAATCCCTCGGCTTTGTTTTCCCCTGACTCCGCCCTAGAAAGATTAATTCGAGCACGGTGATCCTACTGACTTTATAGTACTGTGGGATGTCTAAGGTACATAAGCCCCTTAGGTAGTAGTTAGATTAAAGAATAATGCTGGTGTGTGTAGGAGGGGTATTTGAATGGTTTACTTTACTTCTTATCCCAATGTGGATTATCTCCCAATCAACATTTTTCAACTCAACTTCCATTATAAACCACAGATGTTTTATATGCAACAGTAACTGTTTAAGCCAGTGAAAAGAACAGTTATTCTCAGAATGGAGAAGGAATGTTTGATCTGAGCAAATTTGAGAAACTGAGAACAGACCATTTGAGTAATGTGTAAGATTCCACTGACAAGGAGAAGTTTTCTATTCCGATCCCTGTAAAAATGTACTTTATCTATTCCAAAATGAAATAACTGCTTATTCAGGTGGATCACCATCCTGAATAAAATATAATTATTTTAATAAAAATGTTTCCCATATTTAATAAAAGTTTGATGTAACATTGAACATATGAAATAACAGCATTGGATGATTGGAAGAAAACATTAATTGAAAAGAAAATATATATATATATATATTTATTTTTTTTTAAGAAAATATATATTTAGAGGTTTTTTTTAATCATGAAAATCAGTTCTGCCACCAGTCCATCACAGGAATTTTTGTAGAAAAATGTCTGAATGAACAGAGATTCTCATATATTGACTTTATTTCTAACACTCTCTCTACATAGGAGGAAATATTGGGACAAAATAGCCTACTTGCTTTTTGTCATTTACAGATTTGAGATCCTCAAATTTCTCATCATACTTAATGAAAATCAGTTTCTCAGATTGAAATAAGGATGAACAGATTGCATGTAACTTCCTTTCTAGTCAGAATTTCTCTGTGCTTCGATCCATGGCTATGTATCTCTCACTTTCTTTTTCTCCATTCTCTCACTTTCCCTCTTGTTCTCTCTAGATCTGTCTATCCACAAGACAGACAGAATGAAAACCACGAACCTCCCATTAATTACTTAAATAATTACATGCCCTTGTAATTTTTCTCATAGCTGTTTCATCCGCTAGATCTTTCACCTCCAGATGTTAATGTTTGCTGGAGTCTAAGGGTACATGATCTTTAAAGGATTTCTAAAACAATAGTGCACAAAGACAAGATGATTCGAGGTTGCTTCGAAGTTATAACTCAAAAAGTCCTTAGGTAATTAAAAAATGAGAACATATACCTGAATTAATGAGATATGAGGAAATTGCATAAGTAATTTTTAAAAATGTTGCCCAACTAATTCAGATATATGAAACAAAAGTGTTTTCCTTAAAGAAGAAATATGTTTGATTTTTTTTCACTTCATCTTATTCATCTCATATTTTCTTTTTTTTTTATATTTTCTCACTTCTTCACTCATGAAATAGAGAATTTGATGGGGGGAAAACAAGAAGTAGAATACATTTAGTACAGGAAAAATATTAATTGCTTAAAAATGCAAAGTGAGGAAAGAAATCAATTGTGAGTAAACAGCACGGAATGAAACCTCTTGACCTTGTCAGACTCTTTACGGGAGAGACCCTTCAATCAGAAATGTGCTGATGCTAAATTATCACAGGATTTGATCTATCCTCTAATAATTGAAAATTTCCACTCCTGGAAGGGAACCAGATTTCTGAACAGCCACTAATTTTTCAAAGTGGAAATTTAGAATGGAGGAGATTGTACATTTATCTACTAAGATTTGTATTTGTATTTTATAGCCCATCACATTCAATATTAGGCTCTGATTGTAAATAGCCATATAGTGTTTTGAGATGCTCTATTCTGTGATTTGCTATTGCAATTCTTTTAAAAGCCATATATAGTTTAACTTTTTACTTTTAGTATAATTCTTTTAAATATCACAGTGTGTGAAAAACTAAACCATAAACAAAGGTAAATGCCATTAACAGCAACACCAGTGTTGACTCTTACTTGCCTATACCTTGTATATCTTGCCTACAAAGAAGATGTTAACTTTGAATTCATCAGGTGTTTTTGTATAGGGATATAAGGCAAAGAGGAAAGGTGCCTGGGTGGCTCAGTGGGTTAAAGCCTCTGCCTTCGGCTCAGGTCATGATCTCAGGGTCCTGGGATCCAGCCCCGCATTGGGCTCTCTGCTCAGCAGGGAACCTGCTTGCTTCTCCCTCTCTCTCTGCCTGCCTCTTTGCCTACTTGTGACCTCTCTGTCTCTCTCTGTCAAATAAATAAATAAAATCTTTAAAAAATAAATAAGGTAAAGAGGAGAATATTTAACGTTTTTATTCAAATGTTCTACTTAACTTTATATGTGCAATATACTTGGTGTCACTTTACCATTAAACAATCTCTCATTCTAAGATTATTTCTGAATAGTAAAAGCATCTAAAGCGAATTTCAAAATCGATGGCTCATGTGACTATGTAATGAAATGACCCAAGATGAGCTTGCTGGGTATTAAAACTAGCTAGTCTAGAGATTTTTAAGAAATGTAAAATAACTTTTATTTGAAGCTCTAATCCCTATGATGTTTCATTAATAGCTCTTTTCTACTTAGGTATATATAACAACACTAAGAGAAAAATAAGAGAATACATGTCAAGGATGAAACCACCCTAGAGAAATAAAATAAATAAATAAATAAATAAAATAAAAAATATATATAATGCTAATGCTCAGCCTGTAATTAAAAGCAAAGTCTGAACAGTACTATTCCCTGTTAGTTGAAACACAAAAAAGAAGTTTTATTTTTTCTTAAAGATTTTATTTATTTATTTGACAGAGAGAGAGATCACAAGTAGGCAGAGAGCAGGCAGGGGGTGGGGGGAAGCAGGCAACCTGCTGAGCAGAGAGCCCGATGTGGGGCTTGATCCCAGGACCCTGAGATCATGACCTGAGCGAAAGGCAGAGGCTTTAACCCACTGAGCCACCCAGGCGCCCCATAAAAGAAGTTTGAAAAACTAGGCATGTTTATGCATAAAAACTTAGTTAACTGGAACACTCTTAATATTCATTCAACGGACTAATTTGAGCACTTACTAAGCACTAGGATCATGCAAGATGTTAAAAACACAATGATGAACATGCCAAAGTATCTGCCCTCAAGAAATAGTGTGGGAGGCAGACAACTTTGATAAACACAATTGTCATCCATGCCAAAGGGATAAGCATAAGTGTAGAGGCTTCAGTCTGGGCTGTGGGAAATGGTTAGTGTTGACTCTCAAGAAGTGACTTTCTTACTAACACTTGAAAAATCCTAAAAGATTTTAAGCAGGAAGTGACATGATCTTATTTGCTCTTTACATATAGACAAAGAACTTCGAAGGAAAGACTTAAAAATGAATGCTGCTAACTCTTTGGGTCAAATGGTGACTTAAAAAAAGTAATATGTAGAACAATCTTTTCCACCCATGGAAAGAAAATTAAATTGCTCGGGAAGTTGCTTCCAAAACTAATAGTAGTAGTAGTATGTAAACAGTCAGGGAAACCTGCACTGTTTTGTTCAAAGTAAATGAGGTCTTCTTGGTGCAACAATGTTTCCTGATGTCTTCCCTGCCAAATTCTATATATTTTCTTCATCTGAAACTATTCAGAAAAATACCTGTAATTTTAGTTCATTGTATACCTCCACACAACCTGACACTTTCTTAGCTGATGATGTGTTAGAATGCCGACTTCTGAGGAGAGGAAAGGACAGTTTTGGGGTAGAGACAAACCTGGACCTGAATGAGGTGTTTGGGGGAAAATTTCTCAAAACTCTGAAATGATACTTTCTCATCCTCTTGAGAAACTTATAAAATAGGGCTAATACTAATTCACAGGACTTCGAGATGATTAAATTAGGAAACACATACTCTGGAACATAGGTTAAGCCAAACACATTTTTGTTTCTTTTTTTTCTCCTTATATTTGATAAGAATCTGATTGGACTAATTAAACCTTTTTTTTTTTTTTTTTAGTTTCAGCCTAACTCTATTTGTTTATTCAGTCAACCACCATTTGAAGTGAGTTAAACAGTCCACTGAAAGAGAGTAAAAAACTTTGCTTTCACTAACTAGACCTGTAAACTATTATAATCCCTTTACTTCTTTGCAATAGAGAATATTCAATTGGGAAACTGGTACATTGAACCTGATGGTCTCTAGTATCCTTTCTTGTTACAAAAAGAACAATTATTTTATAAAATGATATGACAATTAATAGCATATTAAGCACCAGAAAACCAATGGATGAGAAAAGCTAGTATTCATAATAATGTAAAAACCCCTCCACAGTCTAAAAGTATCTGTGAAAGTATCTCAATGTCTGAGTGATAGACTAAGACATATAATGAACTCAGATAGAAATATGTCTTTTCAAAGACAGCATACCACAGGATTTTACTTACCTGATTTTAATACTACAAAAAATCATTTTTTTGAAGATTTTATTTATTTATCTGAGAAAGAGAGCGAGAGAGCAAGCAAGAGAGCACAAGCAGGGGGAGCAGCAGAGGGAGATGGAGAAGCAGGCTCCAGGAAGCCCGATGCAAAGCTCAATCCCAGTACCCTGGGATCATGACCTGAGCCGAAGGCAGATGCTTAACCAACTGAACTACCCAGGTGCCCCCCCAAAACATTCTTAATCTAATAATCAGGCAGAGTTATGATTGCCAGATAAAATACAAGATGTCCAGTTAAATTTGAAGTTTAGATAAGCAACATTTTAAAAGTATAGTACATACAACATTTGGAATGTATTTATACTAAAAAATGATTTTTATAATTTATTTATTTTTATAATTATTTCTTTTTATCAGAAATTGCACATCCTGTGTTCCTTTATCTAAAAATAGCAATGCTAATGGAGTTTACCAAATAAGTTATATATATTTAAGAATATGTTAAAGGTTAAATATTTCTTTAACCTGAGAATTAATTTAGAAAGTAACTCTGGCCCAGGTATCCATTCATCATTCATTCATTCATTATGTCAGAGGCTCTGAGATGTAAGTCCTATACAAGGCATGGAGCCATCAATCTTTAACAAATACAAGAGCCTATCCTCATGAACTTCATAGAGATATATGTCATAGAGATAAATGCCACAAATAAAAAACGATTTTCAGTGAATCTTGATGTGCTTGCAGTTACCCTTTACTAAGAAACTAGTGCTAACTCTTAATCCTTATGAATAAAATTAAAAAAGTGTGAGTCTGAAATTCTCTGATTGGCTTTATTATTAAATATACTTTAAACTAATGTAACACATTAAAAATAATTAACTAACCAAAATCACAATGTCTTAAATCCCTGGGAATTATTGGGGCAGGTTCTTCTAGCAGTTATGGTCCCAGCACTGTCCCCCTTCTGTTTTGATCCCACTGTGTTCCGATCCTACTCCAGGATGTTTGTCTCTCACAGCCTTCATTGTTGACCACAGATGGTTCCCGATCATTAGTTACTGACTGTAAGAACCACTGCAGTGTGGAAGAAGGAAAAAAAGAAACCCTGTCTCTGTCACTGCAGCACCTTCCTGTTTTATATGTCTGTGGAGGACACATTCTCTCTGTGTGAGAACCGCTTCTACGAGCTGTGGCTATGGGAAAGGGTTCACGAGCTCTTTGGCAGACATAGTCACTTTTTACATGGAATGTACTCTGGAAATAAAGGCAGCCTTTGCATAGTAGTAGCACTTTTCTTGTGAAACACTTACCTCTCACCACTTCTCTTTCCCATGTCACCATCCTCAAATCCACCAGAAAAGGTAACTCATGATATTTAATACCTTTATGTCCAATGTCACAAACTTAAACCATCCCTATCATCAAACACTTCCAAAAGGATTTAGAAATGGTATGTATGCTGTTAACCTTGACTGTGCCCATTAAATAAATAATTAATGCTATTAATTCATACTAAAGAACATGTCTGTAATTAAAATGAGAATATATATGCTTATTTGTTTAAGAGGAGAAAAAGCTATTATTTTATCAACTTGCAAACCATTTGAAAAAAATATGGTAATGAATAATAACCGAATTTATTTTTTTCTGCTTGTATACTGAGATATTGTAGTAAAAATAGAAAGTGAAACTAGCTTGAAAGAAAGGAATTTAGACTATGACTCTAAATAACTGTAAGACATTTAGAGAATTATTTAAGTTTATTGGCTTCAGTTTTTCTATCTATTAAGCAGAAAATAAGAATAACAAGGAAGAGTGGAGGAGCAGTTTACTGTATGTTCTAGATATTTCATCTAAGCCTAAATTGTATGCATTGCATTTAGTGATAAAGGACCAGATTTGTAAAAAGAAAATTCTCTTCTTAGGAATGTGTGTGTGTGTGTGTGTGTGTGTGTGTGTGTGTGTGTGTGGTTAATCCATCTCTAGTACAGTTCAAATGAATTCATTAAATATCTACTGAAGGCTAAATATGTGTAAAGTATTGGTCTGGTGTATTTGCATTTTTGTAGTATACTTTTCTCATTATTAGTAGAAAATAAAATGTATGCAAGTCTCTTATTTAGGTGTTGTGAATACTGCCCTCCCCCACAGTTAGTAATGTTATTATAACAGCACAGCCATAACAATAATCCACCAAAGAATATTTCAGTGATGAGAATATAACCTAGATGATCTCTCTTTAAAGAGGAATCCAAAAGTTGTTAATAGCTTCAATCCATCCACTGAAACACCCTCAACTGAATTGGAGACCTTGCCACCTTATCAACCTTATAGGTTCTGCAAAATGCTACTCTTGGAATGATATTTATACAGACCATAATTTTCTTAAGCATTCCTGCTCATAGAGGATGTAAAACACTGGAGATGATAGGGAAGTCTCTAACACTCTTGCGATTATGGAATTCAGAAAAATGAGCTTAAATAGCAGATCATTTTCTGAGTCTCGAGTGGATATGCAGTCTTAATTTTTATTCCTCTTTGCATCATTCCTTCACCTTGATTGTCTTTGGCTTCCCGTTTCTTGTTTCCGGAGCCCTCAGACCCTCATGTCAATCAGTTACTCTTTTTACACATTTTGATTCTTTGGCTCCCACTTCTTGTCTGACCACCCTCTGTTAACTACCTGTTACAGTGAAATAAATACTGATGTCTGCCTTTACCTGTTGTAGGTTCCAAGTACTTTAATATTCCACACTGGCTCTCCTTCCCAAGTACCCTTCTTCAACATCCCAAATGATCAATCATTTCTGATATAGGTAATAAATGTGTCAACACTCTTTTTAAAGTGCTACATTTAAAGTGTTACTGTGGTCAGAAGTAATTCCTCAGTATCCGGCATTGAAATTGCCTGTTTCAAAAGCCTCCACTACTCTATCCACACGTCTGGGGAAATAGAGATAATTGCTGCACGTATGCTGATCTTGTCCTTAGAGCTTTTCACACATCAAGAGCAAGGCCACTTTTTCCTCATTAGTGCAGCAAGCACCTGTCCACACATTGTGATTTTAAAAGCTGTGAGAAGATCTTAGTGCTTCTCCAACAATCTTTCCCCATCCCTGTAATTCCTTTAATTGGGAGAAAACCTTTCATATGAGAAAAAATAAATGGCTGGTATGAGATCATTTTCTAAGAAAAGGATTCAAAAACTGAAACGAACTAGAAAACACAAGGATACTCAGCAATGTGAACCTGAAGAAAAGGAGGGATAGAAATGTGAAGATGTTTCATAAAAAGGGAATTTTAATTGGAAAAAGTAAATTGAGAGCAGTGAGAAAATATGCTTTTCCATTGTTATGTTTTGCTTCCTGCATACCCTACTTTGCTCTATGTCTGACCATTGACTCTACTGCCAAAAGCTCCTGTAACTCCTTTAATAAAATTTAAGTAAAGTTTCAAAGCCATTAGGGACCCTATGACTCTTTCATTGATAATGTGCAGATATTTGGCTATACTTGGAAACTTTTTTCACCAGCAATGATCTACATCACTTTTCAGTTCCCTTCCAATGCCTAGAATATATGAACTAGTCCAGACAATTTACACTGGCATGTAAGAGATCACAGAATGGCATTATGCCATATGTCCTCAAATTGAAAGAATTTATCAAGTTCCACATTAAATTCCCATTGCACTGAGCTTTTATTTAGCATGAATGTATATCAAATTATCAATTTCACAAAAGCATATTTAAGAATAAAAATAATTTTATGTCATATGAGAAAATGAATGTAAATATGTAATCAAGGCATATATTTACCCAATATCAATTAACTGAATGTTATGAAACATTAGTTGATACAAATAAACATTTAAAATTATGTCAACAGCATTTCCAGTTATCTCTTTCAATAAAGACAGAGACAAAGTGACTTCAGTGGAAGCTAATGAATCATAAAAGTAGATTAAATAGTTAGAAAGACATTGGATGACTTTGAACACCAAATGTCTAGGGCATATCTGCTTCACTAAATGGACAACAGAACAAACAGTACACATCTGATGAGAGCTGTGGTAAATTTGGAAGGCATTTCATTTGAAAACAAAAAGAACTACTTTATCAAGATAGATAATATAAAATTTAATCATGAGTAAATTTTCTCTTGGCACTAGACAAATAACCAAATTCTTTACAGTGTTTGATGGCCAGAGCCTGCTGTGTTGTACTTATAAGTAAGAGTGTTTCTAACTAGGAACAGTAATCCTGGGGTATTATAGTGGAGATTTCAGTGCTTCCCCTTAAAAGGTGTATTATATATCCATAATGTATATATCTGGTGATTTAGTGACAGATTCTCCATGTTATGATGGTTACTTGAATGCCAAATGTGCAAACAGATTTTAAACATCCTCTAAGGCAACACTTTTCTCTGTGTCTTAGCAGAGTAAAGCAATAATGTTGTATCTTTTCAACTATTAGAAGAAAAATCTTACATATGTTAAACTAAGCCTCAAGTGAGTTAGGCTTTAATCAAGCTGTTTTGATTTATGTGTGTTATTAATCTGGTTCAGTTCAAATAACCATTTATTGAAGGCAGAATCAATGCAGATACTGTGTAAGGCAGAGTTCTTGCAGTTAGTTTGAAATAAAGAGGGTAAGAACATTGCAGATTCTGAAAGTAAAAACTGAACAGAACTGAGAGTTTGAGAAGCACTACTCATCCCAGTGTTTCTGCACTGTTCCTTGAGGTGTCCCTGCACCCTTACCCATACCTTCATGATTAGCCCCTGGCAATAAATCCTGCTAGAATTATCCTCGGTTGTCTGTCATCTCTTTCTACTTGGGACCCTGACTGATTTAAGTCCCAAAACACAAAACTGTTTTGGGGGCTCTTCCCCAGGACCCTATGAATTCTCCATTTCAGCACCACAAATTATGCCCGGAAAAAATTTCTGTAGGTCAGAGTAACCCAAATCCAATCAAAAAAGCTTCTTGGAGGTGGGGAAGGAAAATATGGCTCATACTCAGGAAGAGGAATGATGATATACCAATAAATTATCCTAATAAGTATATCTGAAGGTAATAAATATTTTAATAAAATACCCATATAAATGTATAACAGATTATATTGGGGCTTTATAAACTATAAGTACTTATTAGTTTAGATATGACTTTCTTTAAAGGGAATAAAATGAATTATGTCCAGTCTTTGAGACAGAAGGCTCTGAAATGATGAAAATTTGCTAATTTGCCTTCACTTTAATTAAACTGAAAATATCAATGATATATATCATGCTTAAGGTTCAGTAAAAAACTTTTACATTAGCATACTTCAATGCTAAGTTTCAATGTGGCAAAAACAAACAGAAAAAGTACTCTTGTATGTGAGTCTTTATTTAAATATGTGTATTCAAAAACAGAGTCATTGAATCTGAAATCAATATTTTACATAAAATAAAAATGGAGATAATTAAGTTAACTTAGCTATATAATGGCTAAAGAACTTTAACAAGCACTCTAGTTTCCTAACTCTCAGTTCTGTTCCTCTATATCACATAATTCTCCTAATGATGGTATCATTCCTAAATACCTATATAATTTATCATATTTACGTTCAAGAAAAGCACTGTTACTGTATCTTTTCCTTGCAATGAACTCTTCTTCTTTTATTTATTTTTTGTATTCTACTCTAACAAGAAACATAAACAGGTTAGTTGGAAAACTGGCTACTGTTAAAATATAACTCTAATAAACATTTTACATATTCAGGTGGCTGTTAGACCTTTGCTAGAAAAATGTGTTCAAACACAATTATCTTTATAAATACTTTTGACAATTTTACATATATGATTTTAGTTTACTGAGCTACTTCCCTTTAAAATAAAAGACAGTTACAATTTTTTTTCTCCCCACTATTTTTTGCTGAGACAACCTATTTATCTTGGCATCAAACGTACTTCTTTTACTGTCTTGATCTTGTATTTTCAATTTAATCTTCCACTCTACCCTCCCCCCGAAAAAAACCCAGAAATTTACTTCAAACTAGAATAGAATTTTCACTTTTCCATCTTTACCCAGCCTCTTTCCCTCTGTCAGAGAGATTATTTTGCCAACATTTTTGATGGTCAAAATAAAATTTTCTTTCAAGCTCAATTCTAATAATACTTCCACTAAGTATACTTTCTGATCCCCTCAGTTAAGAGTAACTTCCTCCTCCGTCTGTTCTTATGGTTCCTCTGCTGTAATATTTTTTTATGTCAAAATGGAATCCTATGTCATTTTTTCCCCAAACACTTTTATTTTATTTCTTCAGTGCTATAATATTTATATGCACTAATCTTTTCTTTGTACAGTTAATAGCTGCATATACCTGACCTAGTCTCTATGCCATTGAAAATATAAAGATCGAAAAGATGAAAAGAACTGTGTGCTTAAGTGGGAATGAGTGGATGATAAAAAATGAAAATATAAGTTGGGAACCAAAAGCAGTGAGACTTGAATATCAAATAAAGGCCATTACCTCATGTGAGTAAACAGTAGAGAGATAAAAACCCTATTTCTCTTTATTTTTGAACCAGCGAAATATCTTCAAACTAAAGGTTAACACAAGACATCATTTCATCCCATGGACCATTTGGGATCCCACATGTTACTTTCTGTAATAGTTGGCCCATAGCAGTCACTTGTACGGTAATGCTGAATTTAATATATAGACAGACATATTGTTTATAAAGCAATTCATTGGAAAGGACTATCGAATCAAAAATAATCACAGTTAATGAATCTGATACTTGCTATTGAACAATTTATTGCTATATTTTTCCAAAAATAAGAACTATGCCTAAAACGATCTTGAGATTCTGATATGAGTATTTTCACATTCCCTCTGCCAGGATCTATTATAATCATCCCTTCTTTTCACTGGAATAAAATGTTTTCAGAATGTTCATCAAAAATACCATAACATCACATTAATTATACTTGGCAAACATAAAACACAAGTCACTTATAAACATTGATTTTTCCAAACATCACTATGAGCTAATATAATATTGTGCAGGTTTGCAGATTGTATTTAAGATCTATTTTCAACACTCAACATGTGTATCTGGATCACTGCACCTGATATTGCATCACAAATATTTGAGCATAACTGAGTAGCTATATTCCAGCTATATCCCGCTGACATTTTCTATAATGCAAAAGGGTGACATCTGCTTCCTTTCTTATTCATTTTCAGAAGAACATCCCACTTCTGTTTTTTTATATAAACCATCAATACATATTCTAAAATAGGATACATCCTTCAGATGTAAACCCAAGAGTTCACAGACTGAGAGATCTGCTTCCACACCTGTATCTTTCTGGCAGAAAGACGCTTCATTTGGATAGGGAAAAAAAAAACCGAGTGGGAGCCAGGAACAGTCATAGAATGTGCTTTGGCAGCTTTTCTACGCCACCGTATTTTTATTTTTAATCTCTAGAGATAATTCACAGAGAAAGAATCTCCTAATGTGTTGCTGAAATATGTATTATATTGACAGCCAAAATGAAAACTCACTCAGTTTTCTTCAATGTTTAAAAAGATATACCCACTTTAAGATGTTATGGCATGTTAAACTGTGAAGAAGAAAACATACATGGCAAATTAATATTAAAATATTTTCACATGTTCTTCAGCTGTAATAACTACCAGATCTCAAAAACACAATCTTTAATGATTATTGAGGTATGTGGAATATGTTTCATTTAAGGGCAAATAAGAATAATTGTATGCATTTGAAGAGGTTTCAAACTCTCACTTAGGTTTATAAACCTTTTCAACTAATTTTTGTGTTATGCAACTCAGAAGTGAGGGAAAGAGATACATTTAAATATCTACTACTCCGCTTACCTCTTTTCCTCTCTTTCCTCCTCCTTCCTTTCCTTCAACATTTATCGAGCACTTTCCATGTACCAGACCCATACTCAGCAGAGAAGTTTTAAGATAGAATTAAATTTATGATTAATTATAGGAAATTGAGACTATTAAGGTAGGCTTAAATAGCATGCACTCAAGTAGAGTTAAGGTGATTATATTCATCCAGTTTAAAAGATTAACACTTATCCTGCCTTGGCCACTGGAGTCTCCACATTATATAGCATTCAAAGTTCACTAACATCATGACTTCTCTTATCTAAGGATGGATGGATTTGGTGATATTCTCATAAACTTTTCTCAAGAATGTTTACTTTTACCTTTTGTCTTTTATATAATCTGTAAGATTTATGCAATGTGGGTTTTTTTTTCTTATCATTCAATACAGGATACGTTAGCCTAAGTTATGCCTTTCTGTTAAGATTATGAGAACGACCATCTCCATCACAAATTTCTCTAGGGATCTCGGCAGTCTCTGGATCACCAGAAACCAACAACAAACAAGTTGTTAAACTGACTGGTTGGAACCTCTCAGGAACAATATTTCTGAATTGGACATATACATCATATATAACTAACTGCTTCTGCTTCCCCTCTTTCCTCAGATAACCCCTCCCCCGCACTCGCTACACCTAGCACTCTTTGAGCTGTTGTGTTGATGGGAAAACATTGATAAAGATGTTCCCAAGGGCAATGAAGTTTTAAAGGAGTTGAGGTTTGAGAGATTCAATACATAACATTCTTCTTAATTTCTGAACCAAATAAAGAAGCCAAAGGCACCAACCGAAAGAGAAAGAAATGTCCGCTTTATTCCTGACAGTGCAGCTGTAGACCATACCTCAGTGTGAGAACTCCACATGCTGGCCCACAGGTCAACTTGAAGAGCTCATCCAAGGAAGTGTTGGACTTCCCAGAGAAGTTACATTTTACCCAGGTCACCAACTCACACTTATTCAGAATAAGCGCGAGAGGACACACACAGAGATCTCTTCCTCATGATGCAGAAATTTTCTCCATCCACTTGAGAAATGCGAACAAACATCTGGTACTTATGAATGAATTAACTCCCTCCACCTCAAATTGGAGCAGGGAGAGGAGTAGGCAAAAGACCAATGAAAATGCTTATGCAGAGCAGAGAAATCGGAATTACTTAACTTAAACCTTCTAGCAGAGACTGTATTTCTGTCAAAAAGCACCCTAAATGCTGTTGCATGTAAGTGATGAGTCACTGAATTCTACACCTGAAACTAATATTACACTCTATGTTAACTAACTGGAATTTAAATGAAAATGTGAAAAAAAAGCACCCTAAACGCAATACTATGTAATTTATATCTACCTCCATGAAGTCAGTAAATTCTTCTCAATTTCTTTGAGGTGGCTGAGTTTCAGTCTTCATTTTATTATCACAGGAGTCCTGTGGGCCATGACTACTGAGGAAATAACAAAAACATTAAACATGTATTATAGTATATAGTAATACATAATATCATACATGTTATATGTTACATAAGAGGAGAGGAAGGAGCAATTTTTTGCCAGCTAGTAGATCTTACTTTTTGACTCACCACATAGTAGTAGTTGAAATACTGTGAATAAATACTGTGAATACTGTAATTGAAATACTGTAATTGAAATACTGTGAATAAATAAATGTTAAAAACAACAAAGAAACTGGTGAGGATGGCTTACTAATTAATGTGCTTAAAGCCTAGTGTTTCCCAGCAAAAGCACAGGACAGTCCCCAAAACATAGATCAATGGAAGCCTTATCCTTTGACAAGAAAAAGAGGAGAAGAATGCACTGAACAGCTTTGTTATTACCATAATTACACAGGTGCAAAAACAGCGTTAAAAAGATCAACACCAGCTATAGCAGCATGTATTGCTAATTAAAATAGAAATCCCTTACCCTACAATGACAAAACAAAAAAACAAAGGTTAGGAATCTGAGAACCACAGAAACCCCCAAAATATGAAGCCCTAGAAATTAATACTTTAGACTTGTAAAAGACAACATAATATTTGTAAAAGACAATTTAATATAGTATTTTGTGAATGATGAGGGACAAGAAGATAACTGGGAGTCTAATGTAAGTGAATCAACCTTCACTGATAATTTTTACTAACAAAGTACTGATGAACATAAGGACCACACTTGTAGAAAGCATATGAGCTCTGCTTACGTTCAAGGTTAAATATTTTAGTACATATCCAAATATGTATACATAAGATCCTTTTTTTTTCTCAAGTTTTTATTGAAACTTTAGTAAAAATCCAGGAAATAGAAAAAAATTGAGATAGGCAAATCTGATCATGCGTGCTATTTGTTATGGACAGAATTGTATCATCCCACAATCTATATGTTAGTCCTAACTCCCAATATCTTAGGTTGCTACTGTATTTGGAAATAGGTCCTTTAAAGAGGTAATTAACTTAAAATGAGGCCATTAGGGCGGGCCTTAATCCAATCTAGCTGGTGTTCCCATAAAAAAGGGCTATTTAGACACAGGAGGAAGAAAGACCTTGATAGGACACAGTGGCCAGAAGGTGGCTGTCTACAAGCCAAGGAGAAAGGCCACAGAAGGAAACAGCCTTGCTGACACCTTGATTTTGGAATTCTAGTCTCCAGAGCTGTGAGAAAATAAATTTCTGTAATTGAAACCACCCAGTAAGTGGTACTTTGTTGTGGCAGCCCTAGCAAATTCATACTCTATTCTCCATTCATTAGGCACTGCACGTTGTTTGAAGCTGCCAGAAAAGCTGATTCCAAACTGCAGGGAGCTTGGTTTCCCGATTACTAGTACCCAGAATTTACTCACAAGGAAACAAAAATCAAACATGACATGGGCTATTAATAAGAAAGAGAAGCTTTCTAAATTACAAATTTTACTGCTTTGTAATTCCTTTCTTATTTAAAAATTATAATCTCTAGGTTTAAAGTAGCTTACATGTCTTGATCATGGGTATCCGTAGGTAAAATTGTAACTAATTTTAGTTCTTGACTATGAAATTGATAAACTGATTTTAAAGATGTTTATGAAAATTAAAGTCTCTCTTAAAGACTTATAGTTACTCATACTTATTAAGGTAATTACTTTTATTAAAATGACAGTAGCTTCAAAAAGCTTAATTAATGAACTGGCATTTGAAATTACTCCACGAAGTAGATATTACCCTATTGCCTCTTTAGCTCTATTTTAATATATGCATTTAATATTGTAGTTTGGTATTCACATTGGCAATCTTAATATATTTTTACTACAGTTGTTAGATGTCATGTTTGCCCATGTATTATACTTTACCTAATTCACTTATGCTATTCAAATTTTCTTAACTCAAGCCTAACCCTGTAGCATCAGGCAGAACACAATAACTTCAAGCCTCATTCCACTCCTGACTTTGGCACATTTTCCATTATAACTCAACCTATTATTATGGGATCTTAAAACTGTATCAAAGATGTTTATTAAATATACTTAAATTGTGAAAGTGTTATGCAATTAGACATGAAATAGGCATTTCATGTACACAATCTTACAATATTTTAAATTGAAATAGAACTGAAAACTTTCTAGTTTTTTTTAATAATATGGAATATTAAAAAGAATAAAAAATAAATCTATGTTTTCCCTGCAGAGACAATATTATTTGGAATTATTTCTTTCAGTTCAAAATTATTTGATATGATCATACTGCCTTGATAATTGTATACATTTTTTTCATCTGTGTTACCTCTTTGTTTTTTTTTTTTTAATGCTCTGTATTTGTGCTAAATTCCAATAGGTATGTTCAAGTGCTCACACTAAAAATTAAACCTTCAACAGGGTAATATCAAAGACACAGTTCAGGATGTTAGAAGACATAACCAAAAAAACTATAGACCATTTATAAACACACATTTATTTTTATTCAATACATTTTGTGACAACAAAATCAAGTAAGCAATTTAGTTAATTTAGCAATTAAGCAGCTATGTTAGCACATAAAGAAGAGAAAGAAGGAAGAGGAGTGCATCGCACATACTATCTTATCATAGGTATTGATCGGGTCAATCTCTCTCTGATCCCTGGGAAACTTGTTCTCTTCCAGATGGTACTTAATGGCTTCAATGTTCACTGATACCCTAGCCTGATCTGCTTGAAATGTTGGCTTTTTCTCTGACATCTTCACTGTGTGTATGTACACATATGGAGAGATGTTTAAATATGTATACAAACACACACACACACACACACACACACACACACACGTACACATTAGTTAGATTCGTCCAGGGAAACAAATGACTCTAGACATTTAACAAATAGGTATTCAATACAGGGAATTATATGTTTCCAGAGCCATTGGCAACACTAGAGGGTGGACACTGAGAATCACTCTTGGCCTTGATGAAATCAGTAAGCACTAGAATCTCAGTATCAAAAATTTCAGTTACATGAGCATCAGAGCAAAGGCCTAAGATCACAACTCTGAACCTCTATAAACATTGCATCTGAGGTTTTCTCTTGGTCCTATCTGCTACTACTCCGGAAGCATAATACTTCTTTTATACCTTTCAAGTCTCGCCCTAATGTCTCTCAATTAGTATAGCCTAAGCCAAAATTCTGCTGACAAGTCGGTCTTGGAAATGTTAGTTTCAGTATTCCAAAAGAGCTTAAAAAGCTAGGGATGATATGGAGTATAAATAGATGATATCTGTCATATCTGAAATATTAGATGATTTATTAAACCAAATGACTCTATGGGGATAATTTCCCGTTTCCATTCCTTCTAAAGATGAGAATAATTTGTGCTTGTAACTTTCTTAAAATGTGACAATGAGGAATTTTCTTCAGTGCTTGTATGAATTAGAGTATCTCTAAGTTATATTTCTGTTTGACCAAGAAGAAAAAGCCAAGGAAAGTTGTGGAGGATATGGCTCCCTTGTTTCTTAAACAACATGAGTACTATTATTAGATAAAATCTTAAGTTTATTAGTGAATAACATTATTTGTATGAACTTTTTTAAGAAATGGAACATATGGAAAACATTGATGACATTTTTAAAAATCTGTTCCAATCAGTGATGTAATTGGTTTAAAAACATCATTGATTTTGACAAATATTTGATTGTCACTTATATTTTTAGAGCTGTTACGGAACTTTATATTTTGTCCTATGTGACCATATTCCCTTGTATTCGAAAGGGAGCTTTAGAAATGGATTTCCAGGTATTCTATCCTTTTTTGAACTGTGTATTCTATATTTCAAATATACCATGCAAACTGATATTTGAATACAAGATACAGTATCTATGATAGAACCAGATTTTTACATAGCAAAATTGATTAAGTGAATTGGCATTTATGACAGAATATGGAAAATGGGATATAACAGACTTGCTGTGATAAATGAGAAACCATGAAATTAATGATGACTTTAAAACCACCTAGCTTCTCATATCCATTCTATAAAATCTATCATTAATATGTTCTGGCCTGGAAAATAAAGATAGTGATTATAACAGTTAAATGGATACTTCACATATCTCAAAATATTCTGATCTTTCCCTATGGTGGATATATATTTTAGGATCTTAACAAAAATATCCTCATGCAGTCTGAATGGAAAAATAATCTCTAAAATGAGTTTTCTTGCTCTGTATATAAGAAGCTATAAAAAAGAAAAACATGCTAAATTGTTCATTCATTTGGTTTTTCTTAATTTAAAATATGTACTAAGTAATTATTACTTGTTTGGCACCACTTTATACCCTAAGAATTTAAATGCAAGAGGATGCTTCAAGAAGATGGGATCCTGGGGTGCCCGGGTGGCTCAGTGGGTTAAAGCCTCTGCCTTCAGCTCAGGTCATGATCTCAGGGTCCTGGGATCGAGCCCCGCATCAGGCTCTCTGCTCAGCAGGAAGCCTGCTTCCCCCTCTCTCTCTGCCTGCCTCTCTGCCTACTTGTGATCTCTCTGTCAAATAAATAAATAAAATCTTTAAAAAAAAAAAAGAAGATGGGATCCTAATTATTTTCTAAAACTTTATCAAGTAGAAGCTAAAAAGAGGAGTCAATTAAAAATGAAACAGTATTGCTGTCTTAAAATTTCAAAGACTTGAATTTATTTTACGAACATACTATTCCATTTTGTGGGACCCAGGAATCTCTCAAATTCCTCCCCCAAAGCCTCTGATTTAAAAATATTAATAATAATTGTCTCCTTTTTATAAAGCATTTTTGGAGGCAGCTTAGAGAGAAGGGGGTCAAATTAGTCCTCTTGTCCCGAGGCAGAGGCCTGTCTCTGCTGTGAAGCCACAAAGTAGAGGGAAAACCAAAGATTCAATGCAGATTTGAGTCATATGCCCTGCCCAGTCACAGGGTGCAGGACACCCCGCATAAACTACCAGCAATGAAAATGTCAATAGAATGGATGACTCCCAAAAGGAAAGGAGGATTCTGTACCAGAAGTAGTGCTGTGCAGACTAACACAACAGATGTCCGCCATGCAGACATTCACCAAGTAATTATAAGAGCGATGGGTGTTATTAAATTGAGTTTAAGGGTTTGTTACCAAGGGAATTTAACTTAAAGCTTTGTCAAGATATTCCTGATGAGTAGAACAACTAGGAATTTGCTAGATAAAGGGAAGAGAGATGGGAGTAGGTCGGAAAAGATATTTTAGACAGAATGAATAGCAAATGAAAAGAACACATTTGAAACATTGTGGAATATTTAGTAAACCAGAAGTTCAGAAGGGGTGCAATCTTGGGAACAAGAGAGAGAGACAGCTCAGGGGAATGGGAGGGCAGAGGTACAGAGAGGAAAAAAGGAACCGGACATGGTAGGAATTTTAAACTTCATTTTAAACACACTGAGAAACACCTTAAAAATAGGATCAATGTGGTCTGATCCATGTTTTAAAACTACAGCTTTGCTGTTGTGTATAAAACAGAATGGAATGGAACAAGACTTGTGGAAGAGGGATTGTTTAGTAAGCTGACACAGGATTTCAAACAGCAGGTGATAGTGAATGAGAATAGGATGAAAAACGGAGACAGAGAGAAATGAGCAAGGTCAAAGGCTATTTAGTGAGCAGAAGTGAGAGAATTTGGAGAACAAGAGAAAGAACTAATTTATTTATCTAACACATATTTATCAAACTACTGTAATATTACTGGTTTGGGTGATACAATAGCAAATAAAACAAACAAAAATCCCTGTAACCATGGATTATACTTCCAATGGAAAGAGAATTTTCAGTATTCAAGCTGCCAGTCCTTCAATTCAACCTAACATTAATTGAGAACTTATATTGCAAGACAAAGGACGAATCGACATCTGTCACAAGCTTGATTGATTCTCATTGAAAATCCTCAGTCCTCCAAATGAATTGGAAGAATATAATAAAGTGATGCAGCCCTGAAGGAAAATCTCCTACAAATTTATTTTACATGTGGCCAGTGGATTAAGGGACAACTCCCGAGAACAGACTCGTTCAGACAACCAACCTGGCTGCCTCAGAACTCACTCCTCTTCAGGACAGGAATCTGTTATACTTGACCAGAAAGAACACTGTGATTCTTTTTCCTGTACCATACTCCAAATAGCAACTTTTATTGCCATTCTCCTGCACCATTATGTTTTGGATGTGTGGGAGTTTATAAAATTTATCATTTCTCCACAGATTACTGGACTGTGATGAGCTCCATCTGGAACTGAATGAAAGGAATGCTAATCATCCTGGATGTGAAACTGGGCAGGCATGTGTCGTCTTCCTCTGGGGACAAGATGAGTAAGTTTTCAACTGTATATAGGATAGTTGCATTAGGTTAAAAGAGAATATTTTTTAAATGGAGATTATGGGAAAAAAAATAAATGGAGTTTATGGGAAGTTTATGGGAAGGAAGGTTCTGGGCACCCATAGAAGTGTTAGAACATAGCAGATATAGTGTGCTTTTTCCCCCCAATACAGTATTGCTACTCCTGATAACAAATGCCCTCTCTTCCTTTCAGAAACTATTCCTCGCCTATGCTCTGTCTATGTGATCTGTGTAGGATTGATGCCAACTCCAGTTTCCAGGCATGAGCAAATGGTCTGGACCTTGGCAATCAAAACACTTTCTTCCTGGCCATATTGACTAGTTCATGAATGGTCATAAAAATGAAAACATAGGTAAATGGGGGAGAGGGAAGTTTGCTGACTACATTGTTTGAACTCACAGAAATAATAACGTTAAATCATCTCTACTACTAGCTTTTTCAATGAGTATAAAGGCTATGTCTGTCTTGATTACTGTATTATTCACATGCAATAGGAAAATACCTGGGAGATAACTATTGGTTTAATTGAATCAAATCAAATTCAATTGAGTATTTTAAATTGTTCCTGGACTGTGAAAATATAATTCTGAGATAAAATGAGAAAAGAGCAAATTATATCACACAATAACATGAATTCAGTAGCCCTGAATTATTGGTCTTCCTCCCATTGGGCACTTCAATTTGAATCTTACCCTTTCTTATCTTTTTCAAGTTTTCAGCTCAAATTTAGAAACAGAGTACAAGACAAAAATGGTGTATCTGACAAGTCTACTCTTTCCTTCATAATATTCAGAAGACTACTTTTTTAATCACATTAGAATTTTTTCATAGCATATTCCTTAATCTTACTTTCAATCTACTAATGAGATATGCTGTAATGTCCCCTGTTTATTTACAGGTTAAAGGCTCTGTTGACCAGATATTTGAGGAAGGGAACATAGGAAAATTAGCAGTTATGGATAGAAATATAATGAGTTGAGTTTGGATGTATTGAGATGACATATTGTCTGATATCTAGGTGGAGATAACCAGTGTATACTACCTGCAGATTGGAAGGAAGTTTTAAGCTAGAAAAACACATTTCAGAGTTGTCATCTTATACATGCTAAGTAATGTAGACAGATGAGGAAGTGAGCCCATTTAAAGAGAGTATCTAGACTAAGAAATGAAGAATGGAACTAGGGACGAACTAGTATCTACGTGATACAAAGAACAAAACATAAAAGGATAAATGTAGCAGAGGAAAGGAGAGAAAATATTTCATGAAGTGAGATTAATGTAAATTGAAGACAGGTCAAGTAAGATTCATCAATTTGTTTATTCAATGAATATTTATTAAACTACTACCATGTGCCAGACACTGTTCTGAGTATTGAAGAAACAAGACTGAATGAAACTGAAAAAGATCTCTCTTCTTCTAGAGCTTATATTTGCTCACTCCCCTTCCTTCCACATACTGCTACCACAAGGAAGGATAGCCAAGGGGCCCATGAATGGATCAAGAAGAGTTGTCCCATTCATCAAAGAATATCCATTCCTAGTTCAGCATAGTTTAAAACTGCTCAGGAAGGGATAACGTCACCACATTGACTGGAGAAAAAAGAAGAGATTAGCTGAAAAGTCCCATTTGGTTCAAATATGTTTAAACCCCCAAAAGAGACAGGTGTAGCCAATCTCGGTGAATTGATTGCCTGACACATGGCAAGAAACTTACAGAGGAAGTGGTATCACTCTTCTGGAGCCCACAGCAGGAGGTTCAGAGGGTAAACGTATTTACTGCCACCCTCACCAACCTCAAAAATTATAGATGGAAGTGACATCATGCTCAGAGATCTTCAAGTGACAGCTGAGATGTGGGTTCACATCCACCTGAAGCTCAAGAGTTAACAGTGGACTATGGTTAATGAGGGTTCTAACTCAACTTGTGTCCTATATAAAAGAGTCACTGAAAACTAGCATCTCATCACTCTTTTCGCCATCCAATCTCGTTCTATAGCAGGAAAGAAATACCATGCTGGTCAGCAGGATTGGTCCATTCATCATGCTGTCCTCCTGAACCCAGGGCCCTGGGACAACTATATGGGGGAGTCACAGAGCACCTCAGAACATTTGACCAATCTCACACATGGAGTAGAAAGTTGGAAAACTCCCCAAAAGGAAAAGCAGGTTTCCTGTACCAGGTGATTCACAATTGGAGGAGTTCAGTACACACCATCAGAACAGTCAACTTCCAGTGCCAACAAGACTTAGAAGTTCAAGGAAAACATTTTTGGCCACCAAGCAGTTTGCACCTGTGGCACTTTGCCAGTATAAGCATACTATCCCAGGCTACTGCCAGCTACCAGAGGGCAACTTAAGAAAAAATGAGAAAAGCACTCCAAAGCACAAGAGACCTTGAAGCACCAGTCTAGAGGAAAGCCCTGTTTTCCAGGTCTAAGGGTCATATTGCAACACACGTCCAAAATAATCTACTACCCATCAAATCCTTGTGTCAGGATCAGCTTCTAAGACAGGTATGTGAAACTGTTAACAAAAAAAGTTAACAAAACAGTTAACAAAACAAACATTCAAATAACCAACAGAAATGATGCCTCTACTGACTGGACTTTGTACCAATCCCAGTTCTATCATGGAAACTGGGGAAATAGGCATGTTTAATTTTCTAGGCTTCAGTTCCCTCATCAGAAAAATGATAGCAATTCTTTACTTATGGGACATTTGGGAAGATTTAAAGAGATCAAATATTCTACATCCTTCATATTGCTCTTAGCATAAAATAAACAATAAGAGAATACGTTTATTAATTAAAATATTCATTAAAATTTATGATGATAAAGTAAATGTTGGCTAAAATTTACTAGTTTTCTTATTTCCCTTTTAAAAATTTTAAAATATTAAATGTTTCTATTTTATTTTATTTAACTATTAAAATGTTAGTAAAGTAAATATTGGCTATCCTCCAATTTATTCCTAGTTCTGACAGAAAATGAAAAATGTTTCCAGTGAAAAGATTTCAGATTTATGTATAGTAATGAATTTCTATATAGAAAACTGAATACCTAAATGATAGGAGGATTATATTTTAGATAATATATGAAAATAATATTGTCAATGCCTACTCAAAAAAACAATTTATCAAGACACTGGATGCTTGAATAAATTCCCAGGTATTTACTGAAATATTGTAGGTTAAAATAAATTATCATGTTTATCTAGTACTGTTTTTGTTTGCTTGTTTGTTTTAATGAACTCAAATGTATTCTGGCAAATTGATGCCTAATCACCTTACCTGAAAAGGGCAGGTGTTGACTAGGTTTGTATTAGGTAACTGTCTTAGTCAGTTCAGGCTATAACAACAAATTACCAGAGACTGGGTGGCTTTGGAAACAAATATTTATTACTCAAATTTCTAAAGGATGAGAAGTCCAAGATCAAGGCACCAGCATATCTGATGTCTGATGAGAACCTGCTTCCTGGTTTGTAGATGGCTGTCTTCTCACTGGACGCCCACACCGCTGAGAACCCCCCAAAAGCAGACTTTCTCATATTTTTCTAAGGGTGCAAATCTCATTCATAAGGAGAGAGCCCTCATTGCTTCATCTAATCCTAATTACCTCCTAAAGGCTCTGCCTCCTCTTAGTATCACACTAGGGAGCAGAGTTTCAACATACAAATTTTGGGGAGACATAAATATTCAGTCCATAACAGTAACCACGTTCATAGAAATGTAAAATGCATGAGAAGAGTAAAAATATACCTGTTTTGAAAGATTATGTAATGCCACTTAAAAAAAACCCAAATGCTAAGACACCTATTGGAATAGTGACAAGTATTACTTTGTTTCTCAAAGGCTATTTATAATAATAAACAAATGTTGATGTTTTATTGTTTGTTAAATACAGCCTATATGCAATAAATATGCTTCATCTGAATCACCAATGACTAAGATACAGAATATAAATTTTAAGAAAATAGAGAATAGGGATACCTGCGTGGCTCAGTCAGTTAAGCATCTGCCTTTGGCTCAGGTCATGATCCCGGGGTCCTGGGTTCAAGCACCCACCCCACTCCCAGCTCCCTGCTCAGCAGGGAGTCTGCTTCTCCCTCTCCCTCTTCCCCTCTTCACTGGTGCCTTCTCTCTCTTGCTCTGTGCTCTCTCAAATAAATGAATAAAATCTTTAAAAATTTAGAGACTAACTTCACATAAATAATAAGGTACAATTCTCTTAATAAGATTGAGGGCCAGAGAAAGGGAGAGCCAAAAGTTGTAAAATAACCCTTATATTTAGTCATTGGAGAAGACGGGAAAAACCACTGTATTAATTGGGTAATGCCAAATAGACAAAGAAACTAGTTTATTATAAATTTCACATTAAAAAAGGTTTAGATTTTGTGTATACTATTTAAGTGTCACTATCAACTAATTTTACCATAAAAATGAATAAACTTTCTCAGCATATAAAACTTGGTTCCTACAACAACATGATCTCCTAGCTCTTCTCTCACCTCACTGGAAAATTACTCATTTTACAAATATTTACTGCGTATTCTACTCTGTACCTAACCTTGTCCAGGCACTGGGGAACCCTCTTAATAATCTGAAGAAGAAACAAACAATAAATTAATAATCACACATAATACTATTTCTTCTCAGGCATATTTACTGGATACTCTTTGCTTTTATATTTATATATACATTCTCTATGGCTTACAGTCATTCTATTTTCCATCCAGATTTTCTTGGTTATTTCTAAAATACCAAATACATATAGACTCTTGATTCTAAAAGCCACATGTTTGTACCTGACCTCGTCTTTGAGCCGAAGCCCTGAATTTCCAACTACTCTATCTGATATAACTAACATAGAATATCATCTAAGCTGATTCCGGGCCTGCTCCACTCCAGAACACTCAAAAGAAAAAGGCTTTCCTATGTGTCTTTCATTTTTCACATGCTGTTGCTAACAAGATCTGATTTTATAACTTCGGAATTGCTTATTCATCCATTCATTCATTTATCGAAAGTTTATTTACCACTTATTATATGTCAGGCACTAGGAATAGAGAGAAATAAAAAAAATATATACAGTTTTTAAAATAAGGTAGTTACTTCTTAGGACAAGTTGATCCATTCTAACACAATATGAAAAACAATATGATGAAAAGTCGTGTGTCAGCATAAAGAAGCAGCAGCTCAGACTGAGAGTGGAGTGCTCTAAGAAGAATTAAAAAAAAAAAAAAAAGGTCACCGTAGCTGTGACTTCAAAGGCAAATAAGGACTGTTTTAGATATTAAAGCAGGTGATTCTAGACAAAAGATCAGCTAGTGCACTAGTACTCATTGTATAGGAGAACACAAAACAGTCTGGTAGGTTCAAATGGTTTAATATGACTCTGGTCAATAGATTAGGTATCAGGAAGAGGTAGGTTTGGGTAATCAGCTAAGACATAGATAGTGTTTAAATATTTTCCCGAAAGCTATGAGAAGTATTTGAATGCTTTAAATAGGGATTTGCATAAAAGTCTGTGCGTTTTGGAAAACCATTCTGACAGTATTGTGGAGAAATAATGCCGTGAATACAAGCTTGGATGCACTGTAACCTGTTAGAGACAAATTGAGTTTCAGTGAGATTAGTCGTGTCTCCCAATGGCACTTGTCTAGGTTCCATTCTAGGATTCTCTCGCTCCAAATCCTGTGTTCTCATCAACCTTGCTATACTGGCCAAGATGCTCATCAGGAAGTCTGTCATACCTTAGTCATGCATATTACACCTTCTTTCTAGTCTCATCTTCCACCACTTTATACTTTATAATATTTATTCCAGTAAAACTGAATGCTTAGTTCACCCGAACACCAGGATACCTCATACTTCAGGACCTTGGCTCATATTTCACCTCGTTTGTGTCTACAAGTGTTGCAACCATTTTGTAAAATCAGTATGAACCCTTACTGAAAGTTTGATTTGGATGTTAAGACTGATGACACCACACACAAAGGGTAATAAAGCTTTCTGGGGAGAGCAAAACAGTCCTCTCAAGCTGGTCCAAAAAAGGGCTTACAGGAGCAGGGAAAGGAGACAGGATTGGGGTTTCTGTGATGGTTAAGGGATGGGATTCCTGCATGTTGGTAGGGGCTTGCATGATTTGAAACTCCCACTGGTGCCAAAGGAAAGAATGTGCTTCCTTATCAGCTTGCCCAGATGTGGAGCAGAGGGGAGGAAGGGATGTGAGGCTTAAAGCTATTAGCAGTCAAACGAAAAAAGATTGAGTCAGACTTTTTATTACAATTTACCCATAATGTTGCTGACATAAACACAAATGATTACCACACAAAGAGGCATGGCTTCTATATTAAGGTTTACCCACTTACTCGGCTTTTATTTTTTCTCCATAGTTCCTACCACTACTTGATAAACTTTATTTTCTTAATTGCTTATTGTCTGCCTTTCATATTAGAATGTAGTTTCCATGGTATTAGATTTTTGCTCTATTTTGTTCACTGCTTTATCTCCAGCATGCAAAATAGTGACTGACTTGTAGTAGGTGTTCAGTAAAGATTTTTTGGAGTAAATTAATCAAAAGTTGAGGGAAAGGTACATTGCAATAGTAGATATTTGGAAAGAAATTTATTTTTTAAATTTTTATTATGTTATATTCGTCACCACACAAGTACGTCATTTGAGCTGTATTTTAAAGAAATTAATTGATTTCAACAGACTTAAAAGATATTTAAAGCAGGAAAATGACACAACGTAAAAAGGAGTTTGGCTTAATCTGTACTTGTACTTTGGCAATTTTTTTCATTCTATTTGGCCTCCGATTTTTTCACATTAACATGCAGTTTAGTATTTAGTCAGGATTGCCTCACCTGTCTATTGAAGCAAAAACAAGTTCCAGCAAGAATGGCTTTGACAGTGACTGAGTAAATGCTCTTTGGTGATCTTGTTTTGTCTGTGGCATTAAGTATGGTTCATTGGTGGTATTGACGGAGAAGCTTAAAATAACTGAGATGATATATGAACTCAAAGCCCCCAGAAAACAGTACCTGGGGTATCAGAACAGGATGCCAAATGTGTTTATGCAGGTATGAGTAGAAAAACTAAAACTCAAGAAATCAATTTATCTGCTTTGTTATTAATGGAGTTATGAAACTTATGCATATAAACAGGGTAGGCATTGCATTAAGAATAAGCAAGGCACTTGTTATAGTGATCTCAACTATCTTAACTGTTGAAATAGTTTCCTGTACAGCTTCACCGCTTCTAATTTTCCTCACTCTATTGTATACATTATTGAAAGATTAATCTTCTGGAAGCAAATCTGAGATCTGGTTATTCCTCTTATTCATTTATTCAAACAATGTATATTGACTATCTATAATATATAAGGCAATGTGCTAGATTCTGTGATAGATACAGATATAGTCCTTGTTCTCATGAATTCCCAAATCATCAATTGCTCCCCATTACCTAGAACAGCATTTTAAAGGAATTTATGTGACTCTGACTTGGAGAAGAAAAGATCCAATGGTCAAACAATGTGAGAATGTTAAGTTCAGTAAACTTTAAAAGTACATTATGCCTTTGGTTTTTCAAAGATAAATGTAATATGTAATATATTTGAATTTTTCTGCTCAAAAATGTGTGTGCATATGCGTAAGTGTTATGTGAAGAAGCTTTGATGGGGATGGGAAAGGCAACATTCTGCAGAAACGTTTCTTTATTCTGTATCTTTCGCAATTTCATAAATGTACTGTAAGTGGTTTTGCACAAAGAACTTTCAATAGGCATCACTGAAGGATAAAATAATTTATTGATTAGTGCAAAGTAATGAAAAATTAGATCTCATACTGTTGAAAGATGACACTGTGGAGATTTTGGTGGACTAATTGCAAAATGCCTTACAGAAAATAATAAAAAGGTTTTAGAATTCTAGGATTCATATTATGACATGTTTACGCTTAACCTCCAGTGCTTAACACCCACAACATACACAACAAAAAATCAATTTGACTTTTTGAAAATTCTAACTGTATTCTTTCGGGTACTAGAGAAGAGCCATCTAGCCTATTCCCTCATTTTCAAGTAGGACTCAACACTAATGAATGAATATCAATATATTAAAAGGTGCCTGCATTTCCTGTCCATAGCAGATGAAATACCACTTTAAAGAGCAGATTCCATTTTTGAAAGGAAAAAAAAAAGAGGAACGAAGAATAGAGAATGATGACACAGTGAAATTATTTAGAACTTCACTTACAAAGTAAGATCATTAGAGAAAGACAATTTGTTCTATATAGAAATTGCTTTGTTAAAAACCTGGAGCGGTGAGGACGGAAATCACATTCTTAAATACATCAACAACATTTTCATTATTCTCCCCAGACACAGAATGTTTTGTTTAGTTGTTATTAGTATTCCACTTAAAAGCAAATTGCAATAAAAATTTTGTTGAGGTAGATGAAAGCTCCTGCAGCTATTTAGTATTGCTAAAAACAAATTGATCACAAACCTTCAAAACTGCCTATACTCAAAAGAAGCACTGTTTAATAAAAGACAAATGAGAGAGAATAATACATTAGGACATTATGCCAAATTTAATAAAAACAAACTTCTGATGAGTTAAAAAATTACCTAACATTTAGATATGTCTTTAACAACACTACTTATGAGAAAAACGCTCAGATTCTACAGATTATTTTGGAGAACTAGATAAATTCAATAAAACAAAATCTCCTGGATCTACCTGAGTATATGAAAAATTATCTTTATTCATTTGAGAAATGTTGATAGCAGACTTTACTGTTTAATATAGTGGTAGTATATATTATTTCAACCAACATGGTCAGAAAGAACAAGATTAAGTCAAGGACAAAGTAAGTTCAAATAAAGTTAAGACTGATGCTTCTTGGAGAAAGAGTTGTTTTCTTATAGTAATTTCTATCCAAAAAGCCAAAATCATTAAATGAAGAATGATTAATATTCACTGGTGTACATGTGGGTTTGAAATGAAAATAAAGATGATGATCAAAATCATGATGATAATGATGACAAAAACACATGACAGAATGGCAAAAGCCAGTGTTTGTTTGAAATGGAAAATTGCCTGCATGTATCACTATTGAGAAAAATCATATATTCAATCTTTATAAGCATCATAATGCCATTTATAAAGCATCAGAATGAATGCATACAAGTTGCAGAGTTACCCTGTTTTGGCTCCAGTGAGCCTACAAGTCTGGCTTCAACAATGTCATCGATATGATCATAGCACCGTGTAATAGCAGAAAGATGCACGTATATGTAGGGAAAGGTATGCATTTGTACATACACTGGAATTAAAAAGGACTATGTGTAGATGTTCACGAATGCTTCATATTAGTCTGGAACTAAAAAATCTTATTTTAAGCCCTCCAAGTTTAAAGTCCTCATTGAATCTGGATGATACATAAATAATATGTGTATATAGCTCTTGACAAAATGACAAACACTGATAAATTGAAAACATCTGGCAGAATTACTACTATAACCATTTTCCTTTCTTTCCATCATTTCACTTGTTTTTTTTTTTTCCCCTTGTTGTTCCATTAGTCTTTATTCTCTCGTTTTCTTAATACACATGTACTCAAAAAACATGGTTAATATGGACATTTCCTTGGATGTTGTCCATATTTTTTTCTGAGATATTTTTTTAAAGAACAGATTTTTCTTCCTATATTTAGCATTTTTCTCATCACTATTATTTAACTTGTTACATCAATATCTTATAAGAGTTTGGACAAAAATAACCTTTCTTAAACCCCTTTTCAAGAAATTTGGAGAACTACTTGGCCTTCTACATTGAAATTAAAATGTATGCAATGTTATCATAAGGTAGCCTTGACAATTGCCTCAGTCTACCCCTGAAGTCCTCATCAATAAGCAAGTGAGAGCATATGCAAATACTGATGCTGTGACAAAATTCAAATTTTGTGAGAAAAACAAAGGTGAAGTGAAAATTAATAGAGCAGACAGAAAACATTGTCTTACTCTACATGATTTCTTAACTTCATAATGACAACTTGATTCCTAAAATTCAATCAATAAATATTTGAGCACCTACCTTGTGCCAGTCACTGTTCTAGGTCCTGGGAATTCAAATCCATTATTTTGTTTTAATATATCAATTTAATACTTATAACTATGATAGAGACTATAAAGAATAAAAAATAATTTTAATACCTATTTCCGTACCTGCAACTCAAGATCGTATTTTTTGAGGAGCTATTAATATATAGTAAGAAAAAGAGTTGAATGGTGAAATAAGTTTGAAAAAATTGGTTTCATTACTACAGAATTTCTCAGCGCTTTTCATATACACACTTGCGTTATTTATTTCTGAGAAAGGAAAGTGGGCAGTATTTTCAAATCTACTTGCTCATAGGACTCTCTTCTCTCAGAGCAACAATTAACATCTTTAAAAACTAGTGCTCTGGTAAAAACACACGCACACACACAGAGAAGAGAGGTAATAGGCCAAGAGAAAGGCCCAGAGGTAAAGAAAACAAAGAAATTTTATGCATTTTTTTGCAGGAAATCTATGCATAGTGAGTACTAGTAATTTCCTTTTCTTCCGTCCTTCCTTTTTTCTTCCTCCCTCCCTCCCTTCCTTCCTTCCTTCTTTCCTTCCTTCTTCCTTCACTACAAAGATCTTGTGCCTTTTTTTTTAATGTTTATACACAGATAAGTTTTTAATTTTTTTCATTGGCTCATGATTTTCTCTACACTTAATGTAAATGTGCGGAGTGAGAGGAGTGTCTCCTCTCTAACCTAATGTCAAGTTTATAGCCTGTTTAGATTAAAGTAGAAAATACCCTCAAGGCAAAAGCAATCTTTCTAGCTTCCCTTTATCTTTCTCAGTTCCCTTGTTTGGCAATGATTTGGGATAGGTAATTATTGGTTAAGTTTATCAGCATTTTGATGTTTCCATAAAGTTTTGTGAGGTTTTTTAAATAAACCACATTTCATTTGTTTTTAGTGAAATGAGTGTTTTGGATAAACTTGCTCTGAGATAACTACATCTCAGAATCCATTACGTATATTGAATATAAAAAATACTTTTAATGATAGAGACAGAAATGTATTTATGCTTAATTTCTGACTATTAATGAAAACATTAAAGCAATACAAATGTTCAGAAATAGTAGTGCAATAGGGGAGAGATCACAGTCAACTTCAAATATGAGGACAATTAGGAATATATAGCCATGGAACCATGTGAGTACGTGTATTGTGTGTGTTGGGGGGGGGTGGTTTTGGAAGGAGTGGGCCTGTGGATGGGAAAATATTAATACAAAACATGAAAGGAAGAAGATTCTGGCTAAGCCACAGTAACAGGATTCTTGCTGAAGACCCACCAGCACAATCAGATATCAAGGGTGGGGGATTCTTTCTAAACTGGCTTAGCAGAATTCTTGCTAAAACTGGGGGGCCAAGGTTGAGATCTCCTCAAAAAGATGGCTCAGAGAGGCCTGGCAAAAGTCAAGGAATAAAGTATATATTTATTAAACTCTTCTTTTGAAAAAATCTATTTACCTGGAATACTCATTCTTTCCTCCTGAAGTGTTAAGTGAGTAGTTACAATGTTCTAGTTACACATATAGGCAATGAGGAATCCAATGTCTGAGAAAAGACAGATAGTGAAGAAAATGCTTGGAAACGAATAATGTGAAATATTGATATGTTTGTGAAGAAAATATATTAGGATAATGGTATAATGAGCGGCAATGGAAAGAAATTTAGGAGCGGTGGTCTGGGAAGGATTTTCTGGTGGGATCGTATTTGAGCCCAAACTTGGTGACTGAAAGGAAGTAGCCAGAAAGAATGGTGGGAGCAGCATCCTGGACAGGGATGGCTGGTAAAGGACCCTCAGGCAGGGACAAATCTGGGAATATACCTTAAGCAAATTCCCTGCATCTGCCCTTGTTCATCAGACTGTCATTTCCCTGCTCAAGATCTTACAATGACTTCTGGTCTCATCAGGCTAAAATCCATGTCAGTATGGTAGCCTACGTGATCTGTTCTTTCCTCCATACTGTGCTTCTTCACACCAACTTCTGAAGTCAATTCCTTCCATTTCAACTTTGTTCATTCAGTTGCAGCCATAGTGGCCTGTGGGCTGCAATTTGAAGACACCAATGCACTCTTTATGAACTTAATCCTTCCTTTCCCTCAGATATATTCATGATTCTCTCTCTCTTAATGTTGGTCTCTGCTCAAATGTCACCGGAGCCAAAGAGTCTTTACCAACCACCTTTGATTTAAATAATATCCTGCCATCTAACCCTCTACCTGCTTTCTGTTTATTTTTTCCAATATGTATATAATTTCTAGTATTATGTATGTATATATACACATATATAAAATATATATATTATTTTTACATATATATGTGTGTGTGTGTGTGTATATATATATATTTTGTTCTTTGCTTTCACCCACTTTGCTGCCTCCTACAATGTAAGCTCCCAGGATAGCAGAGATTTGCTTGTTTCATTAAAAATGGTATCCTCAGCACCCAGAAGAGCTCTTAAAAGGTTGCAGGTATGTAATGCTTATTTCTTCACTATATTATCTCTCTGAACTAGCTACTATTGTAATCTCCATTTGACTGATGAAAAAAGTGTGATTCACAGAGTTCACATAACTTACCCAAACCTGCATAGCTTGTAAGATACAAATCTACTTATATCTTTCCAAAAATGATGTTTTTAAACACTTGGTAGAACACATTTGTAAATTACTGATAACAATATAACATTTGTTCTTAAAGATTTTATTTATTCATTTGAGAGAGAGAGAGAGATCATGAGCAGAGGGGACAGACTGAGGGAAAGGGAGGAGCAGACTCCCAGCTGAGCATGGAGCCCTATGCCTTGGGGCTCTAACCCAGGACCCAGAGATCATGACCTGAGCTGAAGGTGGATGCTTAACCATCTAAGCCATCTGGCAGATGAGCCGTCCAGGCGCCCCAACAATATAACATTTATTAAAAACAATAAAAAGTTTAAACAATTATGTCTTTAAAATACAAAAATTATAACTTAAAAAAAACTTATGGTGGGTAAAGAATAAAGACACTTTTGTTAGTCACACATAATTTCAGAGAACATTAGAAAACTTGAGAGACAATACTTCCAGTGTGTTTATCATGTTTTATAGGTAATGGTTTGTTTACAAGATGACTCTCCATGATAAAATTCCATAATTCAAAGTCCATTTTCCTAGGGGGAAAAATCAGATACAAGAGTCTAGAAATATTACAAATGTTGCAATATCAAATGCTAACAAGTATTGACTAAAAGAAGTCTAATTAATTTGTAATGGTTTTAAAAGATGCACTATTATATATTGCTTCTTCCTTTGACTTATGCTAAAAAGAAAAAAAGAGGTTGCTGTGTTATAGCCTACCTAATCGATATATACAAATATGGAATTAGGTGGTCCAATTCAAAGCAGTAGCTGTCAGAAAAAGGATATAGATTTCATTTCTCATCCTCTGATGTACAAATTTCCATATCTTTATCTCATAAAAGCTTCGATGTGTTTTACATTTTCCTGCGTTCTGGAAGTTGCATACTTCTTACTAATGGGAGAGGCTAGAACTAAAAGCATTTAGAAATAAACCTTCTTACTTGAAAGTAATACAAATGCAGATGCATCGTAAAATAATTATTTTTAAAGCTTTGGGATGAATATGTGAAATTAGAGATAAAAGAGCAGGTAGAAAGATTACTTGATAAATTAGAGTATTGTGTTTTGAAAAGAAGGCAAATACTAAGCAACTAAGACAATTGTGACTACATTATTAAACTCCCTCATGAAAGAAAAAATTCCTCCTCTCACCTGTAGTTTGTGGCTGCCTTTAGCATGAAAGATAGGGTTGCAATTAGAGTGATATAAAGCACAAGTACCAATTATGTTTATTAGTGGATAAAAGACTCTCATGTGGTATTTTTTTGTTGTTGTTAAAAATGAAAATTACATGAACGTTTAAAAAAAAAACGGCCTTGACTGAAAAAAGCTGTAGAAGTGCCTTATCTTTAACAATTCCATTAGCCACTGCTGGCTGAGATCTTAAGGCATTTATCGGAACTTAAAATATAAGTGATACAACTTTTAGGAATCACTGTAGCAGAAATTACCCAAATAAAATGAAAATAAAGGATATAAACTCAGGGATATGTATATCAGTGAAACAACTAATTAAGCTAATTATCCATCATAAATCTGATAATTCACTGTTAGTATGTTTATTAGAACGAAATTACTCTGTTACAGCTGATTGAATTTTGGAGGAAAAGTACCTTTTTTGTAGAGTAAAATTAGTTCTTTTCTTAAAGTGCATTAAATCTCTATGTCAACTGACTTCTCATTTAGTGTATGAAAGGAAGGAACTTATCAGACTTAACTTTGAGATATTCATATGTGGATTTTCCATAGCAGATGTGTGGCCCAGGCAGATTTCTGGCACTCAACAAATTTCTGTGCTACTTTCACTAGATATATGTACTTAAAAAATTCAAATTAACATTATTAACAATTAAAGAAAAACATCACTAGAGAGATAAATATTTCATGCATGTATGGTCATATAGAAATACAAACATGCGCACTTACTTGGGTGTGTGCTCATACATCTACCTTGTAATGAAGGTAGATGTTCTTTGTTTTTATTTAAATTCCAATTAGTTAACATGCAGTGTAATATTAGTTTCAGGTGTACAATTTACTGATTCAATACTTACATACAACACCAGTGCTTATCTTTGTTTTGTGAATTTTTCAGTAATACTATTCAATTCCTGAAGTAAAGCCTTGCAAAGGTAGGGCCTGGAACTAGGTAAGGACCTGGAAATCCAGACAAGTGTACGATGATGACGTAAGAAAGTCTTTAAAAAAAACTAAAGTGGAGGAATCAAGTGAGAGTTTAATTTCTAGAAAAAGACCAGCAATATTTCCTTACAGCTCACGATGTCTGAAAAATAAAAAAATGCATACTCCCCAGAATTGGCTGTGAAGCCACCAATTTGAGGAAGACATTGACAGCATAAAAAAAATTATGAATAGAGCTCGGATAAGTAGGATGAAAATATGATACAGTTCTTACAGGTGCTCTATACCAACTTTTGGCAAATGAAATAGATGGATGAGTGAAATTATCGTAAAGCAGTCTGAAAATATTCAGTGTAACTGAATTTGGGTTTCTGGATTAGTTTCCTAGAGCTGCTGCAACAAAGTACCAAAACTGTGTAGCTGAAAATAACAGAAAGGTATTTTCTCACTGTTCTGGAGGCATAAAGTCCCAAAGCCAGATTTTGGCAGGGCCACGCTCCTTCTGCAACCTGTAGGAGAGAATCCTTCCTTGTCTCTCCAGCTTCTGGTGGTGGCTGTCAGATCCCGGTACTCCTTGGCGGTGGCAACATCACTCTGGTCTGCTTCTGTCTTCACATGGAGTTCTCTCTGTGTCTTCACATCAGCTCTCTGCTATGCATGTCTGTCTCCGTGTCCAAATTCCCTCTTTTTCTAAGGACACTGGTCGCATTGAAGTAGGGACTACTCTAATGGCCTCACTTTAACTTGATTACTTCTGTGATGACAATATTTTCACAGAAGGTCACACGCTGAGGTACTTGAGATTAGGATGTCTATGTATCTGGATGTGGGGCAAAGACAAACCCTAATTCAACCTGCAACCATTTTACTCCCAATATGTTGCAGAAGAAACATAAGTACTGGGCCAGGTTCTAAAATTTGGGGAGGCGATGTGAAGACAAGGTAAGTATACATAAAAACCTGAGTTTTAATACAGACTGACTGTACCCATTGCTTGGAGTACACTGGATCGTCTGGCTAGTCCCGCCACATCACGAAGTCTCTTCATCTATAATAATAGAACTTCCATAAAAGCAGTGAGGATTAACAGAATGCTGACCTGAAGAGTCCAGTCCCTAACACACCCTACTAATCAGTGTTACAGGTGTAGCCTCCACTAAGTTTATGTAGCAAAGTCCACTAGCTCACATGTGGCTGAAATCTATGACCCAGACCTATGTATGACTGGTTTCCTAATCAAGGGATTAAATTAACTCCCTATAACGCTCATAAAAACAAATTCTCCCAGATGCACATAAGCAGGATTCTCTATCTTCCCACTTCAAAATCTGGTTCTGGTGTTTGAATAATTGTTTAGGAATCTCCAAATTAAAGCTATTTCAGAGAAATTGGAACATGTTTAATTCCCTCAAAAAGATGCTAAATAGGGGCACCTGGGTGGCTCAGTGGGCTAAAGCTCTGCCTTCGGCTGAGGTCATGATCTCAGGGCCCTGAGATTGAGCCTCACATCGGGCTCTCTGCTCAGCAGGGATGCTACTTCTCGCTCTCTCTGCCTGCCCCTCTGCCTACTTGCGATCTCTTTCTGTCAAATAAATAAATAAAATCTTTAAAAAAAAAAATGCTAAATAAGCTCACACATTTTTAAAGTTCAGAGTGGAACAACTGTAATTTTTCTAAGAATTTTAAAAGCATAGATTATTAGTGTATTAATAAATTTTATATTGCTTCTAACAAGATAATGTCGCTGCATCCTATAACTATTTCATGTAATTTTATATTAAAAATGAAATCTCAACACTGTTTTTTTTTTAATTCTGTGTCTATACCATCAGATAGAATTATGCTTAAAAGAGTTAAGAATTGGGGCGCCTGGGTGGCTCAGTCAGTTAAGCATCTGCCTTTGGCTCAGGTCATGATCTCAGGGTCCTAGGATGGAGCCCCACATCAGGGTCCTTGCTCAGTGGGGAGCCTGCTTCTCCCTCTCCCCCTGCTCATACTCTCTCTCTCAAATAAATAAATAAAATCTTAAAAAAATGAGTAAAGGATTTTTTCTCAAAGATTTTCAGATAGAATATCTTTTCTAATCCTTATAAACTACGTATAAACTGACTTATTCTTAAAGTAGGGAATATAATGCAGCTATGAATCCATTTAAAGAGATAGTACAAATGTGCTCAAACAAACACTTGCAAAGTTACCAGAATTGTTTTTTATTTTATTTTTACTTTCTTTTAAAAAAGCAAAATTTTTATTTTTAGAATAAATTTTGATTTACAAAAATTTTGCAAAGATAATGCAAATAGCCTACACTCAGCATACATTCAGTTTCCTGTAGGGTTAATATCTTACATTAGTGTGGTACAATTGTTACAACTACTTAACCAATATTGATTCATTATTATAACTAAATTCTATACCTTATTCAGATTTCCTCTGTTTCTACCTACTGTCTTTTTCTGTCCCAGGATCCCGTCCAAATGCTGTACTTCATTTAGTTGTCGTCTTTGTCATCATGTCTCCTTAAGTAGCTCTAGATTCTGACAGTTTCTCAGACTTCCCTCATTTTGACCATTTTGAGGGAATTTCCTAGGTATTTTATAGAGCGTCCCTCAAATGAGATTAACCTATTATTTTTTTCTCATTATTAGACTGGATTTATTGGTTTTGAAGAGATAGGTACAACAAAGATGTCATTCTTGTCACATCGTGTACGTATTGTTACCATAACTTATCTCCGCTTGGTCACCTGGCTGAGACAATGTGTGTCAGCTTTCTCTACCATAAAATTACTATTTTACCCCCTTTTATATACTATCCTCTTGGCAGTAAGACACTATGTACTGCCCACATTTAAAGAGTTGGGAATTTCTCACCTATATCATTTTTGTTCTGCCTGAAGAACTTTTAACATTTCTTGCAAAATAGGTATGCTGGAAATGAATTCCCTCAGTTCTTGTTTGTCCATGAAATTCTTTATTTTTCTTTCAATTTTGAAGGATAATTTCACTAAATAAAGAATTCTAGGTTGGTAGTTTTTTTTTCTTCAACATTGCAAAGGTATCACTCACTTCTTGCTTACAAAGTTTAAAATGGAAAATCTGCTATAATTTTTAAATTTTGCTCCATAGATAAGATATTTATTCATTCCATCCTCCCTTAGCTCTCTTCAAGATTTTCTTTTTCTTTGATTTTGTGCATTTTAGATATGATATTCCCAGGAGTGTTTTTTCATATTTATCCTGCTTGATGCTCTCTGAGCTTCTCAGGTCTATGATTTGGTGTTTTGGAAACACAAATATTTTTATAAAGCACGCAAGGACTCACAAAATTGTAACCTATATCATGTTTCTAGTGTCATCTTCCATTTCATTTTTTCATATAATCTTTGCTCCAATCACTCAAATCACTGATATACTTTCAGATTCTGAATATCTAAATTCTATATTCTTTAAATCATAGTAGCTTCAAACCAAAAGTAGTCCAAATGCTACTCACGTCTTGATTCTCCCAGCTCATCATGTATGTTGCCGTCTGTCAACTACAAAGAGGCAGTAAGCAACTCAGGTCACACATTTAGCCTTTATCTCCCTATTCCACACATTGTATTTCATCCTCATTGTTATTCACATGAGAAATATAGCACTTGTAATAATTACGGTAGTTTGCCAGGCTTCTTGGCTGACTTAGCCTTCTATATAGTGCACTGAGAACGGAGACTGTACTGGTGGGAGTTTTTAGTTACAAGCAAAAGAAAATGGCATTAACTAATTAAAACAAAGTTTTTGTTTGTTTTTATTGAGAGAATACTAAATGACAGCAAGATGTGGTACAAAGTGTTAAGAACCTATGGTTCCTTTTTTTTTTTTTTAAATTGTGTTATGTTAGTCACCATACAGTATATCATTAGTTTTTGATGTAGTGTTCCAAGATTCTGCTCCTTAAGTGAGAAGAAAGAAAGGAATGACTGCCAGATGTGCAGCAAAATTCACACCACAGAAGAAGTCTAGTAAGACACCCCTTCTGTTAACATGAAACTCTGAACATTGTCCATGACACTACCTCCACCCCCGTCCCAGGAAACAGGATATTACTGACAATACCATCTATCAACTTCCCAGCATCTTTCCCCTCACTAGCTCCAATTCAAATCTGGGATGTTTGCAGCTATTTGGTCACTCTTAAGTCACTGTCCACTTAAGTAGGAAAGGATCCGGACACGCCAAGTAGCCAGTATTTCCAGGTTCCTTGGTGATGGTGAGATCTGCCTGATGTGGATCCTCGAGTTGAAAAGCATTAACCAGAATGCCCTGTGTATAGAAAGGGATTGGAGTTCAGGAGCTGAAGTGACTCATCTATTTATCTTCAATAGCTAAGACTCTGCTTAATGTGTAGTAGGGATTTAATAAATGTTTATTGAACAAAAGAAAGGACGGGAAGGGAGAAGGGGAGGAAAAAAGGAGGCAGGGAGGAAGTGAACTTTCTAGAAACTGGTATTTAAATTTCAGTAAGTTGGCAAATGTTTTGTTTTGGTTTGGGTTGGAGGTACTTACAGCTGTTTTCCTTACATTGCCAACGTATAATTTAACTGAAAAATATAAAACGTAAACATTTTTTTTGTTTCTTTCTCAAGATCAAATACCATAAGCATTATAATATTTGTTTCAATTCTAATTTCTTCTACTTATTTCAATTTCTAGTAGTACTTCAGACATTCACACTTCCCTTCTTCCCTGGTTGTTTGGATAGCAAAGTCACCATCTCAGTTTATTTATTTTTTAATTTTTTAAAGATTTTATTTATTGATTAGAGAGATGGGGGAGGGAAAGGGAAATCAGAGGGAGAGAGACAGAGAATCTCAAGTGGACTCCGCACTGAGCACAGAGCCGATGCCTGGCTTGATCTCAAAACCCTGAGATCATGACCTGAGCCAATATCAAGAGTCACCTAAACCAACTGAACCACCCAGGTGCCCCGCCATCTCAATTTAAATATCAGCTTTTTCCTTTGCCCCCCAAGATCACAAATGGAAGCTGAGATCTGATATGGTCATCTATTTTAATCTTGTGTGTAGTCCTAATATGATCCAAATTTTTCTGAGGTTACAATAATAAATGTGAGTTAAGTTTCAGGTTTTCAATGAAGACAGAAAATGTCTGGGAAATGAGAATAAGCTCATGAGCTTAAGTGCTTTACTCTTATTGTTTCAAGATCCAGATCCTCTATTATTAAATAAATCTAGGTTTCCATTCAAAGGGCTAATCATGTTGCACGTATGTTCTCTTGCAGGAAAGACAGCAATTTTTCTTTGTATAAAGTAATTCTATTTTTACATTGCAGTGAAATTAAATGCATTGTACAACATTGTTTAACATGAATTGTAGCAAGAAGATTCATGCTTGTAATTTATACTACCGAATAATAATATATATATTGCACTTACATTATCATTTGCTAAAAATAAATATATTAGTTAAAAAAGAAATACATCTAATAGGATTTTATCATGCAGGCATATTGCAGAGAGTAAACACACAAAGGAAGTTAATGTAATGTTAGAAATTATTTCATTTCAAATTTCTTTCTCTGTTTCTATTAGGGATATCCCTTTAACCAAAGTTTCTAACACTGCTAACTAAAGCACTTTAAATGGCCTCAGAAACTGTTTTTGCACTACTTTATTAATTAGTTTTCCAGTTCAAACCAAAGTCCTTTGCTACAAAATGTTACAATTGCATTTCTCAGTCCAAAGAAAAATCAAAGTCCTATATTATTTGTTTCTTCGGACAGTGATGGCCTGAAACATGTGACTGAAACATGATTGTTCTAAAAAAACAAAAACAAAAACAAACAAACAAACAGAAAAACAAAACCGGTGTGTGGAGTTTATATCTTATGATTGACCTCAAATATATTTGCACTCTAGAAAGCTATTATTTATCATCAAACCACATATTTTTATGATATCAAAACACATTTTCATTCTACGTTGGGAAAACACATTTTAGACAGGCAAATTCTCTTTACATTGAAATATATGTTATATAGAGAGCCTGGGTGTCTCAGTGGGTTAAAGCCTCTGCCTTCAGCTCAGGTCATGATCTCAGGGTCCTGAGATTGAGCCCCGCATTGGGCTCTCTGCTCAGCAGGGAGCCTGCTTCCCCTTCTCTCTGTCTGCCTCTCTGCCTACTTGTGATCTCTCTCTCTCTGTCAAATAAATAAATAAAATCTAAAAATATATATATGTTATATAAAATACATAAATAATACATTTAAAGAATTTCAAGTAATTATAAAACAGTGGGAAGTATAAAGTAGTTTATATACTTAGAATATTAAAATATTGAGATAAAATGCAAATCTTTTTTTATTCTTGATAATTGTAGAGTAATATTACATAAACAGGGAAAGATAATTTTTTCTAATTTTTCCACATCAGAATCAACACATCCTCTGAAATTATTTTTCTTTAAATTCTTTTAAGACTATATACAAATAAATATTTAGTAACTATTTATTGAGGGCATAAATTATGGCAGAATGTAAGTTAAGAAATGGAAAAACAGGAATAGGAGGAGCAAGATGGCGGAGGAGTAGGAGGCTAGATAGTTATCAAATCACTCTAAACAACTACAAACTCAACAGGAGATAGAAGAGAAGAAGAACAGCAAATCTAGGAACAGAAAATCGACCACTTTCCAGAAGGTAGGACGTGTAGAAAAGTGAATCCAAAGCGACAGGAAGAGAGACCGCGGGGGGAGGGGCCGGCTCCCGGCAAGCCGCAGAGCAGCGGAGCACAAAATCAGAACTTTTAGAAGTCTGCTCCACTGAGGGACATCACTCCAGAGGCTAAGCGGGGGGTGGAGCCCTCATGGGGACAGCGTGGTTTCAGAATCCATGGGGTCACAGAAAGACCAGGGGTGTCTGAGGGTGGCAGAGCTCCCAGGTATCAGAGTGGGGATGCCAGCTGCAGAGACAGAGCCGAGAAGCAGGCTATCAGCTCGGGCTTACCTTAAACGGTGATCCGAGGCACAATCAGGCCACTGCTCTTCGAGCAGAGACCCCACAAGGAGCAGATCCGGAGAGACCCCTTCCTTCCTCCTTTGGGAGGAATGGCGCGGGAGCACGCTGCAGGAATCCGCTGGGTTTGGAGACTCCAAATGGGGCCATGAGCCAGAGACAGAAACGCTCGGTCACAGTCTGGGTGAGCCAGGAGTGTGGCCGGAGACCAGGGAGACAGGAGTGACTGACTGCTTTTCTCTGAGGGTCCACTGAGGAGTGGGGCCCCGAGCTCTTGGCTCCTACAGGCCCGAGATTGGGAGGCCACCATTTTCATTCCCGTCCTCCAAGGCTGTACAGAAAGCATTCAGGGAACAAAAGCTCCCAAGAGCGAACCCAAGCAGATTGCTTGGTCCGGCCCCTGGCAAGGGCAGTGCAATTCCGCCTCGGGAAAAGACATTTGAGAATCACTGCAAGAGGCCCCTCCCAAAGAAGATCAGCAAGAATATCCAGCCAAGACCAAGTTCATCGATCAATGAAAACTGCGGAACTCCAGAGTTAGGAAAAACAACACATAGAATTTTTCGTGGCTTTTTCCCCCTATGATCCTTTAGTCTTTCAGAGTTAAATTTTTTAAATTTTATTTTTCTTATTCTACTTTTTATTTTATTTTTCCTTTCCTATTTTAACGTTTTTTAAATAGTAACTTATCAATACCTTTGTAAAAAAATCTTCTAATTTTTACTGTTACTTTCATATTTTATCCCCTCATTGTATTTAACCTTATTTTTTGTATACATATAGGATTTTTTTTCTTTAATATTTTGGGACGCAATTTCTTCTAATAGATCAAAATATACCCTAAATTTAGCACATGGCTTTGTTCTAGTCTCCAGTCTGATCACATTCTTTCCTCTTTTTTTCTTTTTTTCTTTTTCAATCAAAGTCTTATCAATCCCTTTTTCAGACTCTTTTTCAATTTTCATCTTTACACTCATATTCCATCCCCTCATAGTGTTTACCCTTATTTTTGTATATTTATAAGTTTTTCTTTCTTTAAAATTTTGGTAGGTAGTTTCTTCTAACAGACCAAAAAATACCCAAACTCAGGTGTGGGGCTCTGTTCTAATCACAAGTCTAATATATATATATAT
>CM052899.1:134563782-134639575 GCA_028534135.1 Potos flavus | reverse complement strand
AAAGACAACTGACAGAATGGGAGAAGATATTTGCAGATGACATATCAGATAAAGGGCTAGTATCTAAAATCTATAAAAAACTTCTCAAACTCAACACCCAAAGAACAAATAATCCGATCAAGAAATGGGCAGAAGATATGAACAGACATTTCTGCAAAGAGGACCTCCAAATGGCCAACAGACACATGAAAAAGTGCTCAACATCACTCAGTATCAGAGAAATACAAATCAAAACCACAGTAAGATACCACCTCATGCCAATCAGAATGACTAAAATTAACAAGTCAGGAAATGACAGATGTTGGCAAGGATGCAGAAAAAGGGGAACCCTCCTACACTGTTGGTGGGAGTGCAAGCTGGTACAGCCACTCTGGAAAACAGTATGGAGTTTCCTCAAAAAGTTGAAAATAGAGCTACCCTACGACCCAGCAATCACACTACTGGGTATTTACCCTAAAGATACAAATGTAGTGATCTGAAGGGGCATGTGAACCCGAATGTTTATAGCAGCAATGTCCACAATAGTCAAACTATGGAAAGAACCTAGATGTCCATCAACAGACGAATGGATGAAGAAGATGTGGTATATATATATACAATGGAATACTATGCAGCCATCAAGAGAAACGAAATCTAGCCATTTGCAATGACGTGGATGGAACTAAAGGGTATTATGCTAAGCAAAATAAGTCAATCAGAGAAAGATAATTATCATATGATCTCTCTGATATGAAGAATTTGAGAGGCAGGGTGGGGGATCGTAGGAGGTGGGGGAGGGAAATGAAACAAGATGAGATCAGGAAGGAGACAAACCATAAGAGACTCCTAAACCCACTAAACAAACTGAGGGTGGCTGGGGGATAGGGGAGTAGATATAGGGTGGCTGGGTTATGGACATTGGGGAGGGTATGGGCTATAGTAAGTGCTGTGAAATGTGTAGGCCTGATGATTCACAGACATGTACCCTGGAGCAATAATCCATTATATGTTAATTAAAAAAAGAAGAAATGGAAAAAGTTTAGTAAGGCACAGGTTTTTCCATTGATGATTTCATAATTTTTTTTTTCTTTTTGTGGGTGGAGTGTTTTCTTTCGTTTTTTAATTGAAGTATAGTTGACATCAAATATATTAATTTCAGGAGACGTTATTCAGTATTTTTATACATTATGAAATGACACTCACAAGAAGTCTAGTAACCATTTGTCACCATACAAAGTTATTATGATTTTATCGAGTATATTCCTTATGCTGTACATTACATCCCAATGACTTATTTATTTCTAACCTAGAAGTTTATTCCTCTTAATCCCCTTCGCCTATATTGCCTTCTCAGACTTCTCATGAAGTGTAATCCATGCTTGCAAAAGAAATGTCAACGGGGATAGTTGCCTGGGTGGCTCTGTCGGTTGAGCGTCTGACTCTTGGTTTCTGCTCAGGTCATGATCTCAGGGTCTTGGGATGATCCCCATGTTGGGCTCTGTGCTCAGCCAGAGTTTGTGTGTCCCTCTCCCTCTGCTCCCCTCCCCCTGGTCAAGTGTCTACATGCACGTGCATGCATGGTCTCTCTCAAAAAATAAATAAATATTAAACAAATAAAAAAAGAAATGTTAACTGGGAAATATTCTCAAAAATGAAGACTCTTTGTACTAAAATGTCTCTAATAGAAGAAAATAAATGGCATTGCAAATGAAGACATTGGAGGAAAAAAGTTTTCAGTGTTATGGCATTATAAATATGCTTTTCACTTACTCCATGCACATAGTTTTCTATGTATCTCATATATTCAAACATAAATATTTATTACTTATATTACCAGCATTTGGCAGAGTAATGGCACAGAATTGTGTCTAAGATATACACAGTCTGCCTTCATGGAACATACATTCTAGTGGAGTACCTATGCATGAATACATAAACATAAATGCAATGATTTCTCCTAAAAGAGAAATAAAGTGACCAGGTCCCTAGTATCCAACAAGGTAGTTTGCCAGTTTGATTTTTGTATATTAAAGTGAGAAGTAGGGGATGATAGGACCAATATGTCCACTTAAAAAAATCTATTTTGTATGGTTTACATAGCAGAATTCTCCTGAAAGAATTCCTCAATACTTCTGAGTTGTTAGCAGCTAAAATCAGAAATTTGTTTCCTGTAACTCTAGACAATCGAGTACAGAAAAATATCCCTGGACTAGACATTCTTTGTTTAAGAAGGATTCTTTTGGGGAACCTTCTAATCATTCAGACCTAAACTTTTCACTCACTCATTTTTCTTGATTTTAACCCCAGATATGGTGAGGTTAAATAAATGTAAAAACTCAAGACTCATCGTGTATTCCTTCATTTAATAATTTTAAATGTTGGGCATGGAGAAAGAAGTAGATAATATATCTCAAGAGGATGATTTCTTTGTTTTGTTTTAGATTTCATTTATTTATTTGTCAGAGAGAGAGAGAGAGAGCACACAAGCAGGGAGAGCGGCAGACAGAGGGAGTAACAGGCTTCCTGGGAGCCAGATGCGGGACTTGATCCCAGGACCCTGGAATCGTGACCTGAGCCAAAGGCAGATGCTTAACCAACTGAGCCATCCAGGCACCCCTTGGTTTGGTTTTAAATGAGGATGCTGGTTATTTCTTTCGTTGGGATGAAAACATTTTGTAGTTTCTTGGAATTAGAGGGGAGGAAAAAAAATAAAGGAAAATCACTGAGCTGAGATGGAATACTATGCAATCTAGTAACTGGGTTTATTTTCAGAATATAGGGGCACTAATTGACGATTTAATTAGTGCCCCAATAGTCCATGCTGTCTTTTATTATTCTGTTTTGCCACTTGATTCAAAATGTTTTAGCTTAACTGATGATAATATTGGACAGTCCATAGTACAGAATACAGTGTTGCTATATTATAGGGCATCTAACTTTGCTTTGGGGTTCAGAGATCTTCTGAGAGTGCTAATGATGAGACTATGTAAGATAAATAGACATTTGAAGGGAAGGCAAGGGGTAGGGTGTTGGAAAGAAGAGAAGGAAAATCTGAGGCACACACAATCTTTTTAAATTTCCAGCTTTATTGAGATATTATTGACTAAAAACTTTTGTAAGTTTAATGCGTACATGATAATTTGATACACATATATAGTGCAAAATGACTACCACAATAGGGTGAGTTATCACCTCTATACTCCCATACAATTACTATATTTTTGTAGTGATAATATTAAGATCTACTAACTTTCAAGTATGTAATTATTATTGTTAATTACAATCACTATGTTGTGCATTAGATCCCCAGAACTTACTTCTCTCATAGCTGTCAGTTCGTACAGGCTGACCAACATCTTTCCATTTCCCACTCCCCACATTCACTGGTGATCATCATTCTCTCTAGTCATATAATTTTTTTCTTTTCTTAGATTCCTCATAGAAGTGAGAACATACAGTATTTGTATTTTTTTATCTGATTTATTTCACTTAGCATAATGCCCTCACAGTTTGTCCGTGTTGTTGCAAAAGGCAGGATTTTCTGCTTATTTGTGTCTGAATAATATTCATATTTTCTTTATATATCTATCATATTTTCTTTATCATATATTTATCATATATCTGTCATATTTTCTTTATCTGAATCTTGACATGAGGCAACAGGCATAATCAAAGGTCAGATAATTTACTACTTAGTATTTGATGTTAAGAATATTGAATTGTTCTTAAAGGAATGAGAAGTCGTTACAGGGTCTTAAGCAATTGAAACTGAAGAAAGGAAATGCTGGAAAATGGAGTAGAAAAAAAATTAGACACTTTTCTATGTTGTGATGCAAACTTGACTTTTCTACTCTTAATTCTCATGATTTGTCAAGCTGATTCTGCAGAAGGGATGATTACTAAAAGTTCCTTTTTAATTATGTATAAAAGCACTTTAGAGAAATAGCAGTCATTTCTTAGTCCCCTGCCATACATTGAGTCTGTTGTGGAGAAGAATGTGGTTATTTGTTCCTCTTCTTATTTTTGTCTATACAAGTGTGGATAGTACAATATCACTGAGGTCACATAATGTTCAATCAACACACCATTCTCTTATTTCAAAAGAAACACTCCATTCTACAACAACAGTCCTTATGTGCAACCAATCTCCTCATAAATGCAACTTTGGGTAAGATGTGTTATGGGGTAGAAAGTATAAATTGTCACGATTTTTACAAAATTTTAAATTAGTAAAATTACAAATTCTGTTTCCCCATACATGCTATTAAATGTTCAAAAACCTGGATATCTTAAAAAGAAATCTACATTTGGCACACTAAAGAATATTTTAAAATTTTTTTAATTTTCTATTTCTCTAATATTTTAAAAGAAAACGAATTTGTGATACTTAAACATTCTAAAATGCAGACACATTATGATACATTAATACAGGTTCTTATACTCACAAACTTGTCTATAAATAAATGTATTCATATTTAATTATATGTTTCCTTTGAAAGTGTCAAAACCAATGTTTAAATTAATATGAGCAATTATTTCTTAAATTATTTCTTAAAGCAAGTCAACTATCTAATAGACATTAATTTGTATTCTTCTTTGTTCCTTCTATTTGTACTTTGGAGGGAAATTAAGTCCCTTTACTCTACCTTTAGAGATTTAATTTATTGACATTTGCTGCTTATAAGCTATGAGTAAATCAGAAAGAAATAAAACCAAAGTCACCAACTTTACAATTCTCAATTAAATAATTTTGACAATATATTGTTTAATCTCTAACCTATGTTTTTATAAGTCCACATTAACATGAGGGTTTAACAGAAACCTAATCAAAATGTCTTATCAACAAATTACCTTAATATTTTTCTGGAAAAAAAAAATCCCTCAATATCTGTATTCTCTCTCTCTCTCTCCACAATGGCATATCTTATTTGATTTGTTTTTCAGGCATAATCTATACACATAATCTAATAACACTTTATCAACTCCCTTAGAAATCTTAAATTTTAATACTCCTTGTTTTCCTAAAAAGAAAATTCATTGAATAATTGAACCGATACAGTGGTTTTTAGTGCTAGTCACCAAATATTGATTGTTTTCCACTTTTCTGATATGAGGAGGCTTGAAATTTGAGCTTCCTTGCAAATAGTGGTAACAGGAGATTAGCTGGAGGAAGGGACATGTATGGTCCCAATTAGAGGTTTTAATTGCAGAGTACACGCCTCCAAAATGTATTTCCTATGGCTTTGATGACTAGTAATGTTCAAGTGTCTACCAGCCTGGATCCAGCAGTGAGGACATTACAGAAGTAAAAGATATAGTTCAGTCAATCCTTGACAAGAAATAAGCCTTTGTGAATTTAAGCCAGTGAAATTGTGAGTTTGTTACTAGAGCATAATCTATACTAACTGATATGTATATGTAAAATAAATATATACATATACAAAATAAACAGTGAAACTTTTTTAGTTAAATTATTTTGTAATTGAGATAAATCTGTCCTAAATGCCTTCAGTAGAAAAGTTAGTGTCCACAATGGCAATAAAACTTGTGTTGCTGCCTCTTTATACACTATATTATTCACTAGACACAGTTTTTCTCTTCTGTGCCAACTTTTTACAGATGCAAGTCTGGAGATAAAAAACATGAATTTCAACAGGGAGAGAAATAATGAGTCCCCATGGGTAAGTTACCTTTGAGATTTTCAGGAGATAAACATTTGCACATCATGACCTTAAACATGTCTCAGAGAGAAAAAACAACTTTCACCATTGCAAAGCAGTTCTGTTTACCAAGTCAGATCTGTCAGGCAATGCACCTAGACCTCATAAAAAGTGACATCAAAAGTAACCAATACAGGCAACAGAGTCCAAATAATACTATGCACTTGTTGGTGTAACTATACTTACTCTGTAAGGCAACTTATCCAAGATAACAATTAAAACATGTTCATTTGGGCTGAAATTTAAAGACATTTAAGGCTATAGAGACAATATTCTAGATTCTATTTAATTAATCTAACTTAATTTATTTAATGTCTAACAAACTTTGTTAAAATATTAAGTATTAGGCAATGTTTGAAGAAGTTTCTATAGATCTACCATATATTATTTTCACTCCTTTGCTAGATAGTGCTGGTTTCCGAGGCAGATATTGAATTCTTTATATACAAGTTCCAAATTTTACTTGATTTATTTTTGTTGTTGATCAAGCATATTTTCTTTTTTCCAAATAGCATACAGTGCTTTTAATTTGTTCTAAATTTTAAGAATTGAAAGAGCACATGATGGCTCTTTCAAACACAAGCATTTTTTTTTTAATTTTTATTTTATCCAATCCTCAAACCATTGACCCAAATAAAGAGGACATGAAAGATTACAGTAAGACCCAGATTCCACATATATCCCAAACTACATCAACTGGGGGGAATCCAGCCATCTTCATTTCCTATCACTATCATTCCCAAATGTCTTTAGGTCATCTGAAGGAATCCTGTTACATCCTTTGTTCTGTGCAGGTAGTGACACTGTACACCATAAGAAGCTCATTCTGAAGCCATCCTCATCTCTTCCATGTTAATATTCACAGGTCTTTCACAACCTCTTTTCTCTCTCCATCTCCCACTCCTCAACTCATGAAAACCTACCAGAGTATCCTTAGTTTCTGAATCCCTAATCAGCAAATTTCTCTATGTCCTCAAACATTGTCTAAGAATCCTCATCACCTTCTTGCTGTATCAGAAACCTGGGCCCATCCTGAGAACACTGCTTCTGCTGAAGCCCTAAAACAGTGACTGCTTTTTTTCCCCCCCCATTTTTTTCATATCATTATGTTTGAGTAAGAGTAAGGTGTTTTCTTGTTCTGGTTGACTCTGGCAAACAATTGTCCTTCCTGCCTTCCTTCTGGGTGTTATATGCAACTGATAAATTATTGAACACTGCATCCGAAACTAATGATGTACCATAAGTTGGCTAATTGAATTTAAATTAGAAAAATAAAAATAAAGTACCCAACAGAGTATAGATACCTAATAAATGGTATCTGTTGTTATAGTACAGGTCTAATAATTTTATTTTATTTTTACATACCAATAATTTTCATTTATTTATTCATGAGCATTTACTATTTTCTGGGTTGGTTTTTAGGTCTATTATGTTTTTATTGTTAGGTAATGACCAGAGTGTAATATGCAAGTGTAAGATGACATTTTCTGTTTTGTTTTCAGTGTTCTTCCTGATTATTTCATTCAATAAATACTTTCTGCAGTTCCTATGTAACATTAATTAATTAATTTTGTATCATACTATCCATATAATTCACTACCTTCAAATAATTTCAATATCTACTCTGCCATCCACTTATTTCCATGGTGATAACCCTAGATCTTGTCAACCAATTACTGCCACCTTTTGATCATCTTGATGGCCTTACTTTCTTGATTATCCAGATTAAATTTTATGGTCATAATCATTTCCTCTCATAAACCCTTGACTCCTTAATCCCTCTTTCATTGGGCCTTACATGCATCGAAAATCTATAATCTCACTTAAATGCAATGATCTGCCCACTTTGAGCTTAAACCTATGCAGATAAATCTAACAGAAGAAAAACAGCAATCACACTAATTGGTGTCCTTTTAAAAGTCACGACAGCCAGGCTCCAGGGGGTGCAAAGCTGTCTAGAAACCACACTAAGTATCTCCAGCCAACCCATTTCCTCATTGTCTTCAAGAATTCTTTTATATTTTCTCTAGTCCCCTCAAAAACTCCATGTTTTTTTTTCCTCTCTATTATTAATGACCTTCATTACTTCACAGAGAAAACTGAAGTAATTCTAAAAACCTTAATAGACTCCCATCACCACACATGGACTCTTTTTTACTCCCATGTACTCTTCCTTTCTGTTAACAGAACTATCAATGCTCATTTCTCAAACTAATTCCTTACTCCTTCATTAGGTAACATCCCCTGTCATCTATTCAACTCTCAATTCCCAACTCTATATTGAATAATTATCATCAGCATATTTCCCCATTCTAAAAGGAAGAAGAGGTGGAAAAGGAGGAGGATGACGAGGGAAAGGAAAAGAAAGAAAAGGAAGACAGGAAAAATACTTCCAATTGAATTTACTCTTTCCGTTCCAATTTATCTACTACTTCTAGCAGAAAGTACCCAGCGATGTCTATGTTTACATTTTCTCTAAAACCTATTGCAGTCAGGTTTCCTGTTCCTATCATTCACCCAAATTGATCTTGTCAGGTTCATCAATGACCTCCAAATTGCTAAATCCAATACCCAATTTTCAACTTTAATTTTACTTGGCCTATTAAATAACATTTGACACAGATAATAATATCTTTTCCAAATTAACACACACTTAGTTTCCTCCCTGTTTTACTGGTTGGTCCTTGACAGAGTCCATTGTTGATTCATGTCCGTCTCCCAACCTTTTAATAACGGAGTGCCCCAGGACTCAATTCTTTGTTCTTTTTTCTTCTCTGTTGAAATTTAGTGTCTTGGTTATCTTATTCTTCTATAGGCAATGACTTTTACATTTGCTTCTCCAGCACTGTCCTCTCTCATGAATTCTAGAGACATAGTCAACTACTTATAAATATATATGTATACATATCTAATTAATATATCAAGTTTAACTTGTACGAACTCAACTTCTGATCTCTTCTACCAAGTCTATTTCATCTTCATTCTTATTCATCTCAATGTAGAGGAACTCTTAGTTTTCCGTATAACACTGGACCAATAACACTGGAGTCAACCTTGATTCTTTCTCTCATACCTCAAAAACTTTCAAGGAAATCTGTTGCTATAACTTCAAAATATATCTCAAATGAGATTATTCTCACTTGCACTGCTATCCATTCTAACCAATCTACTATCATCTCCTTCCTGAATTATCATAACAACAACCTAGCTGGTTTTCCTACTTTACCTTTGCCCCATTTAAGACTATACCTAACACTGTAGCCATTTTAGTCCTTAATACTCCTTTGCTAAAAACCCTCCAAAACCTCTGCATGTTTCTCAGAGTAAAATCTAAACTCCCTAAAATGTCCTTTATGTCCTAAATAGGGGCACATTGGTGGCTCAGTTGGTTAAGTCCCAGCTTTTGGTTCAAGTCATGATCCCAGGGTCCTGGGATGGAGTCCCATGTCAGGCTCCCTGCTCAGCAGAGAGTCTGCTTCTCCTTCTCCCTCTGCACTTCCCCCCACTCATGTGCTCTCTCTCTCTTAAATAAATAAATAAATAAATAAATAAATAAATAAATCTTTAAAAAATATATCCTAAATCATCTTCTCTGTTCTCCACTTCTCTGATATACAACCCTTGATCAATGACTCACTGGGTACTAACACTTGGACTGTTGATGGTCCTTGTGCTGGCTATTCCCTCTGCTGATATTAACAGATCTATTTGGTTAGCTCATTCTCATCTCAAATGCTCAAACAACACCTTCTCAATTAGGTATACTCTGATCACTTTATTTAAAATAGCAAACCATCCTCACTCCCAGCACTTAAATCTCCATACATTTTGTTATTTATTGCATTTATCACTTTCTAATATGCTGTCCAGAAAAGTCAACATAGCAGGACTGACTGTTATCCTTTAAAAGATTTACTTCCAAGACTGATGCTTGCTAGGCATCTGGGAACTTGGGAGATTTCCTACAATCTTATTAACTGTGAAAGTGACTCAATGCAAGTAAACTGTTTGTGTAAATAATATGGTTTATGCTGAAAATTTTGTTTTGTTTTGTTTGTTTTCTGGAAGACTGGGATTTAAGTGCATGCCAGAGAGGGAGTGCGTATATGATCTGCCACCAATAAAACCCTGAGGAGGAGTCTCCAATGAGCTCCCCTGGTTGGCAACATTTCATTATATAATATTCCTTATATTTCATTATATATTGTTATAATTTGTTGGTGAGGTAATTAATTGAGTCCTACATGACTCCACTGGAAGAGAATTCTAGAAGTTTGCTCCTGGTTTCTTCCAGACTTTTCTCTGCACCTTTTTGCCTTGCTTATTGTACTTTGCACCCTTTCACTGTAATAAATCATAGCCATCAGTCCAACTATATGATGAGCCCTGTGACTCCTACTAGTAAATTATTGAATGTGGAAATAGTCTTGGAGATTTCTAATATATATAGTATACCACTTATTTATGTAATTTTTTCCATTATTTATCTCTTCCAATTATAATATGAGTTTCAATGGTTGTTTTTTTTAAATAGTTTTGTTTCTTGTATATCCCATGTCCAAAAATATCCAAATTATATTCTGCATCTCATCTTTTTCTTCTGAACTATAGGCTCATGCAATAAACTATCTATGTAAAATTAATATTTGAAAAGTTGAACTTCACCTTGCTATCTTCCCCAAACACAATGTCAACAAATGGCAACATTCTGGATATTAATAAAAAGTCCAAAAATACTGAAACTATACTGAATAGTTCAGCAAGACTAATATATTCTCTTTCTGTTGTACCTCTTGATTTTTTCCATTTCCCTCCATTTCAACTTCATTTAGAAAGTAAATTGATTTAAACATAGGTATAAAAGCTTTAAACTTATTACCAATTACAGTTATTGACAAACATGGGGGTGGAGAGTGGTAAGTAGCTAAGGTAGGGTGGTGGGTAAGAGAATTGAAAAATCCTTGAGGAGAAGAGAAAACAGGATAATATATTGGAAGAGTCACTTAATAATCCAAATAATCCAAATTTTTGTATTAAAATAATCCAAATAATCTGAAAATTTGATTGTAAAATATCAATGTAAATGTAAAAATGTATTTTTTTACATTTTACATTTTATATAATGTGATGTAATGTACATGTACATGTAAATGTACAATGTAAATGTAAATGTAAAAATGTAAAAATGTAAAAAATATTTACAAAAATGTAAAATAATCCAAAATTTTGAAAAGAAATAGTAGGAATAATGGATAGTTACTCATAGTTAATAGTTATCTGCGATAAGGGGTTTGATGGTTTGTATATTTTGATGCTATGAAAGTCAAAGCTCCTTTATGAGCTACGAAATGTGTAGGGAGGAAGAATGACCTAGAAGCAACAGTGAGGAGAAAGGGAGAGATCCAAGCCGGGAGGTATGAAGCATTACAGGGGAGAAAGAAAACAAACCAAAACAAAGAAACAAAACAATAAACAATCTAGAGGGATACAGTCCTGGAGGAAAGCTCGGTTTCAGTTACAGCAAAAAAAGTGAACACGACATTTATTACAAAGGTTGAAGATATGAGAAATCTCTGATGTTTAATCAAAGGTTCCAGAGAGCTCAGTTGCAAGTTTTCCTGGCAAAATCAAGGACGTGACAATTATTTTACATTTATTGCAGATTTCTATTTATTTATACTATATTTATATCTTATGAATTCAATATTTTAATAATTTCCTATTTGATTTACGGATATTTATTTTTTATTTTCAACATGTTAGCTCTTACCATTAACTATGATTTAATGATAAATGTGTTTAAAATAATGACTATAAACATAATCCTTTTTTTGCTTCTCTTTAATAGAAATACATACCAACCACTGAAATTCTATTTCTGACTAATACATACCAACCACTGAAATTCTATTTCTGACTAAGTAAAGTTGTAGAATCCTTTCAAACCATTACTTATTTTGTTGTTTTTTTTATGTATTTATTGACTATATCTCATATTACAACGTAAACCAAAAGAGGGCCATAACCACATCTACACTTGTAGTATCGTATTGCCAGTCCTTAGCACAGTGCCTCACACGTAAAAGGTGTTCTAGGAAATTTTGCAGAATGAATGACTTATTCTATACTTTGGAAATTTTAATCTCTTTGAAATTTTTTATTGGGGTGCTGCTGTGAATCTGTATTCAGAGATGCTAGCAAAAAAATGCTATAAATTACTTTCTGAGGTGCTAGCAATGCCTGCCGATGTGCTACTGGGCCTCTTGCATATCACTGATAAGGAGGCTATAGATACCAAGGAGGCAGTGCTGACTGCTGCAGGAATGCTATCAGAATAAAACACAAAACACCAGAGCTCAGAAAAAGAAGCCCCTTCTGCCAACTCTTTCCCTCCAGTGCCCTCATTTAATAAGGCTTAACACTGTGGTGGATGGGAAAGGCTAGATGTTAACAGGGCCCAGATCCAGCATCACAAAGCAAGGCAAGGGAGGGCAGACTAAGAGCTGAGAGATGACAAGTTGATGACTGACTCACGTATTCAGATTCCATCTTGACTAGGAGTACTTGTAAAGAGAAAGAAATGTCCTCCCTCATTCAGATGTGGAAAGAAAATAGTTTCTTTATCACTCATCCTCATGAACCAAAAGCTGTGGGGTAGCAGAAAACAAACACAAAACACACACTATATTTTAGTTTAATCCTTGACATTTATTACAGTGTTATAATTTAAACATTTATTTTAGGTATATATTTAGTATGGTTACACTACATGCTCAGTGTCTTAGATTTCCTCTCATTCCTACAATTCCACTCAGAGATGGCTTTAAAGATGTGAGAGCTGAGGTTTATGCGGCCTCTTAGTGATGAGGTGAAAGAATCCTTCGAGCTATACAGCATCATCTGGACCATCTGTATGTCTCAATGAGAAAGTACATGGTGTTCTCTGTAACCTGTACTGGATAGTTTGAGAAGTAAGACTGGTTCTATCTGCATTTTGAGCAAGAACTGTTGGAATATATTCTTAGAGTCAAAATTTCTGGCCATGTTCCCTTACAAATCACTGCATATAGGCTATCCTTGATGTCTGGCCTCTACTACCTCAGTAAGTGTTAGGTGTTATCTTTTACAACCTGTTACTATTAAGTATAAGAATTTCTGTAGGTGATCAATTACTGAAGTTGTGATAGTCACCAATTCAATTTTATGTATCTTTTTTTATGTGCTGTCATTTTGCAATCCCACCAAAACTGGTTTATTTCCTTCTTGGGAGGTATAGAGACTGCTAATAACAGGCTTAGAAATACATGGCACTATTTAGTGCTTCATGGGCCACCTTATAATTAAAAGGTGTTTCTAAAAACTGTACATCTTGATGTTTTGAGAGCATGCCCTCAAAATAACCTACAAAGGTTGAGGATGGCAGAGATAAAATCTTTTTCTTCCTAGTAGCTATAAAGAAGCTCTTAACCTATATCAACTTACTTTCTCATTTAAGCAACATATCAATTACAACTGATTTAATAGAAGGCATATATACTATAGTACAAGCTAAATTAGTATAACAAAAATTCTTAAAATATAGTAGCTTAATTTGATTGGATAACAGAGGAATATTTCTTTCACATGTAACAGTTCAGAAATGAGTTATCTAGAGTTAGTGGGACATGTCTATCATCCTCCATGTATGACTTCCACAGTTGCTCTGTAATCCATCTTTTCCCAGCCAGTAACAAAGAAAAAAATAAGTAAAGGACATGTGCTGTTTTAGGAAAACGACTTACTTTTCACCTTTTGCTTACCTCCACAATATTTTCTTTCAAACTGAGTCACGTGGCCACAGATGGGTGCAAGGGACTCTGAGGTTGTATTCTTCAGCTGGGTAGCCACACTCAACTAAAACTCAGGAATTTACTTACAAAACAGGAGAAAAACCTCACTTTTTTTACCCTATTAAATGCTCAAGTGCTCTGTATTAACGTAGCTGTTTGCTCATGTATTTACAAAAGTGGATGTGTAATGTTCTACTTTCCATTGTCTTCATCTTGACTGAACAATGTTCTCTCTGTTGTGATTGTAATATTGTTGTATATTGTACCTCAAACAGAATTTTTTAGGGTTGATGGTCCCTTCCTTCCTGGAGCTTGATTTGAAAAAAATTCCCAATTTATCAGAAAAACAAACAAACAAAAAAAAGTAACACTATTAAATCACCTTACCAACGCTCAAACAATTCATGAATTACTTCAGACCATTATGATGTAGGCTAGCCTAGCACTCAGGGATACACCAAATGTATTATATGTGACTTAGAATTACTTTAAATCTTCTGATAGATAAACAGTCTGTGCTCACTTGTTATATTTTTATACCTTCTGTGTTTTTTTCCAACCCATGACAATTTGGTTTCTGTCCTTTATACTCCTAATCACTAAACCTGAAGTAAATTCAGCAAACAGACATGAGAATGGAAACTTCAGACATAAAACTTGAATGACAGTCACATTATCAGGCAAACAACTAAAATATCAATGAAATAAGTAAGAAATATAGTAAAATAAGAGATAAAACATGTGCATGAGTGTTCCCATATTGCCTGTAAGTTTATCTGTAGATAAGAAAAGACATCAATTTAAGCGTATGGCAATAAAAAGTAAATAAAAAGGAAGATTAAAGTAGCAGTTCAAAGAAACAGAGCTGTATGGATATGAAACATATGGTGAGTGATTTTATGATACCCTCTGGGTACCATTAAAACACCCACAAGTAATCTGGTTATTTGTCCCATCTGGAATCCACAAAGCTTCAGGTTAGTTGCTGTGTACCTAACTGCATGCCCTCAAAATAATTGGTGTTGTCTTAATTTTTTTTCCTGTTAGCATTCTCCATCACTGCCAAAAATGACATGGAAAGAGTATCCAAAGTGCATAACTAAATATGGCAAAGGAGTCTCATCTGTTACTTTTATTTTATCTCATTCAGTCTCTTTTCATTACAAGTTTTGAAGAGTGAAAAGCATTTTTATTTCATCTTGCCTTATCTAATGCCTTTGGTTTAGAAGTTTTGCCAGTTTGAAACACATTATAGTCTGTCCTGATTAATACGCATGTGTGTATGTGTGTATGATTGCTATATGTACCACTTACTACAAGTCAAGACATTCTAATGCCCTTTAAATCAGTAGGTAGAGCCTTATATTATTGATGTGACTTGCTTTTGTATATTACTACACTTTCCCTAAAATTTGTCTATGTTTTAGACATTTCTTAGCAGTTCCAATTTGAGAAGCACTTCCCAAAATATATTTCAACAATTTTTTAGTGTTTTCAAATAAATTACTGTATTAAAATTTATCCTGAAGACAGTTTATTTAATGGGACATAAAGAAGCCTAGGAATACACAAAAAAATTAATTATTTCAACTTTATATATTATAATGTAAACAAAATAAATAATCCTTTGGTAACATTTCCCTCTTTTCTCTCTCTCTTCTACTATTTTCTTTGTTTCTGACTTGTTTTTTAAGGTATTAAAATGATTAATGACATCTAGAAATGCTTGGCTCATTATACATTTCATGGTGACTTGTAAGTCAATTTTCAGTCTCTTGCAGGTCAGGGAAGGCTAATAAGTCCAAAGATAGTATCCTTTAACAATAGCAATTTTCAAAACAAACTTGCTGGGAATTACTTGAGCTATGAAGAAGACCAAATATTTATATAATCTTATTCTAAATTCTCATTTCCCATCTGAAATGCACTCTGGCCTATTTCTGTATTTAATATCCATGGATCTGACTATTTTTAATTGTGGTTTAAAAATTTTCTCAGTTTTAATAAAATTATCTTTATTTTCCTGTTTCTTTCACATTAATTTCAACTCATTTTTCCATAAGCCAGTTAACTGTCATGATTTTCCCTTTTAAAGTAGTCATTAGAACTCTCATATTCAAACCAGCTTCTTTTAATTCCCAATTTAAAAAATAAAGGGGGAATGGAAATGAAGAAATGAAAAAATAAATAACACCAATAAAATTGAAGACAGACAGACAACGTAAGGACAGAATATGGGACAAAACCAGATGAAACTAGATTAAATTATTCTAATCTTTACAAAGCCTCGTTTCTGTACAATCAGAATATTGGTAGCAATTTATTTCTATGTGAATGGTTTTTGGAGGTTGGGAAGGAGAGCAAATAAAATTTCACTTTCCTCTTATAGCACAGTCATCTCTTCAAATCCATGCAGAGGTATAACTACATACGAGCTAGGTGGGAAATAGGAAAAAGGTAATATATGGGAGGCATCAGAGTGCAATAGGTAAATTCTTGGTAGGCAATATAAGACTGTACACATAAAGCCTGAAATGAGATCTGAGAAGGATATTTGCTCATCACCATAGTGGAAAATGAATAATCAACAACACACATCTGCTATTTTTACCAACAAGGAGTCTGGTTTAATCTTTCCTACTTCTAGATGAGTTATCAAAATATAACAAAAATGGAGCCTAGGGAAATACACTGTGGGACAAGGTAAATGGAACTGCATTTAATTTTCTTTTGGAAATCCAATTTTGCAATTATTCTCTCAGGTTTTAAATTTAAATGTAACTTTAAACCTTACCCACCTCTTTATGAGTATCGCTTACTTCATTTTAAAATGCCATCTCCTAGGTTCACACACTGAGTCATTAAGCATTGCTTAGGATATAATAGTTGCATTTCTCTCTAACTTTGATATAAAAAGAGTGATGCCATCATTAATTTTTAAAGATATGTTCTTTAATTTTTAAATAACTTATACCAATATATAATGGATTTTATTTGCATATATTTGCCTGTATACATATACACGATATATATTAATATAGTTTTAAATATATATAAAATAACTATATGTAACTACATATTCTATTCACAAGATTTCAGAAAGACAAGTATTTTTTATTAAAATATGAATCATCAAGAAAATTTTTGGCATTATGAGGTAATGTATATATAATTAAAATGTATATGCTAGGCATTTTTTCTTTTTTTTTTTTGTATGTGTATACGTTTTAAGTGTTGTAGGCACTATAGAATATCTCCTAAACATCAATGACAACCTACTTGTTCTCTTAACTTTCTTTACTATAAAGATAAGAATGATAAAATAGTCACCTTTTTTAGATTGCCTGACAGTTAGGGGTGGTCAGTTACCATAGTTCTGGCCAATTGGATGTAAGCAGAAGTGCTTGTAGATGATTGCCTTTTTTTCTCCCTTCCTTTTAATAAAAGAGTCAAAATTAATGAGGGGACGGTTTGGGGCTTTGTAATTTCTTCTTTCCTGGAACATAGACATGAAGCCTCGAGATAAAGCAACCATCTTGAAACAAATCACACACCAGGAATTGAAGGGCAAAATGAGAGAAGGAGAAAGGGTCATTTTGACCTCACTGGACTGCTGTATGGACCCTGACCTGCTTCCCTATGAACTTCTATTATTGAGATAAATAAATTCATTATTGTTAAAACTACAATATTATAATTTTCTGTTATTTTCAATGAAAACAATGCTAACTGATATAACCAGTTCATAAATTTTGGAAGTTTTCTTGATGATTTACATTTTAATAAAATATATCATTTCATGAATGCCTTCATGAAAGCCTATATATAAGAAATACGTTTTAAATAGTTACAATAAAATAGTACTTTCTGTTTTTAATTTTTTCTGTTGTTGGTGTTTTATGATAATAGCTGCATTGATTGAAATAAATATTGACAAGTAGAAATCTTATTTTTTTAATATAACTATAATATGATTTTCACATATTGGCATCAATTCTACTTGCATAACCTGAAACATGTCTCCCTTCAAAATAAATCAATAAACTATTGAAATCAGAAATCAGTACTGACATCAGCAAATATCTGTTAATTGTTTAACATGGTGCTAAAGTAGGCTTTACTGAGGAAATAAAACATGTTATTTTTTACCAGAGATAATATCAAAGAAAACTTCATATGAACAAAGAAAGCAAGAGTAATATGCAAAAATCTCCCCAAAAGACTTAACACATGCCCAAGTTCTACAACAAGCCCCTCTTACCCGCTTCCTGAAAATTCCCTAATCCCAATGGTCTGCTATCACTTTCTGTGAAATGAATATCAACTCTGTTTACCCGCAGAAGTTCCATGGTCTTTGTTTGGAGGCATTGAAAGAACCAATAATAATTTCATATTGGTTAATTTCTGTAATATATTTCTACTTTTCAGCCTTTTCAGTAATGTATTAATTCAAGTGAATAAACTCAAATGCATATTTCACTGTATATCATAGTATAATCTGTATTACAGTTGTCTAAATCTGTAATATACCAACACTGTCCTGCATTCATCGCTAAGCACCTCCTCGTAGACTACTGAAGTAGAGGATGCATGTAGTAAATTTTATATGCATATAATAGATCGACATGGCTGAATTAGCTAATTTTGGAGAGGGTACTGAATTAAATCTGCACTGATCAATTGCAGCTCGTTTGGTACCCTGAACAACTGGATTTTATTCATAATTTTAAGAAGAAATAAGGCATAATATAATTCGTCATGAACATTAATTTGGTGCTTGTGAATAGTGAAAAGAGACCGAGTAAATATCAGAAAGGTGGCAGAAAAGCAAAAAAGAAAGGAAGGATATTAATAGATACTTTCAATAGGCATTGTATCATTTCTCAATACATTAATAGTTTCATATAGCATTATAATTGTATATTTTCTGTATATTTTCAGTTCTTCCAAGAAAGTGTCTTTTTTTTAACTGTATAGTATCTACTTCAGTTATTTCAGAAAGCAGGCACTCAATAAAATTCTATTGAAAATTGAACTCATTATTTCTTTTCAAAAACATGATTTTTGCTTCCTTTTGTTTTCTTCTTTAGACTCTGATGGATGAGAATTTTTGCGATTTGAATTCAGTATGAATTATCTTGGGTCAAATTTGTAATTGTGCTAAATCCTTCCATGTTTGATAAGCTATTCAATAATAAATATGTACACTATTTTGCTAGTATTTCTAGAAACCTTACCATCTCCTTTTCTAATAAAGCATTTGAACCTTCACATTGAGCAATGATAACACCTATAATTGAATATGTCAATAACAAGATACAAAATTCAATTAAATAGGCTATTGTAATGAGCCTGATTATATTATTACGGTATTATGAAAATAGAAAAAAGATTATAATAGATTAAATATTTCATGCTAATTATTCTGCTATTGAAATCCGTGTTTTTATTTTTGTCACAGTTGAATTGTGGCTGCTTATCACACAGCTACTAAAGGGATTTCTGGATCTACATAATATCTAATATCTGCATAAAAACAAATAGAGCATTGCAATTATTTGCTTAGTAGGGTTATCCATAACAAACACGCAATATTTTCACTTTGCATCCTAACATTTTTACCTTGTCTCATAGATGCAATATATACTTGGAATTAGAAGGGTTGGTAGGGGAAAGAAGAGAAAAAAATAAAAATGTAACCATTTATTTGGATTCATTATTAATTTCCTGAGAATAATTTTTTCAAAAAGCCATAATTTAATCAACTAATATAGGTATACATTTCCATGTAAGTGGGAAACAAGAAAAATATATTATGACTAATTATCAAGGAATCAAGTATTATCACATTGAATTTATAATGTCTGCCTCAATATGGCAGAAACTCTACTGTTAAAACTTTTTGTATGGTAATTAGCAAAAAACTTCCTTACAAGAAAATTAATGTCTTTTAGCACCCAATAGCATTTTTCATTGAATTTTCTCTAAAAATGCAGTATTTTAAATTTAAAAAAATATTTACTTATGTTTGATATTTTAAAAATATTTATGTCATCAATATTATCCCTTTATCTTCAAAATCATTGTGTATCTTTATCTATCCTGTTATGTGCCTGAGGAGACTGAAGTACATGGACTGAGTCAACAGGCTCTCTTGCCCTTGGAGTACCTACCTAGGTAGGTATGTAGGTATGAACCCTGAATAGGGTTCAGGACTATTGGAGAGAAAACTAGTGGATGGGTGACAATGAAGATGACCCATTCTTTCAGGCTCCTTTTTTGTCTGGCAGCAAATTGGCTACAGCTTTGTTCCCAACTGAAGGCCCAGCTCCTGTCAGGTTGCCCTGTTAGTCTACAACACTGTCTTCATTTTGGAACCTCTCTATCCTCTTGATCCCTTGAATACTAGAGCTGATGACACTCCTCCCTCTTCTGGGGCTAGCCTGGAGGCTTCACCATTCTTTGTTTTTCTTCACCGGGCTCATGTTTTTGTAAATAGTCACCGTATTCAATTCTTTTTAATTATTCCATTTGTGTACACCATCTGGTTCTTGCTGGGATTTGGACTATTACAGTTTTCTAAAAATGTAGTATAGTGTTTTCATGTTGAACAATGTTATAATTCAAGTATCCGGTATTACCAGAAAGGTAATTATGTTGGATTTTTAATGTATTTACATAGTATAATCTATGAGCATTTTAAGAGATCTTCAGTAAATACTAACTACACATTTGTCTCCTTAAAGTATAGTTAGGTCTAATTTAATATTTGTTTGATGAGTAGGGTCATTATAATAGAAATATTTTATTAACACTGATAATTTTAACCTCACGTATAAATATAAATGGCATGGATCAAAAAACACTTCACAAAATTGGCCCCTAGAAAGGATTAGCATTTGTACTACTACTAATATCATAAGAAGATATATATTTCTCAAGCAACAACAATATGGATTTAAAATTCTTTAAAATTTTTGCCAATCAATAGACAATAAGTAACATTTTATTATTATTTTAATTAGCATCTTGATTGCCAGTGAAGTTAAATTTATTTTCATATGCTTAATGGTAATATACATTCATTTTTACTGAAATATCTTTTCATAGTTTTACCCACATATTGGAGAGATTAAATTTTATAAGACTCTGATGCCCAAGTTTCTGTCGAAGGTAAAATATGGATGGTGATATCAACCATTGTTATATGGGTGGTGAGGTCATCCATATCTGGTATAGGAAAAGAAGGGCATTTCTGAGTGTAAGTGATGAGTTTTGTTTTGGAGAATGATAAATTTGTGATGATTAAATGACATCCAAATAGATAGGGGTAGCTGATTGTAAAGTTTACCATAGCTTGGTAAAGAGATTTATACTAAAAATACAGACTTGATAGACTTCAGAATATACATAACTTAAATCATGTAAGTAAAGAGTGTGTAAACTGAGAAGAAATGGGACAACATTATAAACAATACCAGTTTTATGTGGTGAGCTTCAAAAGAAGTTCATATAGAAGAAGTAGTAGGGCAGAGGGAAGAAGAGAATTAGAAACATGTGATGTCTCGGAAATTAAATTAAGTGAGATAATTCAATATTATCACACACTGATAAATGTAAAATAAAATGAAAACAAAATTATGTACTGTTTTATTAATGAAAAGGGTTTATTAATGATTTTTTAGGGACATTTCACTGTTATAGTAGAACTAGCAGCATTAGGTTGAAGAGATCATGAAAGCTGAGTAACTGGGAATGGGAGTATAAAAAATAATGAAAGGATTTATAGTAAAAAGAAAAAGAGACAGCTATGTTTACAGGAAGATGTGGAGCTGAAGGAGTTTAGTTTAGTATTAAAAAATGAAACATAGGGGGGAATTAAGTGTATTTGAACTCTAATGGGAAGAAATTAGATTGGTCAGAAAACTTCAAGAAACAGGAGATGACAGGGGACCAGTATATAGATTTAGGTAACAGAGACATCAGAAAAGGACAAGATTGAGAGAATAAACTGAAAACTAAGAAGAGTCAACACCTTGTAACAGGAAGAACTTGGAAATCATAGATGAAAATGCAATTATGTGTGTCAGTACATTGGGATTAAACTAAGTTAATGTTATTAGTTTGATGGCATGTAGATTCTTTGGAAAATGGAAGCTAATTTTCCTCAGCATTATGGGAAGATAAAGTGGATAGTAGGACTAAATATTTGAGTATCATAGAAAAGTAACTACTGAAGACAAGCAACAGACTAGGAGCAGATATCTGGTAAAAGATTTGTATCCAAAATATACAAAAAGTGGTTACAACTCAAGACAACAGCACAATAAAAACTGGGTAAAAATATTAACAGATATTTCACAAGAGAACATATATAATGTCTAATTAGCATATTAAATAATACTCAACATCATTAGTCGATAGGTAAATGCAAATCAAAACCATGAGGAGATACCACTTCATACCCTCCAGGATGGCTATAATAAAAACTAAACAAAAAACAGACAATGACAAGTGTTGACAAGGATGTAAAGAAACAAGAGCCTTCATATATTCCTGTTGGATGGAAAAATCTAGCAGTTATATTGGGAAATAGTTTGGTAAGTGCTCAAAAAGTTAAACATAGGGGCACCTGGGGGGCTTAGTCATTAAGAGTCTGCCTTCGGCTGAGGTCATGATCCCAGGGTCCTGGGATCGAGCCCCACATTAGTCTCCCAGCTGAGCAGGAAGCCTGCTTTCCCTCACTCCCCTTGCTTGTGTTCCTGCTCTTGCTGTCTCTCTCTCTGTCAAATAAATAAAAAAAATCTTTTAAAAAATAAAATATTGAGATCACATTTTATCACCAATACCAAATACTCAAAGAGTAGTTTGCATACATTTAATGTAAATGCTAATATTGGTAGATTATTTTATTACCAAAACACATAACTATTTCTACCTAAGCTATGTGTCAAATATTTAAAAATAGTGTATAGGAGCACCTGAGTGGCTCGGTTGGTTGAATGTCCAACTCTTGATTTCAGCTCAGGTCATGATCTCGGAGTTGTGAGATGGAGCACAAGTCAGGCTCCAAGCACAGTGAAGAGTCTGTGTTCAGTGCAGAGTCTGCTTAGGATTCTCTTTCTCTCTCTCCCTCTGCCTCTCCCTTGGCATTAATTCACTTACCCTCTCTCTCTCTCTAATAAATAAATACAATCTTTTAAAAAAATAACATGTAACTCTTTTTTACATAGAAGAAAGCTGAAAATAATATTGCCCAGTGATGATGACCCACACTGCTATAAACTTCTCATTTCCTGAACAGTTTATCCAAATTATATTACCAGTAGTATAAAAAAAGTAACTTTTCTTGTCAGATCATAATCTAATTATCTTCCATAATATATCAATAATAGTCTTTTAGAAATTAAGATAATGATTTGCCTTAGCACTAATAAGGTGCAGAAATACAATGACTAAAGTTTCAGAACAGTGTGTCCACATTTAGGTATTTTAGTTCCAAAGAGTTTTAGTTAGAACTCTCAAATCCACACATCAAAATCAAAGGACCATTTAAAAATAACTCAATTAACATACTATAAGCAAAATTATAACTAGATTTATCAATCAGTTAAATTAAAAACATAAAGTAATTACAGATACTTAAAGGTAAATGTTAAAAACATATACTGAATTTCCATTGCCTCCTTACCAAAGAACACTAATTGTTTGCTAGTCTGGGATATTAGCTCTATACCTCAATTCATTTATATTTCATCATTTGTCTTAACTGATTATTCTTTCAGTTAATGTCATAGGGTACTTGCAGGATCAAACATATTTCCACAGCAAGAGTCACCATTTCCCATTTTTCATACCATAAATAGATCTGGCTTTTCTGGATTCAGCAACTCTGGCTTGCCAGAGCTTTCACCAGCTCCTTTTCTCCCCCCTCTTCTTTTCTGCCATGTTTTCCCCCCTTCCCACTTGATTTTCTTCAAACTCATTGTTAGCACACCTTTATCTCTAGTTCTCTCCTTCTGATGCTACTTCCCCTCCTATCCATATTTCCTTTCCCCGCATCCCTTTCATATTTCAAGAATTCTCAACTTCTTTCAGATGTTATCCTTCTTTACAGCTTGATGGGAAGGCTCTTTGCCCTTTAGGAAACCTCCATTACAACACTTTGAGAGGAAAGATTGGGTATTGCCACCAGGAGGACAATTTTTGCTAAGAATCAAGTAAATCTTCTATACTGTTTTCTATTTCTTCAGTTTAAGGTAACTCCCAGTAGAATAAAAACCACATATCAAAATTTATTGAGTACCATATTAGGCTCTCCCTACACTGAAGGGATCCTGCTTCTCCCTTTCCCTCTGCTGCTCCCCTTGATTGTGTTGCCTCTCTCACTGTATCTCTGTCAAATAAATCTACAAAATCCTTAAAAAAAGTTAAACATAAAACTACCTGTGAGTTATGAGTTGTTTTACTCAAAAGTACATAAAAAAGAGAAATGAAAAAACAATATGTCCACTCAAAGTCTTAACAGAGGAATTCTTATAGTATCATAATTCATAATAACAAAACTTGGAAACAACCAAAATGTCCATCAATTGGTTAATGGATAGCTAAAATATGAAATATCTCCATAAAATGAAATACTATTCAACAACAAAGAGAAAAAATATTGATGCATGCTATTTCATGAATAAACCTCCAAAGGCAGAAGCCAGACACAATATAACACATTTTATACAATTAATTTTTATGAAATATCCAAAAAGCAAATTTATAGATAGTAAGTAAATTAGTAGTAACCTGGGGCTACAGATAGGAACAGGAATTAACTATAAATGGCATAAGGAATTTATTGGAGGAATAAAATGTTCTAAAACTAATTTATGATGATGGTGAACCATTTGTGTAAGTTAGTAAAAATTACTAAATTGGACACTTGAAATGGGTGAATTTTACAATAAATAAAATTTGATTCAATAAAGTTGTTTTAAAAAATAGTTGCTGAGAATTTCAAGGCTCTGTGAGTAACATATGAAAAAGATATCAAAATGGGAATCTTTTCTGAGTCTATTTTAGCTAAAGATGCAAAAGGCCAAGAATAATAGAGGTCAACCTATCCCACATCTATTTGCAGGTATTAGAAAACTTCTCTAGGTACTATAAGAGAAATTCTTTAAAGAATGTTGTGTTTTTTAGCTCTTCTTAAGATATAAAAGAATGAAAGTTAAAGAATTTTAGAGGAGAGCCTTAGGGAGAATACTAGGAGAGTTTAATGTTTGTCTCCTAGAATGAGGGTCAGTAGGAACTATTGTTTGATTTATTCATCACTTATGTGAATGACTACCTGTCTTGCTGCTTTGATGGTAGAGAAAGAAGAGTTCATTAGAATTGATCTGCAGTCCCAGGACTTGTTGGGTTAAAGGAAACAAATGTATTTTGTGTACATTAAACATGAGCCAAGTAGGAGAGATAGAGCCATTTGGGGCCATCTTGAAGGCATTTTGTCTGAGAAACTTTTCTAAATCTGCAATGGGATCTCAGCAGAGTGTCTAGGTGAGCCAACAAATACCAGAGGCCAAAAGTGAATCAGAAAAGTCCAACCAAAAGAGGCTTTACTTATATTAAAGGAAAGGCAGGGGGGAAATATCCAGGGATAAGGTATCTCTGACAAACCTATAGAACATTTCAAGATGTCCAGCTTTTTGAACCCCTTCACATCAAGAGAGCATTAATGCCATATAATGATATTAACAAGCAAATAAGATCTTTTTTTCTCTCCATCAATATTTTGAGCCCAAACTATTCCAAATCACATTTGGAAATTTACAACTAAAGAGAATGAGGAAAATCAGAGAAAGAAAGAAGAATCCCATTTTTTCCTATTTCTAAGAACGGGCTTGATCTAGAAAAAAGCCAGGAATGAGGGAGGGATAAATTTAAAATGAGTATCAGAGTTTTTGTCATTATATAATATTGAATTATGTATTATTTGCTAAAATTAAACTGTTACTTATGTCTATAGTTACCAGAGGTTTTTTATTGTCTGAGTGTGGTTTGAAAAATTTCATGCTAGAGAACTTGCCCCACATAGTAGGTTTAAAAGAATATTGATGGAGAAACAAATTGTCATTCGGCTTTATCATATCAAATTCCAATTTTAAAACAGAGATGGACTACCTGGCAGTATGAAAAACCCAGTTGAAATAAGGGATGATAAAAATTATAGTTATCTATAGTCATATGAATGTGCGAATTTTTTTTAATAAAAAGAGATAGGGTAGTTAAGAGCAGACAATGGAGCCAGGCTGCCTGGATTTTAATCTGATTGTACCACAAAACGGCCATATAACTTTGATCAAATAACTTAAATTCTTCTTATCTCTATTCATTTTTTAAACATGGATTAATGAGAGTACTTACTTTATATGAATGTGAAGCTTACGAAGTTGATATATGTTAGCACTTAAAATAGCAAATGGTACAGGGTAAGCATTCTATTGTTATTTATTATTATTATTATATCATTAGTACTTTCTTCAGCAGCTCTCAGTTGCCTATATGTAGAATGGGGACTTGATAACACATGAAATTATGCAGAATTGAAATGTGATACAATGGAAAAATAATGGAGGTGTTAAGAAAATATATAAATTGGCTAAAATCAAAAATTGCAGAACCTATGCTAGATAGGTGGAGCGTAAAAGGTGAGTGCTAATAGGAAGACATAGGATAATGACTTTTTTGTGAAGTAAATGAAAATATATATATATATTTTTAAATGAAAATATATAAAATAATCACATATTATGGGATAAATGCTATAGTTTAGTAAAATATGGAAGGGTATAAGACCAGATGTCTGGAGGATATTCCAGAAGAAATACAGAAGTCTGAATTAAGTATTCAAAGGTCAGAAGAAAGTAATCTCTTAGTGGATCTGGAGATAGGATATTAGGTATGGAATAACTTCATGTGATGAGAAAGACCTAGGGTTGATCACGGAAATGGTATTTGGAACAGAGCAGTGAAAAAGATGAATGAAGAGAAACAGATAAGGAAAGTCAGAATTTGGGTATTCAGTAATTTGTGTATGGTTTTGAAGATCACCTAGAATAATGGCAAGTTATAGGAAAAAATAAAACTTCAAAGAATGATGATAAATAACTGGAAGTTTAAGAAATGTGAACAGAGAGAAAGAATGGAGTATGGCACATATGGATTTCATTAGTTACATTGAATGTGCAAGTCTGATCACAATGTTTGGTACATACAATTTGCCACATGCGTATGACTTCAATAAAGGTGTGCGCCTTAGAAAAGCTGTGATTTTCTTGGTCTTGGAAAGCAATGGCCTGGATGACACAACATGGAATGACAAGGGTGTGATCTCATATCTGACCCTATGTCAAAATCTGATAGAGATGCTGGATAATTATAATGGGAGGTTTTGTGGGTTATGGCAGCAGAAGCATCTTCCATCTGAAAAAGCTACAAATAAAAGAGTGTAATTAGAGGAGATCCAGGAATTATTTAAGACAAAGAGGTAGAAAGAATAAGTAAGGAGTTGAAGCATATAAAAAGTTTATTCACTATAGGGTGGTATAGCACAGAAAGACTTAGGAAGGAGAGCAGTGGAACCTGATTTGTGGAATCATATTTGTCCACTGCATTGATGGTGCCATGCTGATATATCTATCTATCTGTAGACCAAAAATATTAACTGCCCCCATGTCTTGGTAAGATACATGTCTAGCATACGATAAAAGCCTCATTCATTTATTATAGGTCAGACATTATTCTAGCACTTCAATATAACTGGAAAAAATAGAAAACAATATTGGCTAAAAGCAACAGACAATAAACAGAAAATAATATAAGCTATATAGAAAGTTAAAAGTGTCATGATATTAAAAAAAACTAAAGCAAAATAAAAGGTTTCAGTGGTTTCGGCAGGGATGGATTATAGGTTATATTTTAGATACTGAGAGCTAGATATTTGAACAAAGTCTTGAAGAAATTGGAGGATTTATTCATGAGTACATGTAGGAGAACATTGCAGTCAGAGAGCATGACCAAGGCAGTGTCCTAAGGGCACTGGCTAACACATTAACTCCTGTCAAAAATGATGATGGCTCCAACCAGAGTGATAGCATTTGAGGTTATAAGAAATGTTAAGGATCAGGATGTTTTGATAATTAAACAAGATAAGTCCCATGAATAAACTAATGATAAAAGTATGCCCTAATCTGAGCAGCATGATTATTTCAATTATCTGAGTCTGACATTCAAATAAATGCCTAAAGGCAAGCAAATACCAAACAGCATCAAATCCCTACAAACTTACTGATGTAGTGATTTGGATATATAGATAAACAATTTGTCTTTTTTAATTTCCTCTATATCATCGCGAAGAACAGGTAGGAAAATCTGAATTGCTATTTTTGGCCTCTTTTGATGATAAGAAAAACTTTCAAAGTCGGGGTGCCTGGGTGGCTCAGTTGGTTAAGTGTCTGCCTTCAGCTCAGGTCACGATCTCAGGGTCTTGGGATCAAGCCCTGCATTGCACCTGTCCCTGCTCAGTGGGGAGTCTGCTTCTGCCTTTCCCCCTTCCCTCCCCACCCCTGTTCATTTTCTCTCTCTCCCTATCAAATAAAGAAAAATGTAAAAAAACAAAAAACAAAAAAACTCCAAAATCAAAGCAGTATAAGACCTATATGAGATGAAAGTGATGGAAAAGAGGTTATAATTAAATAGTAAATTTTCATTACCATACACATTTAAGTTCATGGCAACTTAATTTCACTTTTAGTGAAAGAAACTTTCAGTGGGCACAGCAATATTTTCAGTGATTTAAACTTTGTAGAATTGTATATATGTGATTTAGAACTATAAGGCCTGTAACAACTGGGTATAGAACATTATAAATCCGACTTTTTAAAAAAAATACATCATTATTCCACTAAAAAAAGTACACGTCTTGTATATATTATGTAAAACTCATTAGGTAACTTAAAAATGAACTCAGGATAACAAAATGTAAAAAAAAAAGTGTAAGAAACATTAGACAAGGAAACTAGCAAAGGGCTGTTTGCATAGTTTCGGTTCATTTGTACTGAATAGTAAGATCACAGAACGTTTACCAAATTCAATATGAATCAAAGCTTAACTAGACAAACTAGTAAAACAGAGATCAATAGTTTTGATTATTAACTTTTTCTATATTCTTTGCAAACATGAATTCTAAGTTTAGTGAACTTCTTATTTTTGCTTATGTCCAGAAATGTTTAATTTTTTTTTCAATATGAGATCAGTTCAATTAAATATTCTACCATAATGAAAAGGCTAGAGTTTGGGACAAAAATATTTCATTTCTAATTTTCATTATTTAATAACTAGTGAGACAAACTGCTTATACACTAAGAAATACAAGTGCTAATTACTGGTACAGAATTGTTGCTATTGTTTTATTAATTACAGAAAATGAATGAGCTTCATTTTCCAGTTTTACTCAGGGAATCAGAGTTATTGAAAGACTTTCTCAACGGAAAGGAAAAGTAGGAATTGGATTAAATTATATATGACTTAAATCCAATAGAAAATTAATGAGAAGAAAGTAAAAAAAAAATCCTAGTTAAGAAATGAGCTCAAATACAAAAGATAAATAATAATGGCTTATTAATAAGATGATGAAATAAGATTAATTAGTATTTCCTACAGAGAATTTTATTGCAAGAAGGAAGTCACTAATCAAGATTTTGAGGTACACCAACAATTTTAAAACATGCTGATGCTATGAGGCCAGAACATAACATAAAGAGAATTATACTTCAATTCATCTGGTAGGGAGTTTATGAATGATTAATATTTGTAGGGTTGTCTTTTTTTTCCCCCTGAGGAATGATCAGTAGCCCAAAATGAAATTGCCTGAAATATAGTGAACTTGAACTTGTTTGACATGTTTGGCATTAAAGAAATTCAATGTTGTGGGCAACTTTGCTGATGATGTATACACAGAAAATAAGAAGTGGGTAAAATTTAGTATAAGTAGGGTTTATCTTCAGAGGAAATTAGGCCATTGGGGCCAAGATTCATTTTCAGAGAGAAACCAGATTAAAAACCATAGGCTAGGATAGAAGGTGGTTCAGACAGATTGTTCATTTCTCATGGTTAAGAGTTTTGTATGGAGAAAGTGCCTATATACTGTTGTGGAGTCTAGACTTTAACAGTATGAAAAGAAAAGCCCCAAGTGCCATCAGGTCTAGTTCTCATTGATGACCTGGTCAGGATAGGATAAATTTTGAAGGTAAATGTTTTCTTTGATGTAAAATAGGTAAGTCTAAGATAGGATTAATAAGGTTTAATTTAATAGTCTTCTTGTGCTTTAAAGGAGAATGTAATGAAATATTCAAGGGGTTTTAATAAAACAAGTAGCATAAAAATTAAATATACAGTATATCGCAAAGCAATAGGTAATTTTTAAGTATATTTACTAATGTTAGCCAAAAAATAATTGGTAGCAGTGAAAAATAAGTCAATTATTTTATATGAAGTATACTTTCATAGTGATATATAATATAGATGCTTATATTTCTTAGTGATGTGACTTGCACAATTTGGGGGATTTTTTCATCATATTAGAGATTTGACTAAGAGATCTGCTTTTGTGAATCAATGATACAAGAAAACTCCAATTCAAAAAGTAGAACTTAAAAAAAAGATGAAAAGGAGTGGATTAAAAAACTCTTTCAGCTATAGCTTGATTCACTGGGGAATTTCTTAAACATTCTATTCACTTAAGATACTATTCAATTTATAAAATAACACTCCCAGAGAGCTCTTTTGGAGCACACATATTTCATTGAATGATTTCCTACATACTAAAGATCTTTTTTGAACAAAAATGAAAAGTGGTTCAAGGAAAAGGTGGTAGCTATAAAAGAGTATTTCAAAGAGCTGAAATTGATTGATTTTGGACACATGTAATTTTTAAGTTAATACCTGTTTGGGGTTAAATACTGGTTATTCTAGTGTTCGTACCCTGTATTTGGATTGCAAGTATAGTTATTGGGGAAGAAATAACACTAAAAATTGATGAATAGTTAAGTTAAAGGTTATGGAGGTTTGTGTTATAAATGGGTAGTTGGTACGTAAGCATATTCATTGTGAATGTGTGAGAAAAATTATTAGATTAAAGGGCTGCTACATTTAGCTTTTCCCTGAGGACTTAAGCTAGCAATATGCCTTTAATTAATTTTTAAATACTTGCATTTTCATTCATTTAATAAATGTGTAGTGTTTGTTTTTCTTGAAATGTTGACATTTTCAAAAACTCTAAGTTTATCTAGTCAATCTTTCCTTTCAAGTATTTCAGCTATTTTTTTCTTATTTTTTTATTATTATGTTATTTCTATTCTTTTAAAGACAGCCTTACATTTCCTGGGACCTTTAGACCCACCTCTATTACTCCATAAAGTTTATCAACCTAACACAAATATCTTAACCTCCCAAAACCTGCTTATTCTCCTGACTTCATTACCAGTAGCCATCTTAAATCCTCTCTTTCACTGGTGACCCTAATTACCAAATGCTGTACATTCTATCCAAACGATGCCCTTTAAGCCAATCTGTAGAAAACCATCTGTTCCTAATAATCTTAGATTCATATTAGAATTGCCTCCTAAAACCACCTGAAATCTTTCTCTGAGACAATTCTGTCTATACATGGTAATCATAGCTGGCCTGAGATAAAATTTACAATTAAAGTTACTATTGGCCAAATGATAAAACTTAAAGCTATGTTTGTCTTAGATTTTAGTGCTCCCACTTAAAATGCTTATTTTAAAATTTTGAGTCCAAGTTCCCTGCTCAGATCTGTTGAGGCAGAATCTCTAGGGAGGAACCTGGAAATCTGGATTTTTTTTCCAGTTCTTCAGGTAATTCTCATGACTTTGGGAGCTAAGATTAGAAGTTCACAATTACCCTCATTGGAAACAATAGGAGGGCTAGTTAAAAGTCAGATTACCACACCCTCAGGAAGTCTCGGGATAACCCTGTAAATATATAACCCAGCTTATGCTAGTGCAGCGTGTCTGAAGTCTGACGTTTAGAATTTTTAGTCTTCAGAATTTACTCCATATTTCGAAGGTAAATGTTTAATTTCTTATTCTGGGGATCCCAAATGTGTCATTGTTATGTTCAAAGAATTGACAATGATTATTCAGTGCTGTCTAATGTAATATTAGAGTTCTTTTGCAGGATGCACAAATCTCTACAATATTCCTTGATTAAAAGGGACGCAATGTCATCTACAACTATTGATCTTAGACATGTTCTTTTTGTTCTGGTTAAGTAGGGTTGCTCCTCTATTCTATCAGGTAAAATTAACAAACAATCTGTTATGACCCCACATTGAGAATCTGATTCAAATTGCGCTAAATGTACATATCAATCAAACTTTTGACAGAAGTTACCTCTTTATTTAATCATTTCATGTACAAACAGTATATTTTTAAATTAGATATTTTATATATCAGTATTTTTCTGGTTTCTGTCATATAGATCTTACACATTTCTTATATCTAGAAGTGAAAAATAATACTTATTTCTTCAGTGAAAGAGATTTTCTTTTTTAGAACATTTTTCAACTGATCAGTTCAACAGATTAAGAGTCATTTTGTCCTACACATTTAACACAAAACTAATCACTGCATAGATATCTTCTAATAGTTGGAAAAATTCTTTAGTTGTCTCTTTTTCTGGTATGTATATTTTCCTATTTTCTTTCCTTCATCCTATTACATTAGCTAAAATCTTCGGAACGATGTTGAATGAGAATGTTGATAACAGACATCAATTGACATGTCCTTGTCCAAAATTAGTGGCAATAACAGTTGAAACTTAAAGTGCTGTGTCAGGGTGTTAACATTTTACATGTATTACTTTTTTTAATTCTCTCAAGAATACTGTGAAGGAACTAAGGCACAGAATGTTAAATGAATTGCCTGAAATACTAAAGCTAGGAAATGGGAGAGCTGTGTTTAAACCCAGTTAGTTTGCTCCTTTTAATGTTTGCTGACCAATCCTAGTAGTTTCTCCTTATTGTGTAAATATATTAATACAAGTTCCTTTCATAATAATTTATTCAGAAATTTTAATATACTATTGAAACGTATCAGCTATTTTTATAAATGTGTTCATATGATATTTTCTCCTTTAAGCTATTAATGTGAAGATTCATAGTAACTTTTATTATAATTTTGAACATTCCTACATTTGTAGGATGAGGAGAAAGAAGACTTGGCCATGAATTTCCAATTCTTCCTGTATTCGAACTGCTGTTTTACTAAAAATTTGGCATCTTTATACATGGATAAGAGTCTATATATATTTTTATATGTTCTATAAGTTTTTAATAATGGATGTCATTTGCCTCACAATAATTTAAGCTTTTTTTCTCTATACTGTTTAATTTGAATAGCACAGAATTGTGTGATTCTACTTCTAAATTTAAATACAGCTTATACCTACAAAACCACGTGTACCAGAAGTCTTTTTATTAGCAAAACTTTGACAGTCCCTTCTTTACTTTTTTTTTTTGTTGTGTGGTCAAGTATACACTAGGTTTTAAGTCAATTTTTATAATACAAGTTTTCATAAAAATAATTTTAAAAGTTATTAAGAAACAGAAGTATTTTTTGTTGCTTAATTAGTGCCTTCTAAGGGATAAGAGTATCTATAAAATCACTTTTATGCAAAACTTTAAAAACCCTTAAAAGGAGGGGCACCTGAGTGTCTCAGTTTGTTAAGCATCCCACTCTTGATTCTGGCTCATTTCATGATCTCAGGCTCCTCTGATTGAGCCCCTCATTCTTCTGGCTCCACTCTCAGCAGGGAGCCTGCTTCTCTCCCTCTCTGCCCCTCTTCACCTCCCAAATAAATAAATCTCTTAAAAACTCTTAAATGCATTTAGCAGTGAAAGAAAATGAATTGTTAAATTTTTGAGTTCAGAGATCAGCTGATAGTTTCTGAGATTATATTACACAGAAGGGAATAGAAAGTGAAGTTTAAAGGTGTAGTAGGTGAAACCAAAAATTTCAACAGCCCATTTCTTTGGCTTTCTAAATAGTGAAGTGAAAACACTGAAGAAACAGAATTGATGAACTAATATAGTTTCCCACAGCTGAAGAAAAAACTAAGAATTCAGATTTAAAGAGCCCAACAAGTTGGATTAATAAAAAATTATTTCTTTTAGCTATGTCCTTTTGAAATTACAAAAAAAAAAAACCCAGGGGCATGGAAAATTTTCTAAAACCTTCCAGCATAAATGAACAGATTAATTACATGGAAGGAAAATCACTGGCATTAAGATTTACAGTGAAAAAATATTTTTTACCCTATAATTTTGCAGGTGATTAAAGAAACATTTAATTATCGAAATCAAATAGAGGTTTTATTTTTTAAAAAATATTTACAGGCAATAGGTTAGAATATAAATTTTTAAAAATAACTGCTAGAGGGAAACTTGCAAACATTTTTAAAACTTCAGTTAAAAGATAACAGAATATTTCATTATTTGTTTCTCTTAAATTCTACATGTGAGTGACAAAACAAATAAACAAAGGGGGGAAATAGGGGAAGAGGCAAACCAAGAAACAGACTCCTAACTATAGAGAACACACTGATGGTTACCAGAGAGAAGGTGGTCGGAGGGATGAGTGAAACAGGTGATGAGCATTGGGTGTCCTATGGCAGTGTTGAATCACTATGTTGTACACCTGAAACTAATACTACACAGTTAACAAACTGGAATTTAATGACTTAAATAACAAGAGAAAAGCAATAAAAAATAATAAGTCAAATTTATTTTCAAGGTACACGTAAATGCATGAAATATTTTCAAATTTAAATTCATGGATACTTATAAAGAATATTACATCTTAATGAGGAATTCAATAATACAAAATTAGGTATATGTCAGAAAGTCTATTCATTATATCACCAGGCCAGCAAAAATATATAAGTAAATAAATTTGAAAAATCTAATTGATAAACAGTCATTATTCATTATAAACCTTAGCAAGCTAAGAATAAAATAGAAGTTATTGCAGAGATAGAAGTTCTCTCTTGAATAATCTAGTACAAATATTAAGCTATTGGTAAAATGCTAGAAGTATTTTTATTAAATTCCAAGACAACACAAAGATGTCTGCCTCAAAGCAACTATTCAAATCTTTCCATTTGTTAAATGATTTTGGAAAAATATCAGTATTTTAACTTACACTACACTGAAGAAAAATAAACAATTGAATGTATATATACTTACTTGTAAATACAACAAAAATGTCTAAAGAAAGCTGACCAAATTTATTAACTCTAGTTACCTCCAGAGATGGGAAGAAGGCAGGCATGGGTGGTTTCCTTCACTCTGAATTAATCTTTACCAAACAGACATATTCTTGTAATTTGAAAAGATATTAAATAGCTCTTTAACCAAAGAGAAATGTTATTTTAAAAATTCAAGTGTTAAGAGTTTACCCAGGTCTACACAACAATGTAGCTTTCTATTCTATTTCAATTTTGGGGAATTATTCATATAAATTTTCACATGTTTTATTTTTTTTAAAGTAAATCCAGGGGCACCTGGGTGACTCGGTTAAGCATCTGCCTCTGCCATAGGCTCTGGTCATGATCCCAGGGTCCTGCTGGGACCTTAGGGAATTCCTGCTCAGCAGAGAGTCTGCTTCTTCCTCTGCCCTCCCCCCAGTTGTGTGTGCATTCTCTCTCTGTCTCTCTCTCTCTCAAATAAATAAATAAGAAGTGAATTCATATTATACATACTAACCCAGTTTCTGGCTTGTATGTTATAGAAGGAACCATTGGAGTAAGTTCAATAACCAATAGAAAGTGTTTGTGCATTTTCTCCTAGCTAATGAGAGAAAAACCAAATTTTATGATAAAGTATAAATTACATATAAAACACTTAAAATTTAAATAAAATATAGTATCATTTATCATACTGAATTAAATTGCAAAATGGAAAGGGTATAAGTGATGAAAAGAAAACTAAAATTTGTAAGTCTGATTGATATTTTTATAAAAATCTGAGGTTTGAGAAAACTAAAGTTGACACAACTGTAAAATAAACTGGGAAAGGAAAAATACTCAATGTGAACAATTATCTAAAGAATCTTCAAAATTTTTCTGAACAGAAAACCACGCACAAGAAAAATCAGCCTGAGTCCTATAGCTTCACAAATATGATGGAATTTCTTTAGAGGTAAGATATTTCAAAATGTTTGATTTCATTTTGGCATTTTCTTTAGATTCTCCATTGATGAGAATCATCTGGGTACTTGATGAAAGATTTGCAGATTGTCTCTTACCTGTGATCCATGAAGCCTGGAGTTTCTCCCAGGTATTTTTATTTTTAATAAGCTACCCAGGTGATTCCTATCATTAGAGAACTTTATGAAACATGGTTTTAAAAAGGTTTTGAAATTAGTCATAATGAAGCAACATAATACAGATAAATGATTTAAAAAATCCAACCCTCCTTTGCAAAAAGACAGTCAAGGTCACATAAAACTACCACTGGTCAAATAGTTTTAATACTTTAGGTAGACAATTAAATTTTTTTCTATACCAAAATATATGAAAACTAAGACATAGGGATGTTAATTTTTGTTTTTTAGAAGTTTATTTCAGTGCATCATTTATGTGTTTCACAAATATTTTCTCTAAGTCTGTGGGTTGACTTTAATTTTCTTAAAAAGTTCTTTAACAAAGCAGAAGTTTTAATTTTAGTTAAGTCCAATTTATTTTTTTTTCCACTGACCATACTTTGGCAATATATTTAAGAACTCTTCACTGAATCCAAGGTCACACAAATTTGCCCCTGTTTTCTTTTAGAAGTTTTAAGTTATCATTTCACCCTTACATCTGTGGTCCATCTTAAGTAAATGTTTGTGAAAGATGCAAGGTTTGTGACTAGATTTTTCTTTTCTTGGCATATAAATGCATATGGATGCCCAGTTGTTCCAGCCCTACTTGTTCAAAGACCATTCTTTCTCCATTAAGTTTCATTGGCTCCTTTGTCAAAGGTCAGTGGACGGGGTCTATTTCTGTGTTATCGGTTTTATTCCTTTAGACTGTGCATCTTTGCTTACCGTATTTTCTTGCTTATTGTAGTTTTATAATCTTGAAACCCTATATTTCAAAGTTCCTGTATTTTCAAGTTCAAAATTCAACTTTGTTTTTCTTCAGTATTGTATTGACTATTACAAGACTTTTGCCTTTCCATGTAAACTTTATAAACAGTTTGTTAATATTTACAAGTTGCTTACTAGGATTTTGAATATGGTTCCAATGAATCTATAGATTATTATGATAAGAATTGACATCTTAAGAATTTTGAGTTTTCTAATTTCATGCATGTGGAATATTCCTTTATACGTTTAGATCTGCTTCGGTTTCTTTGATCAGTTTTGATGTTTCCCACAAATAGACTCTGCAGATATTTTGTTACATTTATACCTAAGTATTTCATTTGTTGGTATATTGGTCAATGGCATTGTTTTAAAATTCTAATTTCAATTATTTAATGCTGGAGTATAGAAAAGTGATTGACTTACATACCTTTGTTCTTGCTATGCTTGTTTATTCATTACAATAATTTATTCTTGAAGCTTCGATTTTCTCCATATAGTCAAGTCATATGTGATAAATAAGTTTTATTTTTCTGTTAAGTTTTCATTTTCTTGTCATATTGCATTGCCTAGGACTTGCAGTGTGAATTTGAATAATAGTAATGAAAGAGGACATCCTTGGGGCGCCTGGGTGGCTCAGTGGGTTAAAGCCTCTGCCTTTGGCTCAGGTCATGATCTCAAGGTCCTGGGATCCAGCCCCACATCGGGCTCTCTGCTCAGCGAGGAGCCTGCTTCTCTCTCTCCTTCTGCCTGCCTCTCTGCCTACTTGTGATCTCTCTCTATCTCTCTCTCTCTCTCTCTGTCAAATAAATAAATAAAATCTTAAAAAAAAAAGAAAGAAAGAGGACATCCTTGTCTTATTACCATACGGGCAAAATACCCTGTTTCTTACTATTAAATGTAATATTAGCAGTAGGCCTTTTAGTAGATGGTCTTTATCACATTGAGGAAGTTCTCCTATGTATCTGTTTTTCTGAAAGTTTTAATCCTGAATGGATTTAGAGTTTTGTCAAATTATTTTTTCTGTATCAATTGATATCATATAATATTTCTTCTTTAGCCTATCAATGTAGATTACACTGATTATTTTTGTTGAACCTGCTCTGCATACATAGAATTTATAGTGTATAATTGCTCATGATCTACAACTTTTCGTTCATTGTTGGATATGATTTGCTAATATTTTGAAAATTCTTAGACTTGTATGCGTGAAAGATATTGATACTGATACTGAACTTTATTTTGAAAGTAAGGTAATGTTGGCTTCATTCAATGTTTTAGGAACGGTCCCTTCTGTTTCTTTTTTTTTTTTTTAATTAGTTAAAGATTTTATTGTATTTATTTATTTATTTGTTTGTTTATTTATTTATTTATTTATTTAAGAGAGGAAGAGAGCATGCGTGTGTGAGTGGGATGAGAGGCAAAGGGAGAGGGAGAGAATATCAAGCAAACTCTGTGCTGAATGCCCAGCCCAATGCGGGGATTGATCTCACGACCCTGATATCATAACCTAACTGAAACTAAGAACAGACATTTAACTAACCCAGGCACCCTGTTTATGATTTTTGGAAGACACTGTGCAGAACTGGAATAATTTCTTCTTATGTGTTTAGGAAAATCACCAGTGAGATCATCTGAGCCTTGAACTTTCTCAAAAGTATTAATTATTGACTCAATTTTTTAAAAAATATATGCCTATTTGTAGGATATGTTTTTTATTATATATGTTTTGGTAGTGTGTCTTTCAAGAAAGCAATCTATTTCACCACAAGCAAGTTCATCGTGTTTCTTTATCATCTCTTTAGTAATCATGGGATCATTAATGGTAACCCCTATTTTACTTCCATTATTGGTAATTTGTCTTCTGTTTGTTTTTTTCCTCTTATTTGGTTTGATGAGAAGTTTTACTAATTTTATTGCTCTTTTCAAATACCCAGCTTTTGGATTCATCAATTCTTCTCTATTTTTCTATTGAGAATCTCATTAATTCCTTCTTTGATTGTATTCTTGCTTATGCTTGCTTTTGGCTTTTTTACTTTTCTTCCTCTAGTTCTCTAAAATTAAAGCATAGGTCATTGCTTTTTATATTTTTTGCTTCTAATATATGAATTTAATACTATAAATTATCTTCTGGGTTCCATTTTTTATATATTCCCATAAATTTAGTAAGTTGGATTTTTATTTTAACCTCATTAAAAATATTTTAAAATTAGGGTGCCTGGGTGGCTCATTTGGTTAAGAGTCTGCCTTCGGCTCAGGTCATGATCCCAGAGTCCTGCAATTCAGGGGCTCACTGCTTGGCGGGGAGTGTGCTTCTCTCTCTCCTTCTGCCTGCCGCTCTGCCTACTTGTGATCTCTCTCTCTCTCTCAAATAAGTAAATAAAATCTTAAAAAATATACTTTAAAATTACTCTTTCTCCTTTGATCTTCATGTTATATACTAATGTGTTGTTTGATCTCCAGATATTTGGGGATTTTCCAACTATCTTCCTTTGATAATTTCTAATTTAATCCCATTGTGGTCTGAGAACACACTTTGTATGCTTGGTACCATTTAAATTTGGATGTGATTTATAACACAGACTGTAGTCCAGCCTGGTGATTATTCCAGGTCAGGTTAAGAAACTATATTTCGTTGTTGTTAGAAAAAATGTTTTATACATGTCAATTAGATCATGTTGATTTATAGTCTTGTTCAATCAACTATATCCTCACTGACTTCCTCCTGCTTGATATAGCAATTACTGAAAAAGGTATGTCTATTTGTCTATTTCTTTCAGTTCTATTAGTTTTTGTTTCATGTGTACTAAAGGTATTTGATAATGGAGTATTCCCAGTTTCTCCCCCTTCACCTTTGTGACATTGATATCATTCATTTCACTTATCCATAGTCTATATTCATCCAATACATTGTTATTGTTATTTCTTTAAACGTTTTAGAGCAATTAAAAGTAGAAAAAAATAAAATGGTTTGTTTTCACAGCCTGTTGTGCTAGGGAATAAAGAAAAGAGTTGTAATATAAGGTTAAAGACTTGAGAAGCAGATAAAAAGTTCTTAGAATTTAAAGTATGATATTTTCTCAACTATTAGATTCAAGAGCTTTGTTACTTGAAGTGATAGAAAATGTGTTTATCAAAGGACAATGATTTGCTTCAATTTTATTTTTAGATAGATTCTGCTTTAATAGTTAACAAAGAATATTTTTATGAGAAATTAACTGGGTAATGTATCGTAAAGTGATCAAAGTGATATATATCCTCTTAAATATGTGTGTGTAGATGTAGATACAAATTTGAAAGGCTAGAACTTTTCCTTAGAGTCCCAAAGTAATAAGTACTATGAAATGTCAGCTTTTATAAGTAATTAGTATTGTTATTTCAGTGATTAGGTTTTAAGATTTTATGTTAATACTTTATTAGAATTTTTTTATTCTAGAAACTTAAATGCAACATGTATGAAGAATGTTGTGGGAAATTATCACAACTATCTATGGCAGTTACTGTCATTAATTTTTGATAAGCATGTAATTAAGAGATGTCATCACTGTATTAATTAGAAATAAGACTAGATGCATCAACATTTGGAAAATACATGCAACACAAATAGAACCATAAAGTTCACTTCCTGGTGGTGACTTGCTGCCAGATACTTAGCAAAAGTCATCTTTCAGAGTTAAGAGCTCAAGAGCACAAGACATTAAAGAGCTTTTCTACTCAGCACATTGAAAACCATAATTATTACCAAACCTTTGCTATTAAAACATCATCAAATTACATTTATAGAATATAATTCACTGAGAACTTCATAGCTGTTTTCCAACAAAAAGCCTGACCATATTAGTGCATAGGGAATGCTAGTATTGACTTCTTCAAACTAATAAAAAGCCGATGTAATAAATTATGGCTCCAGAGTGAACAAAATAACCCTTATTGGCCATATGATGTTAATGTAGCCATAAAAGATTTCCTCCCTACTCAGCAGTAGATGCAGAACCACATGCATGAGGAAAACACAAGACAGGAATTCCTTTATTGAATAAAATAGAACAAAAACAGAAATACAAGAAAACTCTATATTTTTTTACATATGTTTCCTGTTACTAAGCATTTGTACAAATGTTTCAATAAGTGAGTTTCTTGGAAAAAATACGAAATTATTAAAATAATGACTAATTGATACAATATCTGGCTGTCTTTTCACATCCAATTGACTTATTTAATCACCACAGCAAACCATTAAGGAGTGTATATATAACCCTTCTCCATATTTTTAAATATGTGATAACAGGCCTAGAGCAAATAAATCACTTGTCCAAAGTCCTATTGCTGCAAGTGAAAGAACCAGGTTTGCCTTATCATATTTTTGGTTTTGTTAATTTATTGTTGTTTTCTTGTTATTTTTACTGGACATTTTCTTAAAATATTTGATCATTGTACTTATTTGGCAATACATCACTTACCCACTTTTAAAAAAATATTATTGAAGTATAGTTGATATACACTGTTATATTAGTTTCATCATAGTGATTCTGCAATTTTATACATTACTCAGTGCTCACCACAGTAAGTATAGTTGCCATCTGTCACCATACATCATTATTATAATATTAGTGACTATATCCCTTATCCTGTACTGTTCATCACTGTGACTTACTTATTTTAGAACTGGAAGGTTGTACCTCTTAATCCCTTTCACCTAATTCACCCATTTCCTCACCCATCTCCCCTCTGGCAACCACCAGTTCTCTGTATTTAATAGTCTGTTTCTTTTATTGTTTGTTCATTTGTTTCCTTTTTTTATAGTCCACATGTAAGTGAAGTCATATGGCATTCATCTTTCTCTGACTTATTTCACTTAGCATAATAGGTCCATCCATGTAGCAACAAATGGCAAGATTTCATTCTTTTTCATGGTTGAGTTATACTCTGGTATGTGTTTGTATATACACACCACTTTATACATATATCTATTGATGCGTACTTGGATTGTTTCTATATCTTGACTATTGTAAATAACGCTGCAATAAACATAGGGATATATATATATATATATATATATATATATATATATATATATATCCCTATCATTCTGAAATAGCATTTTTGTTTTCTTTGGGTAAAAATATGTAGTAGTGGAATTACTAGATCATGTGGTATTTCTATTTTTAATGTTTTTAGGAACCTCTGTACTGTTTTCCAGAGTGGCTGTACCAATTTACATTCCCACCAATAATGCACAAGGAATCCCCTTTCTCCACATTCTTCCCAATATTTCGTATTTCCTGTCTTTTTGATACTAGCCATTCTGACTGATGTCAGGTGATATCTGACTTTGTTGTTTTGATTAGGATTGCCCTCATGATTAGTGATGTTGAATATATTTTCATGTGTCTGTCGGCCATCTATATGTCTTCTTTGGAAAAAAATGTTCAGTTCCTCTGCCCATGTTTTAATTGAATTGTTTAGGGATTTTTTGGTATAGAGTTATAGAAGCTCTTTGTATATTTTGGATATTAACCCCTTACAGATATCATTTGCAAATATCTTCTCCCATTGATTAGGTTGCCTTTTCATTTCAGTTTCCTTCCCTGTGCAAGAGCTTTTTATTTTGGTGTAGTCCCAGTAGTGTATTTTTTATTTTGTTCTCCTTCTTGAGGAGACCTATCCACAAATATGTTGTTAAGGCAGAGGTCTGAGACATTATAGCTTATGTTTTCTATCAGGAGTTATATCGTTTCAGATCTTACACTTAGGTGTTTAATCATTTTGAGTTACATGCAAAAGAATGAAACTGAACTACTTTCTTAAAGTTTCATTCTTTTGCATGTAGCTGTCCAATTCTCCCACTACCATCCATTTAAAAGACTGTTTTTTCCCCATTGTGTATATCTTGTCTCCTCTATCACAGATTAATTGACCATATATGTTTATATGGGGCTCTCTATTCTGTTTCACTGATCCCTGGGTCTGACTTTATGCCAGTTATCTTACCCATTTGAGGTAAGTGAAAAAGTTTGCAAAAAGTTGATACATTTAGGCTACTTTTTTAAAATTTAAATTTAATTAAAATATATTACTACTTTTAGAGGTAGTTTAGTGATTCATCAGCGACATATAACACCCAGTGCTCATTACATGCAAGTCCCCTCCTTAATACCCATCACCCAGTTACCCTATCCCCCCAACCACTTCCCCTCCAGAAATCCTCAGTTTGTTTCCTACAGTTAAGAGTTTCTTATAGTTTGTCTTCCTCTCTGATTTCATATGATTTTATTCTTCCCTCCTTTTCCCTATAATCTGTCTTGTTACTTAACTTCCACATTGGAGTGAAATCATAGGATAATTGTCTTTCTCTGATCGACTAATTTCACATAGCATAAAACCTTCTAGTCCATCTTCATCATTGCAAATGATAAATTTCATTTTTTGATAACTCAGTAATATTCCATTGTGTATATATACCACATCTTCTTTATTTATTCATCTCTCGAAAGACATTTGGCCTCTTTCCATATTTGGCTATTGTAGATATTGCTGCTATAAACATCAGTGTGCAGGTGCCCCTTCAGATCATTATGTTTGTATCCTTTGGATAAATACCTAGTAGTGCAATTGCTGGGTCATGAGGTAACTCTAATTTTTAACTTCTTGAGGAATCTCCACACTCTTGTCCAGAATGGCTGTACCAGCCTGCATTCTCGCCAACAGCATAAGAGTTCCCCTTTCTCCTCATCTTCACCAACAACTGTGGTTCCTGACTTATTCATTTTAGCCATTCTGATCAGTATGAGGTGGTATCTCATTGTGGGTTTGATTTGTATTTCGCTGATGCCGAGTGATGTTGAGCATTTTTTCATGTGTCTATTGGCTATTTGTATGTCTTTGAGAATCTGTTCATGTCTTCTGCCCATTTCTTGACTGGTTTATTTGGGGGGGTTTTGGCTGGAGGCTACTAACTTCTTAATTTTGTTCCAATTTCATCTACCAGAGGTAGAGGAGGAAAAAAAAAGCTACTAATTTAGACTAATCATGTCCACCAAAAGACATTGTTTGGAAATGTGGAGGGAACCTGAACTTTGGTTGAAAATGCGCACATCATCTCAGGATTTATAAACTGTTTCATCAAAGAAAGATACATTGCAATTTGCCAGACATGTAGCCTGGGATTTTACGATAGACTTGTCTTCTTGTACAAAACTGAGCTGAGATGGCGGGGGAGGGGAGGAGACTGGGTTCAGTGATAAACTTAACAATTGTTAAATACCTTATGCATTGTCTCTCCAATCAAAGATAGAAGTCTAAGATGGGTATTACCTAAAGTGGTAGTTCCTTGGTAAAGTTGAAGGACTTTGCTCATGTAATTCTCATTATTTACTCTCTGGTTTTTCAGGAGTTTTTTCTTTTAATAGAGATACAACTGACATATAACATGTTCTGAAGTTTAAGGTGTACAACATAATAATTTGATACATTGATATTGCAACATGATTGCCATCAAAGTGTTAGCTAATACCTTCGTTGTGTCATAGAATTACTATTTCTTCTAGCAATGGGAACAACTAAGATCCAGTTTAATGTTTAATGTTTAAAGTTTAATGATTCTAATACAGTTTTATTATCTATAGGCATTGTATTGTATGTTAGATCTCCAGGCCTTGTTTATCTACTAGTTGCAAATTTGTATCTTTTAAATGTGAAATGTTCAGTTTTTAACCCAGTTAGAGATTTTGAAGTTTTAATCCACAAAGAAATAAAACTGTCTAATAATTGTCTAAAATTAGTACCTTTAATATGTAAGGAAGTCTTTATAACACAATGACACTAACTATTCACAATCTATATAGATCGCTATGAATAAAAGAATTAGTTATGAATTAAAATATTTGCTTACTACTGTTTGATATTTGTGTGATATCTCAAAATAATAAATAAAACATTATAAAACATAAGGGAAAATAATTTCAGAAATTTAGATCTTGGTTAATAAAGCTTTTAATATGTACATTATGAAAATATTTTATACATCAATGGAAACAATATCTAATGTATATATATTTTTTAAAGATTTTATTTATTTATTTAACAGAGACAGCGAGAGAGGGAACACAAGCAGGGGGAGTGGGAGAGGGAGAAGCAGGCTTCCAGCAGAGCAGGGAGCGTGACGCGGGGCTCTATCCCAGCACTCTGGGATCATGACCTGAGCCAAAGGCAGATGCTTAAAGGCTGAGCCATCCAGGCGCCCCTCTAATGTATATTTAAAAAAAAAAAAAATTTAAATCCAGTGTAGCTACATATAATGTTATATTAGTTTCAGGTGTACAACATAGTGATTCAATAGTTTCATATATTACTAAGCGCTCATCAGGATAAGTGTACTCTTAATCCCCTTCACCTATTTCATGCATCCCCTACCTACCTTCCCTCTAGTAACACTCTATTTGTTCTCTGTAGTTAACAGTCTACGTTTTGGCTTGTCTCTTTTATTTTTTTCTTTTTGTTTTGTTTCATAAACTCCATGTAAGTAAAATCATATTAGTGAAATCCTATGGATTGTCTTTCTGTGACTGATTATTTCACTTAGTATATTATACTCTGTAGATCCATCCATGTTGTTGCAAATTGTAAGATTTCATTATTCTTTATGGTTGAATAATATTCCATTTTATATATAAAATCACATCTTCTTTATCCATTCATTTTACATTGTTCCTATATAGTTTGGCTCTTATAAATAGTGCTGCAATAAACACGGGATACATATATACTTTTGAATTAGTGTTTTCGTATTATTTGGGTAAATAGAAGTGGGATTACTGGATAAATGGTAGTTCTATTTTTAATTTTTTGAAGAATCTTCATACCAGCTTCCATAGTGGTGGCACTATTTTACCTTTTATAATTAATATGTAGTGCAGTTTAAATATCCACTTAATCTCCAGACTTTTCCTTTGAAGTTATGTTGTTTAGATACTGCTTATACATCATGTGCAATCTACAATTACCGTGCAAGCAAAGTTATGGGGAGAAAACAAGTAAGTATCAATAAAGTGGTGTTGGTATATCATCACATACACTTGCTTGATTCACGAACAAACAGAAAATTGTTATTGATCTCTCACCTTGAATACCTACAAGGAAGATTTAACCCTGATTTAATTAACTATATAACAATAAATTTTATAACAGTTTTTTCTGTTGTTATTAACCAGAAAATAAACTAAGGCATTTAGGAGAAAAATAATTCCTTCAAGAATGATATGTGCTCTTCCTTTAGGATATCAGCTGATATTAAAACAAATGTAACTGAGAAATGAACATTTCCCTGTAGAAATATCAAAGCCTAATTTTCAGAACACTGACCTTTGTTTTAAATCTTGGGGCGCCTGGGTGGCTCAGTGGGTTAAAGCCTCTGCCTTCAGCCCGGGTCATGATCTCAGGGTCCTGGGATGGAGCCCCGCATTGCACTCTCTGCTCAGCAAGGAGCCTGCTTCCCCCTCTTTCTCTGCCTGCCTCTCTGCCTACTTGTGATCTCTCTCTCTGTCAAATAAATTAAAAAAATCTTTAAAAAACTAAATAAATAAAGCATTAAATCTTTTTTTTTTAAAGAAAGTTACTTTTTTTTTTTTTTTTTTTTAAGATTTTACCTATTTATTTGACAGAGAGAGATCACAAGTAGGCAGAGAGGCAGACAGAGAGAGAGGAGGAAGCAGGCTCCCTGCTGAGCAGAGAGCCCGATGTAGGGCTCAATCCCAGGACCCTGAGACCAGGACCCAAGCCGAAGGCAGAGGCTTTAACCCACTGAGCCACCCAGGCACCCCAATAAAGCATTAAATCTTGAATAACAATTATAATTCCTAGTGAAATTCAGATGATGGATCTTGCTTTGTTGCTTCTGTTTATTATTCTTGTTGGCAATTGGAAAAATAAGAGAAAAACTTTGAAATATATGAAATACTTAAAAGCCCATTTCCCAAATTATTCCAAATTAAGTCTCAAAATTGGTAACCTGGAATATTAATACATACTTATTTTTCTTTTCAAAATATTGGGGTCTCTATTCCTATGGGTTGAGTCTCTCCCTAAATATTATAGTCATGACATAAGAGTAGCATATTCATCTAGGCTTACAAAATTATTACAATTTAGATTGATATTTAATGTTTGCAAATATTTGTGAAAATATTTTGAAAAATATAATCTATGAATAAGTTATGTGATATTTTAAAAGCTGTTGAAATTTAGATTGTCAGTTACAAACAGGAAGGAAATGCTACCTTGGGGATCTAATTAATTTGAATGGGCAGTGAAATTACTGAAGGTATATGAAGCTGCAGTAGATAATCTAGATTGTCAGCACTGAAATTCTGCCATACTGTGATATTGTTAGAGGAGTGCAAGTTGACACAAATGGAGAAATAAAAACTATACTGCAGTATCCAGGATTGTAGAAATAATATACAAATTACAAGAAGAAATATGATATTGAAAACACATTGTATTGGAAATCTAAACACATGGTCTTTATTACTAGCTAGGTCACCCTCTTATAGTTTTGTATGACATTTTCCCACTTTTTTACAGATGGATTAGAATTTGTTATCTCAGATTAGAAGCTCCGTTAAGAGGTAAATTAGAAAAGAAATGTAAAATATCTACTTTGGGACAGGATTTGTATGTGTGTGCATGTGTACACATATATTGAAATGCACTTTTTTAATGTTTAAACATACACAGACACACATCTTTAGACTTGGTTTCCTTTAGATCTTAACATATTTAAAATAGATTATCTCAAGTCTTTAATAAGTACAGCTGGGCCTCCTTGAGGACCATTTCTATTGGTTACTTTCTTTCCTGTATATGGCCTATATATTCTGTTTCTTTGTGTGACACATAATTTTTTGTTGATAACTTTACATTTCGAATATTACCATATGACCACTCTGGAAGCGGCCTCCCCAGGATTTGTTGTTGCTTTTTGTTATTTCTTTGTTTTATGTCATTTCTGAACTAATTTTACAAAGTCTGTGTTCTTTGTTATGTGTAGCCACTGAGGTCTCTGCTCCATTAGCTTAGTTAAGGTCAGCTAATAATTGCATTGAGATTTTCTTACATGCCTGGAACCAAAAAGTTTCCTAGTCTTTGCAGACGGTTCTGTGAATGTGTTGGGGGCACACTTTTCATACTCAGGCAAGCAGTTTACAACTCTGCCCTAGTCTTAGATTCCTGCTTGCCGAGGACCTCAAGGTTAGCCAGAGGTAAAAACTTTGCATTGTCTTATGTCTTTCCTGAGCATGCCACAAATCCTGGGCATGCACATAGCATTCTAGATTCCCAGGAATATGTCTGGACTTTTCAAAGCCTTTATTCTCCTAGAGCGTCTCATTCTCTCAGGTCTCCTAAGCTTTTTGGTTAATCTACTGTTTGCCCAAATTTCTATCTATTGCCTCAGTATCTAAAACACCTATCTGTACAAGTGTTTTTGACAAATGCCTCCTAGATCATGGTTTTAAGTTGCGAGTCAGGGAAGATGAAGATAAGCTTTTTGACTGGGTTTTCCTAGGAGTCACAAGACAGATGAACTAAGGATAATTATTTGGGAAGATCAATTCTGTTCCTTTCAGTACTGGTACCAGAAATGTTTTGTTATTTTCAACTCTACCAAAGGGCTGGGAAGTGAGGAGAGGGACTAGTGAAAGTTAAAATGGCAACAAGACTCTCTGTTCTTAGATTTTCAGCCATTTTTCTTGAACAAGCATTTCTATAATTGCTCTAAGCTTTTGATTAATTTTCAGAGTTCCAAAAAAGTTACTATCATTTTGTTCATTGCTTTTATGGAGGGGCATATATTTGCATTTCCTTATTATGACATAATTACCGACATCCTCCATTTTGATTTTTTCCTCTATTTGCTCATTTTTATTTGTTTTTCAGTTTCTATATTTTTAAATTTTATTTTATTTTTCATTGTGTTCAGTTAGCCAACATATAGTACACCATAAGTTTTTGTTGTAGTGTTCAATGATTCATTAGTTGCGTATAACACCGAGTTAAATATGTCTCAGAGTTTACCAACAGAGAAGCTGTATGAATGTTCTTCATCCTCACTGTATTTTTAATCACTTGATTAAAGCTTTACTCAAATAACTTATTTACTTGAGAATGTTTTTTAACTTATTTTTAATAACTTGTCATGTTTCTAATGCCTAGCAATTTTTCATCTGATGTAGAAGTATTGAATCCATATGTGATAATAATGTTCTCTTAATTTTATAGTAGAGTTTTTGATCTGCAGATTTTATTTTCAGAATTTCTATGAAAATCCATCCTATTTCTTTTACATTCACTAGTTAACCTGTTTTCAACTTGATATATAGTTAATGTAACTTTTCCAAGTGCAATTATTACCTACAATTCCTTACCCAATCACCATTTAATGCCTTTTTTTTTTCCAAATGTTAAAGTTTCTGAATAAAAGAGGCAGGGGTGTGTTACTGATAGAAGAAAAATTCTGTGGTCACCAAAAAAAGTAATAGAGTAGCATTCGACTAAATGATTTATTTTATTTGTCTCTAGTTGTGTTTGGGTTTTCTTTTTTTCCTTTTCTCTTTTCGTAATCGCTATTTCATTAAAAAGAGGATGTATGTGTCCTCAATTGTAATTTTCCATCCAGTTCCATCATTTTTTATGTGTTTTGCATAAATGTCATGAAGATTTTGTTAGTAGGCTGGTTTCAGACATTATATATTTTGTTTTCAATGAATATTTAGGGATCTTAGGAAGGAGCCGAAGAGCCTGTTAAGCCACATGAAATATCCTAAGAAGTTTTAAAATGGACAGGAGTCTGGCAAATCTGTCATCAATATAGAATCTGGAATAGAAAGGAAAAAAGCAATAGGAAAACAACTTGGTGGGAAATTATGGCAGTTGTTCGAAAGGAAGTTTGTAAGGATGGTACACGTTAGACACCAGGATCCGAGATGTGACACAAAATTTAGGGGTGTACTGACTGACATAATTGTTTGCTCATTAGTTGTAAGTAGAACGATGGATGAGCCAAGGATCATGTCATAATTTATAATCTGAATAACTAGATAAATGGCATTTTTATTAGTCAAGGGAGGAAATAAGAAATGAAATCTAAAATGTCTGAATGGTAGAGGAGCAGAAACAGTCCAGATCTAGGGATGAAAGTGTGATAGTTGAGGTAATGGTGGAATATAGTCCACTGCCTGAGGGAGCTGGGGGGTGGGGAGAGATCTCTAATGCCTATCACACTATTAGGATACCTAACACCAAATTACCAATTCCCCTAGAATAAGCCACCCTAATTTCTTTCCCCTTTATTAAGTAGTAACTCCATTCTTCCAGTTAATGTAGCCACAAATAGGAACTTATCCATGACTTCTTTTTTTTTCTCTTTCCCTTGCATTCCTTAACCAATCTTTTAGGAAATCTTGTTGGTTTAACTATTTGCTGTCCTGGTCTTATCATTTTCCCCCTATAATAATCTCACTTAATTTATTTTAAGAGCCTATCAACTAATTTCCCTAATAGTGTATTTACCCTCTTTCAAACTAGAGTATTCTCAAAATAGGACCTAGATCATAACACCTTGCTACTCTATGTATGACCCAACAACTCACATCTCATTGTGTAAGACATTACCTATAGGATGCCTTATGAAAGAGTTGCAGGCATCAGGCTATGTTACTAATCGTTTTCCCCTCTGTCTGCCTTCACTCACACTGGCCCACCCACACTTGCTTCTCCTTTAATGCATAGCTATGTTCTGCTCCCTTTTTCTCTATATTTGAAAATGTCTTCCCTTGATTTCTACATTGCTCAATCCCTTACCTATTTCAGATTTTAGCCAAATGTCATACACTCACATTTAAATCTGCGGTTTCTTACATACTTTCACAATCCCTAACTTTCTTCTCTTTTATTCAATAGTACTTCTCAGCCTCTTTTGACTCTATGCATTTTCTAGGGCCACTGTAACAAATTACCAAACTCTGTGGTCAGAAACAACAGAAAATCATTCTTTCGCAGTTCTGGAGGCCATAAGCCCAAAATCAAGATGTTGTAGAATTGGTTCCCTCAGGAGGCTCTAAGGGAGAATCTGTTCAGTGACTCACTCCTAGCTTCTGATGGCAGATCATAACCTTTGGCATTCTTTAGCTTGGAGCTCCATCACTTCAATCTCTGCTTCTGTGTTAACATGGCTTTTCTCCAGTACTTCTTTGTCTTTTCCTCTTCTTATAAGGACAACTGTCATTGCATTGGTACCTCTGCCCCCAATCTATGATGATCCCATCTCAGGATTCTTAATTAAATATACAAAGTCTATTTTTTCCAAATAATGTCACATTTATAGGTAACAAGAATTAGGATGTATTTTTTGAAGGGCTACAAGTCAACCTACTACATTAACTTAGTATTCATTCATTCATTCATTCATTTTCTGTCTCCCCCCCCCCCCAGTAGAATGTCAAGTCCCTAACAAAGATTAAACATATTGTTTATATTTGCATTGACCAACTTCTGGCACACAATGGGAGCTTAATAAATACATGTTCAGTAAATGAGAAGAGAAAATGTGGAAAAGACATAGGAGTTATCAATATAATTGAAACAAAAAGTAGGAAAACAATAAAACAAGGAAGGAGAATTTGAAAGAGAGGTCGAATTTGTGTGAAAGTATGCAAAAAAGAATGAGGCCCCCTAAAGTCAAAAGTGTGTTTGCATAATTAGGGAGTGGTTGCTAATGCCAAATGTCAAATTGAAAGAGGCATAGAAAGAGACATCCCAGTGATTTTGAATATTTGAATTGTGTTGGTACCTGCAAAAATCTTCATAGAGATTGGAAATATGTCCAAATCTGAGAAAGGTTTGTCCTCTGGAGTCTAACTGGTTATGTTACTACCTCATTAAAAATGACAAGATAATAAAGATCACAAAGGAAATAATCTCTGTCACTTATTAGAACACTTTGCCCATGTTTTGGGGTGCCTGAGTGGCTCAGTCTATTAAGCATCTGCCTTCGGGTCAGGTCAAGATCCCAGGTCCTGGGATTGAGCCCAGCAAAGGGGCTTCCTCCTTAATGGGGAGCCTTCTTCTCCCTCTCTATTTGCATCTCCCCACTCCCACGCCCCCCACGCATGTGTGAGCACTCTCTATCTCAAATAAATAAAAATATTAAAGAAAAAAGAGTGATGCCGGGGTGGCTTAGTTGGTTAAGCAGCCGCCTTCAGCTCAGGTCATGATCCCAGGGTCCTGGAATCAAGCCCCACACTGGGCTCCCTGTTCAGCAGAGAGCCTTCTTCTCCCTCTCCCTCTGTCTGCCACTCTGCCTACTTGTGCTCTCTCTGTCTTTCTGTCAAATAAATAAAATCTTAAAAAAAAAAAAAAAAGGAACTTGTTGCCCATGTTTTTTAGTGCTATTCTTGTGGAATCTCTCACCTCCTATACCCATTGAATTTCTAAACTATACTGTATATGATTGGTGTTTGATGAATAATGGGACCTATCAATATGTGTATTATCTCCAGATTCTTTCTTTTAAACTGGACACAAGTTATATTCTGCTTACTAGTTATATTCTTCTAATTCCAACCTACTCATCCAGTTGTGATAATTTATAATATTTTTCCATTAACAGTATCTAGCAACAGAATTTAAAATAATTCAAAAAATTAAATTCAGCCTATAAATAGAAGTTATTTTCAGAATGTAAACAATAACAGTTCAGTATGAAAAGTAAACATAGATGTATGACTTTTATTCAGAAGAAAATATTAAATATTGAACAATTGTAAATGACCATAGGGTATCATTTGCCATTACATGTTTGCTTTTCTAGTAAAGAGAAACACTACAAAATAATGTAAGCAATTCAACTTTAACCACAATGGAGATGAGTTTACTATGTGCAAATACTTCAAATATGTTACCTTAAAACATTTCCGATTATTATTTTTTAAATATATCCATGGTATGTAATTTACATAGCTCACATTGTACAACTTAACAAATACAAAATTATCCAATATATGAAAATAGTTTAATTTAACAATATGTAGACATTATATATAGAAAAGTAAATTGCTTTCTTAAATTTTGTTGAAATTATTGTTTTCTTATATAATATACATTTAGTGGTAATTTATAATAATTTATCATTACAATAATTTGGTCCTAAACACAATCAACCCAGAAATTTATATTTTTCTATCTTTTCCACCTCAATTCAGATTCTATATCTCTTCAGGAAGTATTCCAATCTTCCCATGAAAATGTAGGTAGAAATTGTTTTGTGCCATCCTATTGGTCTAGAGAAATTCAGTGCCTAATCTCATACTGAAGGACAAAGTCACTATAAAAGAGAAAAGCAATTAAAATAATATAAGAGTTGAAAAATTGCTTCAGATGCTTGTTGATTTAAGTCAATATAATTTTACTGTTGGATTTGGAATCTGATTAGAGGGGACATAATTCTTATTTAATTATGAAGGCCTTGGCAGAAAAGAGAAAGGAACTAAAAAACTGAGAGCAGTAAGAGATTAAACTTCCAAATTCCATCAGAGTGGAGAGAGTAATGTATTATTGAAAAAAAGTGAACTGTAACAAAAAGTTCTTCAAGTGGACAGTGAGAGAAGAGACAGGAAGAAGTTAGGAAACTTACCATGGACACAAAAAGCCTCAATTATAGTAATATAAAATTTAAAACAATTAATTTTACAATGCTTATAGACCCATCCAAAAAATGACTTAAAATAGAAAAAAAAATACATAAATGATTAGAATGCCACAAAGTTTTTTTTTCTACTCCATAACATTTATTGGTCTGGAATAAAACTAATGCCAACAGAGCTATCATAAGATACCCGCCATAAGATATTTGTTGCTGATATATCTGGTATCTTTCTGAATATCAATTTTGTAAATGTAACTAGTATTTATTTATTTATTATTTATTTATTTATACATAGATACATACATACTCAGCTTGTTCCAGAAATGACTAGAGAGGGAGTTAATACCGTTTATATGTTATGATTTTCTTTAAATGAAATGTTGCTCCATTTCCTTAACCTTCTGGTAGGTCAACATGTCATTATAGAAGCAACCAATGTTACATCCATGAATACTAAGATTCTACTGGATTTGGTTCGAAATGTGATCCTAATGCCTAACATACATACAGATTTCTGGCTTACAGTTCATCTACACCTAAAACTAATAATTCATAAGTATGAGAATAAGCTAAAAATTATGAGTTCACCAATAACTAAATAAATTTGAGTGAGATAAAACTAGGGCAGTTTCGGAAAGCTATACTTCATTCACTCCAAGAACATTAATTCAGTATCTACTATTTAGGTATGATCAGACACTAAGGATACAATTAAACAAGGTCTGGGGAGGGTCACCTGGGTGACTCAGTCAGTTAAGCATCTGACTCTTGGTTTCAGCTCATGTCATGATCTCATGGATGGTGGCACTGAGCCCTGCATCTGGCTCCATGCTCAATGGGAGACTGCTTGAAGAGTTTCTCCCTCTGCCCTCCTCCTCCCTCCCTCCCTTTCTCTCTGAAATAAATAAATAAAATTTTTTAAAAATATTAAAAGCAAGGTCTAGGGAAAGATTCAGTAATGTAAGTGGGGAATTAAAAACAATGAGAAAAAATACTATGATAAAGAAGTATAGTCTTATGGGAGCCCATTGAAAAACTACCTAGCCTGCATTTAAGTTAGGTGGTGGTCCAGCAAGAACTCCCAGAAGAAATTATATATAAATGAGACCTGAAGAGTCCAGTCTTGGAAATGAATAGGAACGTCATCTCTTCACACACAGAAAGAAGGAAAGAAAGAAAGAAAGAAAGAAAGAAAGAAAGAAAGAAAGAAAGAAAGAAAGAAAGAAAGAAAGAAAGAAATTCAGAGGCTAGAAAAACATGTAGATTAAAGAAATGAAAACATGTAGTGTGTGAGAGTATGCTCATTTGGGGGCTACATGAGAGAGGAAACTGGAGAAGTGATCTGGTGCTAAGGAAGTTGGATCATTTGAGGGCAAAAATGGGCGAAGCAGTGAAGTGACTTGATCAGATTTGAGATTTAGTGAGATTATTCTAGCTATAGTACCAAATTCATATGGTATAAAATATGTGTAAAATTCTTTTCTCCAAAAGTTAAATAGGTCAAGAACCCCAAATAATTTGATATATTGATTAGAAACATTGAATTGGGGATCTGAAGATATGAAGTCCAACTTCTGCTATTTACTAATTATGAGTTTAACCAAGTTATTTAATATCACTTTAAATGTAAACCCATAAATTAAAAATATAAGCATTTTAATAATCTCATTCACGAAGTGGTTTTAAATAACAAGACCTTGAATATACTTTGGAAATCATTAAATATTGAATATTTTAGGAATATTGTTATGAATAAAATATCCAAAATGCCTTTCAAAAAGGATAAGAGGAGTATGTTAAAACTCAAAAGCTATAAATCTAAAGAGAAAAAGGGAAAATATTTTATACTTTAAAAGTTCTTTGAAATAAAGCTATATAAATGAAAAGAATTTATAAATCATACAGATTAGAACCCACCTATTACATAAGTTAAAACTATTGGCAGTTTTCTCTTACTGATACTTTTGTATGACTTACTGAAACTAGGAGGCCCTCAATTATAGTTTTAATGTAGCTATTACATCAAGCATTTGGTTATAATAAGATTTATGTAACAAAATTAGGTTATAATGAGATTAGTACCATAGGCATCTGATTTAACTAGCATGAGAATTTGATTCATTTTTCTTATTTTTAAAATTAACTTAATCTTACTCTATCACATGTACTTTGTAGGTCCTTTTAAATATTTTTAGAATAAGCTGATGATAAATAAATAAAACTATTGTGCTTCATTATCATTTATTAAATAACCAAATAGAAGGAACTATGTATTTTAAGTCAGGCGTAAACTGTTGTGGGTTTTAAGAACATACAAAATAAAATGTTAGAATAAAATGCCATTAAATAATATTGAAAATTAAGGAATAGGATAATAGTTAAGTTAGAGGATGGGTTGGAAAATAAACGGAGTTCTATTTGGATAAATTGAGCTTGAAATGCTTGTGTGACATCTATGAGATCTACAAGGGAATCTTTACTTTTAGAAATAGAGGTCTTTAGTTCAGGAATGGGGCAAGGACTGAAGGCATAGATTTTGGCATCAGCTAAAGGTGATATTCGAAGTCTTGGGATTAAAAGAGCTTGCAAATGAAAGGGAACCTTAATTTCAAAAGTTGGCGAGAAGAAGGTAGAGCAAGTATGTCAAGTTGCAAAGGAATATCTGACAAGTAAGAAAACAAAGGGAATCCAATGTAATAGAAACCAATGGCAAAGAAAATTTCAGGAAAGATGAAGAAACTTATTACGGAAAGTAGAATAAAAATGAAAAATGACTATGAAATTTCAACAAATGCTTTTTTTAAAAAGGAAATTTTAGAGGTTCAGTCCAACACAAAAGTAACAAATGTACCAAAAGGAGAGTAAGTAAATTTTGGAATGTGCAGAGCAAAACTGTCAGAGGAAGACATTGTCTTTCATATTAAAATGACAGAAAACACTACAAGTTTACTGACATTTTATAGAAAGTACCAAAGGAAGACAAAGAAGATTCTAGAGAAGTTTGGCTAAAAGACTGTTCCAGGAATAAGGAATAACGAAAGATAAGGTGCTCATCCTATATTCTTGTATTTCACTATGAATATATAAAATTACATTCTTCCTCTAGTAAAAATAATAGCTAATTTTATGAAAGATTATTGTCTTTACTAAGCAATCTGTGAATGTGAGGTATGTTATTGTAGGCCCTTTTCTGGAAGCATAACATGTTATCTCATTTAGTCATCATTAAAGTTCTCTGGGGGACAGTGCTAATGTCATCCTGACTTCATTTAGTCATTTAGTCATCATTAAAGTCCTCTGGGGGACAGTGCTAATGTCATCCTGATTTCAAGGTTGAAGAAACCAAGGCTCAAGGAGCTCAATATGGTCCAACAATCAGTAGTGGAGGCTTTCAGAATCAGGGCTTGAACTGTTAGTGGATAGTTCTGGGCTGCCTTCCTGATAGATTCTTTAAGGAGTTTACTGAGCTGTAAAAAAAATCTTAACACAAAACTTTAGAATTAAGAAGCATTGATGGTTCTCTAGTTTAATCCTTGTTTTATAGATGCAAAAACAAAGACCTAGAGAGGCTTTAACTCACCCAGAGCAGCAAACACCTCGCCTGGGAGCTTAGGGCTGCTATTCCTAATTTGTTTCTCTTTAACTACTATTTAAACTTCTCATAATTTCTGAACTTTGAATATTATTTGAAGATCCCACTGTTTATTAGAAGGTGAGAAAACTTTATATGACTAATAATCCTGTAATATATATGTATGTATGTAATACATATGTAGCTTATAATTATCCTTACTATTTCATCTTACAGTTTTCATTTTACTGCTATCTATATTTGTTTTTTCCCAGTGTGTCTATATTTTGTGTATATGTTTTATCTATATCAATAGTAGCATGGAGATCCTTAGATTTCAATTTTTGAGAAGACAGTGGTTACAGAGAGTAATGAACTTTGAGTTATCTCATTTAGTTCCAAGTTTATAGAAAAAGTAGATTAATATGCTTTGTTTTTTAATTAAATATATAATGTATTATTGGTTTCAGAGGAAGAGGTTAGTGATTCATCAGTCTTATATAATACCCAGTGCTTATTACATCGCATACCCTCTGTAATGTCCATCACTCAGTTACCCCATTCCCCAACCCCCTCCCCTCCAGCAACCCTCAGTTTGTTTCCTATGATTACAAGTCTCTTATGGTTTGTCTCTCTTTCTGATTTTATCTTGTTTTATTTTTCCTAATATGCTTTCAGCATTTAAAACAAATGACCTGGATTCAACTTTGTGTTCTAATTCCTGCTATTAACTGAGACATTTTAGGCTACTCACTTACATTTTCATTTCATTGACTTTCATAAGAAGAATGATAAAATAATATTAATAATTAAATAACATCATTATACTAATATTTTCTATGAATGTTTTAGACTTTCCTATAGGAAAATAAGAAAATGGATATTAACACTAAAGTTTTATGGAACAGAAAACACATTTCAATTTAAAATGTCAAAGTGGAAGGATCAAAGAGTGACAGGCAGCAAATGGGAAGCATTTATTTATTATTTATTCATTTATTTTTAGTTTCAAGTTTTTATTTAAATTCCAGTTAGTTAACATGTAGTGTAGTATTAGTTTCAGGTGTGGAATTTAGTGATTCATCACTTACATACAACACCTAGTACTCGTCATGAGTTCCCTCCTTAATAAAATGGGAGGCATTTAAATATGGTGTTTTCTGTTCAAAAAACATGTGAGCTATAATTTAACAATCTTGTTTTAATGTCAAAGGCAAAGAAGATCATAGACTCTTAGAAATCAAAGGATCTCAGAGATTAGTTTGTCAGCTTCCTTCTTTTACAATTCAAGGAATTTTGAGAAATAAGGCTACCAGCCACGGTCTTACAAAATTAGAACTAAAAGTCTGGTATTCTGATGGTCGAGATATATGCATGTATGTATACATATTTTTTCCCAATGTACCCTATTTTCTCACAGAGATAACACATTTAGTCTCGGTATCTAGAAGGAAAACAGATTAACGATCAGTGGTTGTATCCCACTTGGTCATCAATTGAAATGATTGCCATGTTCAAAATCTACTCCAGGCAATACACTGGCAATGTCAGATAAAAGACACATTCCACAGTAGACATTGAAAATTGCTGAAGATTGTGAATTCCCTTAATAAAGCAACGTACAATAATGTGAACACTTGGTCAATCAAAGTTCCAGTAACCTGAAACACTGAAGTCCCATTCTGTGATTAACCAGCATCTATCTACTTTCTGAGTGCCTTCAGCAGCTTAAGAAACATCAGTTGACACTTCGCTGGAGTTGACAGCATCCTCTCATCTGACAGAAAACAAAGAAAAATGTGTTTCCCAGATGTATTAACAGCAACATCTGGTCCTATCAATGGAGGAAAAAACATAATCCTCTGAAAAGCAAGTGCATAATATGTACTCCAAGGCCAGTGCATATCTTGCATTTCAATATGACACAAGTTTCCATTCTCTTATGTTTTTTTTTAGTCTCCAGTCTAAAGGTTGCCAGTTGCAACAAGAGTATTTGGAGGAGTCAACCTGGGACCACAGATAAGTCATTCTAGTATGAATGTTTGCTCTTGCTGAACATCAGGATTCTACAAGCTGATTCAAAATGAGAGAAGATGTCATTTTGCTTAAAGAAATTCAATTATAGATTCAAATGCATCTACTGTTCATCACTTTTAATCATTGTCATTGTCTGATAAGAGAAAGAAAGAAGGAAAGCTCAGTGTGGTGCTGACAGATCTCAGTTTCCAAAAGCATTCAATTTGTCAACTCTTTTCAGAGGGAAAAAAAAATAGATCAAGTGGCATCTTATGTGCCCTTTAGTGGCTTTGGCTTGCTGAGACATTTATATTACAAAATGCTAAAAATAAAAGAAATTTTACCCTTTTAATTTTTTTTCTGAAGGAATGCTCAAAATGCTCACCAAAGAATTTTAGGTTAAAGTTCAACATAAGTGTTGTAATGTAAATCTTATATAAAATAAAGTAGTGAGCTGAGAAATCTCTCAGAAGTGCAAGACCCAATTAGTAATCCATTTTTATCTTGAAGAGCTGGTGAAGGGACAAAAATGAATAAGTTAACCAGATAGCTTTTATGAAAAAATTTCCCACAGATACCTTCATCAGTTTTTAGATTTAAATTATTTTTTCCTTCTAAAATGCATTCACCTGGTTAGGAGAGGACTTAATATCTTCACATATCTTACTTTAATTATTTGTACAGGTTACTGTCTGCTTTACATCTATGTGAGATCATGTTTACAACAGAAATAAGAATTTTAATTGGGTAATAGTATAAAAAGTTAGTATATGTCTGATACAGAATTTCTGAAACTATAGCAAATTTTTCATAAAACAACTCTAGGAGCATATGTTAAAACAAAACAAATTCATTGAACCAAAAATGTTATTTTACTTATCATTTTAATTATTCCACGTCATTGATTAAGAACATGAAATTTGCCCAAACCTTTATTGTTAAAACATATTTAAATCAGCTTGGTTATCAGTTTTAGCTTAATCCCAACAAAAAGAAATATGAAAATTCGAGAATATTTGCCACATTAGTAAACAAAGCATCAGTTTCAACAGTCTGTACACAAGGCCATTCATGTATACATACTAAAAGCTCACACAATAACAAAAGGGTGGTGATTGTGAAAGATAGGGTTTTTTTAATATAATTTTTCTAATGGCTTTTGCAGATTCTGCAAAACCTGATCTATAAACCTATCTGCAAAATAGAGTGCTGCATAATCCCAACAGAATATTAAATTGTAGTTAAGATCGCAATTCTGGAATAGAAATTACAAGTAAGATAAAAATCACTAAATGACTTGCTTGAAGCAGTAGTGATCAGTTTTAGAATAGAAAGCAGTTTGAGTCTCACATGTTAATGTGAAATCTAAGAAAAGAGAAAGATCTTATTGTATGGTTCTATTGTAATACATTTCTACAACAGTAATAGCTGCTGATTATTGAGTACATATTACATTTCAGGCACTGTATTAGATCTTTTCTACTTATAGATGAGGGAATTAGAATAAAATATGTTCAATAACTTGTTTACTTATATAACTAATGAATACCATAAGTAGGATTTAAATAACTGTCTAGAATCTAAATCTCTACTAAACTCGTCCTCATTAGGGATCATGTTGGAGTATAATCCATAAAGTAATTTTTCTAGGTATTTCACAGAGCATTGTTTTGCCAGCAAGGTAATGTTCACACCAACATGATTTCATTCTTTCATTCAAAATATTGTCCCTGGACTGAATATTTAGTACAATGGTAAAGCCAAAAATCATGGAAGTTGTCCATGTGGACTTTATTCTATTTGACTGGATTTTGTTTTTTAGTTAAAAATAAACCAATTCTAATAAATAGTTGAATAAATACACTATTACAAATAGTGTAAGTGATATAAAGGAAAATAGCAGTTAAATTTAGGAGGAATAGCAGGAGAAACTTGATTCAGATTGAGAACCCTGGGAAAGTTTCTCTGAGAAAGTGGCATTTAACCAAACACCTACTGGCAGAGGAGAAAAAGAGCCAAAGGAAGACTGGAGAAGGAGTCTAGACAGAAAAAACAATGATTGTGAAATCCCTGAGTTTGAAAGAAGGGCAAGAAGACAAAACAAAACAAAGTGACCTTAGATCACCTTCATGGAGGAGAGTTTATCAGGTGATGAGATTGAAGGAACTGGAGCAGGAGACAGTAGTTATTAACTGTGGGTGAGAGGCTTACTTATAGCAACCATCCACAAGAAAGGTACTGGAGTACAGAGTGAAAGACCCCATATATGACTGTTAAATATTTAAATCATTTTGACGAATCAGGCCAATCCATTTATTCTTAGTTAGCATTCACACAGTTTCACAATGGGGCAGTTAAAAATTCAAACACTATTAGTAAACTAGATACTTCCTAAGGTAAGCATGTACTATCTATGTCAAGCATGTGAAGCTAAAAGCATTTTTAGTGGAAATTGATTTTGAATGTGTCAAAGCACATTGGTTTATTATTTTGCTGAAATATGTTGGCATTTTCAGCACACGTCATATGCACACAATATTAGTCAAATATTTAAAGTATCACAAACCACATTCATAACCAATTCTAATAAAACACATGCAGTTTTAGTAATTATCACTTATGTCATTAATTATACATAGATTCAGAAATGCAAAAAATAGAGAAATAAGATACATATTAGTATTTAAAGTCATTACAGTATATTTAAAATGTATTGGCCAAAAGAAAAGGCACTCTACTATTTAGTGTATCTAAAAGAACAAAATGTACTACCCAAAGCAAACTACACATTTAACTTAATCTCTAACAAGATAGTAATAGCATTTTTCACAGAGCTAGAACAAACAATCCTAAAATTTGTATGGAACCACAAAAGACCCCAAATAGCCAAAGCAATCTTGAAAAAGAAAAGCAAAAATGGAGGCATCACTTCAAACTATTCTAGACTTCAAACTATTTTACAAAGCTGTAGTGATCAAGACAGTATGGTACTGGTGCAAAAACAAACACATAGATCAATAGAACAGAATAGAAATCCCATAAATGAACCCATAGCTATATGGGTTCAACTAAACTCTGACAAAGCAGAAAAGAATATCTGATGGAAAAAAGTCCCTTCAACAAGTGGTTTTGGAAAAACTGGACAGCAGCATGCAGAAGAATGAAATTGGACCACTTTCTTATACACAGATATAAATTCAAGATGGGTAAAAGACCTAAATGTGAGACAGGAAATCATCAAAAGCCTAGAGAATAGGCAGTAATCCCTTTGACATCAGCCATAGCAACTTCTTACAAGATAGGTCTCCTGAAGCAAGGGAAACTAAAGCGAAAATGAACTATTGGGACTTCGTCAAGATAAAAAGCTTCTGCACAGTGAAGGAAACAATCAACAAAACTAAATGGCAATGGAAAAAGAGTGAGAGAAGACATTTGCAAATGACCTGTCTGATAAAGTGTTAGTTTCCAAAATATATATAGAACTTATCAAACTCAACACCCAAAAAACAAATAATCCATTTAAGAGTGAGCACAAGACATGAAGAGACATTTTTCCAAAGAAGACATACAGATGGCTAACAGACACATGGAATAAAGATGCTCAACATCACTTATCGGGAAAATACAAATGAACACTATAATGAGATACCAGCCCACACCCATCAGAATGGCTAAAATTAACAACACAGGAAACAACAGATGTTGGGGAAGATGCAGGGAAAGGGGAACCCTCAGATACTGTTGGTGGAAATGCAAACTTGTGCAGCCACTCAGGAAAATAGTATAGAATTTCCTCAATAAGTTAAAAATAGAACTACCCTACGACACAGAAATTGCACTACTAGGTATTTACCCACAGGACATAAAAATACTGATTGGAAGGGATACATGTTTATAGCAACATTATCAACAATCACCAAATTATTGAAAGAACACAAATTTCCATTGACTGATGAATGGATAAAGAAGATGTAGTATATATATGCAATGGAATATTACTTGACCATAAAAAAATAATGAAATCTTGCCATTTGCAATGACATGGATGGAGCTAGAGGGTATTATGCTGTGAGAAATAAGTCTGTCAGAAAAAGACAAATACCATGTGATTTCACTCACATGTGGAATTTAAGAAATGTAACAGATGAACATGGGAAGGGGGGAAGAGGCAAACCATAAAATAGACTCTCATCTATGCAGAACAAACTGAGGGTTGCTGGAGGGGAAGTGAGTAGGGGGTTATATGGGTGATGGGTATTAAGAAGGGCACTTACTGTGATGAACAATGAGTGTTGTATATAAGTGATAAATCACTAAATTCTACACCTGAAACTAATATCATTACACTGTATGTTAACTAACTGGAATTAAAATTTGAAAAAAAAAAACTACAAAACAAAACACAAAACTGTGATCAGTAATCAAGATTTTCTGTTTAGTAGAAATGTCACAAAAAGCTATTCAGATAACAATGTATAGTTCTGGCAAAGGAAATAAGGTAAATGTAAAAATTTAACAAAAAGAGCTAGCATCTTAATTGCTGTAAATAGATTTAAGGACTGAGACCTTTATGTCTGTATGAATTCAGAAAGCTATATCTTGAGGCTGCTATTCTCTATTTGAAAAAGATCTATTTTAGCATAGATTAATTACATAGGAATGTCAGTAAAGCCCGTACAAGTTTCATTGTGAAGACTACATATATCTCCATTATGAATCATTACAAGTATTCTGATACTTAGCAATCATTCCTAGGAGAAGATTTTGAAATAATGTTTTTATTTTTTCAAATGCCAAAAAAATCTAATTAAGTGGGTATAAATTTCTTATATTTATTCATTATAATCTCCTACAAAGTAGCATATATTTTTCAGATTTGTATTTGTAATGAGAATCACAATTTGTTATAATATGACTTTCTTAGTTTTACGGCCCTTAGCAATCTCGCTTATAACACATTCATAGCCTGACTGTCCTTGAGCCCTCATGAATCTTGATTTTACAGCATAAGTGCAAATGCAGTAGAACATGGTTCTCATTTAAATTATGTGAAATTGATATTGTGCTGCTTTCAAATGCCATAATAAAGAGTGTATCTGGTCATGGCAAGGTGTCAGAGGCAATGGAGACTGAAGCCTTTTAGGGAAAATGCTCTATACTTTACCTTCTCACGAACTTCAGTATCCTTTCCAATGAGCATTCTGATACTGTCAGGGTATTTCTAACACTGGATTTTATTACAAGTCATAATGCAGCCTTTTTAATATAAGTTCACATAACCCACTGAAAGTACAGATGTTTTTAAATTATCTATTCTTGCTAGAGATCAAAAGTTTATTTGAAAGTGGCATAAAACTTACTTCTTCTTGTTCTCAGGATACCATTCACTTCCAACTTATTCCCCAATGACATGACTATATCTATCATTTCAAAAGATAGAGAGTCGGACTATGTAAATAAGAGAAGCTTTCAGGAGATTAACAATGTATACAGTTAATTCAGGGGGGAAAAGGCCTGTCAAGATCTTCTTTTGAAGTTGTTCAGAATGTTGCAAAAGAACTAGGTCCTATATTGCTGTTTCTCTGCTACCAAAAAGTGACAATTTGGAATGCTCTTCACTTCGAAGGACAAGTTTTGGTATATGTAAGATTAAGGCTAAAAATGAACTCTGAAGTGTCTAATGATTTCTTCTTCAAGACTACCCCAATTCTGTTTAGTTCCTAGAGTTTTACTCCTGTCATTTTACTGACATTTAAAAACCCTAGTTGGGTATGTTTTTATTTATGCTTTTAAGTAGAGTAATCTATCCAAAACTGCTTTTAATGTGATAGGAATTTAGGAATCACTGGAATCCAACTAAAGTTTATCATCAGAATTAAAGTATGACCAAAAATATGATCAGTTATACTGTTTGTATAAAAAAATACACCACATCATGTCTATATATAGGTATATACTTAGAAAGCATGTATTTGTCAAGTGCAAAACAGTGCTCTGAAATATTGGATATCTTGTTTTACCAGTACTATCTTTAGTGAGGGCAAGTGAGTTGGTAAGGATTTTCATTTTAAGTGGATAAGTCTCTGAATCCTAGTTATGTTACTTATTACCTATGTGACAGTGACGAAGTTATTGAATATATCTCATTCCAAATACCTCATCTATAAAATGAGGATAAGAGATAATGAATAAAAAGGACTAACACAGTACCTAGGTAAGCGAAATAGGTTTATTGGCTTCATCTAATGCTGCCCACATAAGTTTAGTATCTGACAAGCTGGCAGACGTGAATATGAGTTTCCCAGGACAGAATGTTCTCCAACACAGTATGGATAGTTCATCAGGCTTTCCCATGGCCTGAAAGAATTGGATCTAAAAAACTGGTGGATATCAAACTGGGTATCAGGACCACCTAAAGAATTGTTTCAAATTTCCCATGCTGATTAGGATATATTCATTTTTGTAAAAACTGTGTTTTATGACCCCTGAATTTCTATCAAGTGTTAGAATTAGGGTGAGAATGAGGTAGACTTGTTATATCCCCAAGTAAATCTGAAGACTGACCCACCCCTAAACTAGCACCGTTTAAGACCTTCTGCTCACAGCAGTCTGTATCCCTTTACTTGGATGCTATGTTAAAACACATTGACAGTTTCTGATTATGAATTTGTTTCCCTGTGACCTGGATAACATAAAGGGTTATGGGTTGGGAGAACATGTATTCTCTGGGTGAAGTTATACCTTTCACAGTTAAGCAGTTAATGAATAGGAATTTGCTTTATAATCTTTATCTAGTCAATTAGTGTAATTCAGTCTCTTCAGATCAGATTCAAATCAAGTGTCAAGCTTAGAAACATTGAGGACCAGATGATGACTAGTGACAATTCCACAAGTGTTACTACACATTACCTCACTTTGCCAAGTTGAGCTTTCAGTCTCTTTCCCTGAGATTTCTGTGCTTTCTGCTCTTTCTGCATTTACTAAAGAGTGGATATAGAGTTATTAGGAGGTCCCAAATCATTTGCATGATATTGTGATTTTCTAGTAAAAACAAAACAGCTGCGCTTTATATTTCACCCAACATAAGCATTTAGGGTAGCTAATATATTTTCTGAGGGGTGTATATATGTATTTAGATGAAGTAGATGGATTTTTAGATCTCAGACATGCTGATGAATGGTTTTAGAAGACTTTATTTATTTGGAGTTTATTCTACTTAACTTCAGTCTTAGCAAAAATTGAATTTTCTCAGGCCCATATTTTTGATCTAATTTTAAAGTTATTTCTCCTTGTTAAATGATGAGGCCAGGGGCACCTGGGTGGCTCAGTTGGTTAAGCATCTCCCTTTGGCCCAAGTCATGAGCCCAGGGTCATGGTATTGAGTTCCACATCGGGCTCCCTGCTTTGCAGGGAGTCTGCTTCTTCCTCTGCCCCATCCCCCCACTGATTCTCTCAATCTCTCTTTCTCTCTCTCTCTCTCCCCCTCTCTCTCCCAAATAAGTAAATACAATATAAAATAAAAAATAATAAAATAATTAAAAAATAAAATGATAAGGCCAGTTAACAGCTGTTTAAGAGATAGTCCATTGTCAAATTTAGTCAAGACTACATTAACTCATTTACTCAGAACATTAGAATTGCTTATATTTCACATATAATTAGCTCATATTTAATTTATATGAGTATCTATACTAATTTTGTTACAGTAATATAACAAGCAAATTTTAAGCTATAATATTGCATAGCAAAATACTCCAAATCTAGAATTTGTATAAGAATAGATGTTATCATAAATAAAGTTGTACAGAATTGGTCGGGTATTAGGTAGGGTGGCATAGTTAGAAAAACTGTCCTACACTTGCTAATTTTTTTAAGGACAATGTGTTTGGGACGAGCAGCAAGGAAAATAATTTCATTTCTTGTTTTTTGTTTTCTTGTTGCTGTTGTTTTAATTTCTGTTAATCCCTTCTTATTTTGGTGAACCACTTACACACTGAAGATTCTAGCCACTTGCCTTATACTGGACATAGACAAGGCATAGGAAAAATATCCAACTCTCTTCTCATTCTATAATTCTGAGTTGAGAGCCACAATTAGATCTGTCATTTTTCTTTCATATCTCTTGAGAGCAGAGTACTCAACATTAGAAGGGCAATAGTTGAAAATGGTACTGAATGTGAAAGACTGAGATTCTAGGTCTAATTCTGCTTTTAACACCACTGAGTAAGTTTGGATATGTGATTTTATCTCTCCATGCTTCCATTTCCTCATTTAAAAAAAAAAATGTCACACAGAACAAATGACAGTTACTGAGTACTTACTATGTGCTAGTGTAATGCTAAGCAAGTAACATATGCAATTTTTATTTAATTCACCCCAAGGAATACAGGGGATAGGTAATATTATCTGATTTTAAAGAAGGGAAAGCTGAGGGTCTGTTTCTATCCTAAATCCACACAGTTCTGCTACTAATATCTACCTCAGAAATATTAATAGCGGTGGTATTTTTTCTATAAAATATAAAGTTATTATAAAAGTGGTAACTGTGATTGGAACTTGTAGTTCTTTGACATTGTTTAGTCTCTCAAGGCTTATGCATGTGAATTGGACATTTATCAGTACCCAAGTGTAAAGTATAAAAATAAAATAAAAATTCTCTTTCCAGAATACCGTGTCTTTGGAATATTTGAGCTACAGTAATAAGGAGACTGTAAATTGCGGAAGTCATTTAGACTAGGTAAGAAGATATTATGATCAGTTATGTAGCTTAAAACCTATAAAACTAAAGGATCAAATGTATATATTTTCTGTGGTTTGTCAAAGTAGTAAGGGAACAATTGTATGAACTATATATCTAGTATAACATATGTATATATGTATATTTTAAAAACAAGTTACAAATTATATATTGTCTGAGTTATCAAATTTATGGGATACAGGTGGTTCTGTGCATTTATTATATACTTATATATATTATGTATTTAAGATAATTTATATATATTATAGAAAAAACTTATAATAATCCACTCCAAAGAGATTATTCTTCTTGGATATTGGTATTTTAGGCCATTTTTGTTTCTATCATTGAAATTTTCTAAGTTTTCTTTGCATTCTGAAACAAGTAGAATTACTTCATTAAATAGAAAAATATTCTAAATATGATTAATAAAAAGCTCTATTAACCAACTGTGCAGAACTTTTCTTACACTAACATAAACAAGGAAACAGCAATCTATGAAAATGAGCCTTTTAATGTAACATAATAAAGAAATTTATAGGAACTTAAAAGACAAGAATGTACATTTCTTTGCTCAGTTGCTATTTTGTTTTTATATTGGTCCTATGCTGAATTTTTGCAAATATAGAATCATATGTTTTACTTGTGAAGAGAGGTAAAGAGGTTGTTTAGTTAGTTATTAACCACAGCACTAGTTCAGATAAATACAAAGTGGCCTTTAGAAAATATTTTCTAGGTATACTTTGTTAGCACTTGGCATATCAGAATATCAAAATCGGACTTAGAATGAAGAGAAATAACCTCCCTGTGCCTCTACAGTAAGAATTCTTACATTTGGTATTGTGGGTGTATAAGATTAGCAAATCCAGAAAACACTCTAAAAAGTATTTTGTAGTGTTCACCGAAACAGGAGTTTGGGGACTACAGGGAATTACTCTAATGTCTCTAATGGAATTTTGGTAAAAATCCTTTTTGTACAAATTATTTTCATGCTAAATTTAACAAATAGCATTCTGCCAACAGTTTGAAATAGATTTTTTGTGTGTGCTTTAATTTTATTTGTCTTTATGCTTTTGTTTGCATATGGTGAAATTATTGCTCTCATGCCAAATTATTTAAATGAAATTAACTATAAACACCAGGAGATAGGACTCAGCATCATATTTTGTTTCAATTAAAAGAAGGGCTTGAGGATGCTGTTTGCATTCTTAGTCATCCTGTGCATTCAATTAATTATTTCAGATATGCCACTTGGAGCCTGACTAAATCCTCATGACTGTGACAGTTTAAAACAAATGTATTTAATAAAATGCACATCACCCAGGATATGTGTTAATTATTATGTTTGATATTCAAATATGGAGAGATAAACAAGATATGTGGGATTCATTTAGTAAAAAGGAGGAAAGTTCCTTGGGAATCCTACAAATGTGGTTAGGCTACTTCAAGGTGGGAATCTAGTTTAAAATCATTAAAAGCTGGTAATGGTCCCACATATTTTTTTAATTTAATTTAATTTTATTATTTATTTATTTAATTAATTTTTTTATTAACACATAATGTATTACTTGCCCCAGAGTACATGTCTGTGAATCATCAGGCTTACACATTTCACAGCATTTACCATAGCACATACCCTCCCCAGTGTCCATAACCCAGCCACACTATCCCTACCAGCCCCTACCCCCCAGCCACATATTTTTAAAGCAAAGCAAATGCATTTTTTTTGAAGGTTCTCACCTTCCATGGGAGCTTTCAGCAATTTCTAAAGCTAAAGCTTGAGAATAATAAGAGCACAGTGGCAAAAGCAAAGGAATCAAAACAACAACCAAACAAAACACAGGCTATCATGAATGAACAAAGAAAAGAACCAAGGCTGAGATACACAGAGATTTCAGATATTAAAATTATTAAACATAACTTTAAAATGGGTTTAAAACAATAAGAAGAAATTGAAATTATGAGTAAAAGGCAAGGAATTTAAAATTGGCAGGCATATATGAATAAAGTAAATATATATCAAATCTAGAAATTTATAATATACTTACATAAAAATGTAATTGTTTATAGCAGTGGACTAAGAGAAGCTACAAGAAATTTGTATCCTGAAAAATTGATGTAAAGAAATTATCAAAAAAGTGACACAGAGAAACAGAGTTTAAAAATATGAAAGCACTGAGTAGAGATCTTAAGAGAAGAGATAGAATATCTAAAGCACATCCAACTGGGGCTTCTGAAGGAGATGAAAAAGAAAATGAATACAATATTCAACAAGAAAATCAATGAGAATTTTTCATAGTTGATTAAATACAATATTCTATAGATTTAAGAAGGCTGCTGAATCCCCTAAAAAATAGAGAGATATATATCCAGACACAACAAATACAAATATAGAACATCTAAGACAAAAAGAAAATCCTAATAGCAGTCAGAAAGAAAAAAACAACTAACTTCAATGGAATTAATATTAGAGTGACTCCTGAACTTGCCATTAGAAATAATGGAAGCCAGAATATGGTTGATGCTTAAACAATGCAGGGGTTAAGGGAGCTGATCCATGTATAAGTTTTGACTTCCCCAGAACCTAACTACTAATAGCCTAATGTTGACCAGAAGACTTACCAATAACATAAACACATATTAACACATATGTTATATGTAATATAGAATATATACTGTATTTTTAGAATAAGATAAGCCAGAAAAAACAAAATATTAAGAAAATAAGGTAGAAGATAAAATATATTTATGGTACTGTGCTACATTCATTAAAAAATTCAGGCATAAGTGGACCTAGCAGTTCAAACTTGCATTGTTCAAGGGTCAACTGTATAGTGAAATAACATCAGTGCACTAAGAGAAAGTGGTCAACCTTAAATATTACATGAAGCCAAAATACTTTTCAAAAGTTTTGGCTAAATAATGTTTTAAGCAAAATAAACACTTCAAAACTAGCAAACTGAGAAAATTCTGAAGGATATTCATAAAGATATAAAGGAAATTACCCTAAACAAAAATTCTGAAATGCATTAAGGAATACTTTGTAATGAAATTTGGAAATGTGAGGATTAATCCAATATGAATTAAAAAAATGGAATTTAGTTTTCTAATGTAATTTTTACTTCAGTGAGATTCAGGTCATATTAATATATTTCTTTACCCAAATGTTAATTCCAATTTACTTCTTTCTCTTTTTTTTAATTTTATTTATTTATTTGACAGAGAAAGAGAGATCACAAGTAGGCAGAGAGGCTGGCAGAGAGAGAAAGGGAAGCAGGCTCCCCACTGAGCAGAGAGCCCCATGTGGGGCTCGATCCCAGGACCCTGAGATCATGACCTGAGCCGAAGGCAGAGGCTTTAAACCACTGAGCCACCCAGCCGCCCCCAATTTACTTCTTTCAACATGATATGGAGCCAAACAATGCTCTAGAGTCCCCAGAGCTCCTTAAGTTAGACACGAATATAAAGTATTACATTATTAGAAATCATTAGTCAAATCAATGAGCCTTAATTGTATTAATAAAACACATTAAAGAACTGATTCCTGGTTCATTTATCAGTTCTCCAAGGAAAATTGCCAAGCCTACATTTCAGGATACTATCAAAAGTTACTGATAAGCATTGGCTCCTCTGGAATTTGCAACTTCCCATTTTGGGAGAGAAAAGGTGTTCCTTGGCATTTTGAGAGCATTTGGTAGGCTTGACTACCCAAGCTCAGTGGGTGTGAGCTACAGAATGGTCTACCTGGAAAGTCTACAACAGAATATCAGATTTGTAAACTATGTAGATGTTGTAAAATGTATTTTTTTTCTTCATAAGAATTGGCATGTTCTTGTCATTATTTTGGAAGTCTGTAGTATCACTTTTAAGTGTATGCCATCAGTTTCTCATTACCCTCCGTCATGTATTACACTTTCATTTTTGTCTGTACAGAATTTCTATTCCAGAACAGTTAACGTGATTGTTTTGTTATTGATATATTTTGAATATTTGTTCCTGAACTTTGTGTAAATCTTCCTCTAGACTGGAATCAACTCCACTACTACTTCAAACATCTAAACACAAATATCTATTTAAAAATCTCTGGTTAGTGCATTCATTTTAACAATTACTAGACTTTGGGACAAATAGCTATCACAATGAACTCAATTTCTCTTTCAAAGCTAAAGTACATAATTTCTTCTGCAGGCATTTGGCAAATTTTATGTTCTATACTTTAACATGTATTTGCCCTGTATTTCCCACTTGATAAATGTATGTCAGTTACTATTATTAGTCTTCCTGGGGTCCCTGGATGGATCAGTGGGTTAAAGCCTCTGCCTTCAGCTCAGGTCATGATCTCAGGGTCCTGGAATTGAGCCCCGCATCGGGCACTCTGCTCAGCAGGGAGACTGTTTCCCCCTCTCTCTCTGCCTGCCTCTCTGCCTACTTGTGATCTCTGTATGTCAAATAAATAAATAAAATTTTTTAAAAAATAGTCTTCCTAATAGGACCTGATACAATGCCATCCACAAATCAGGAAACACTATATCATCAATTACTAACTGTTCTGGCCAATCTATAGTAGCTTGTTTTTGTAACAAATCAATTCACTTTTAGTAACCAGCAGATATCTAAAATTTTATAGGCATTGTATAGATAGATTTTCTAACTGTCATATGGGAAAAAGCTACATTTATGCAATCCATATATTTTATCTGTGATAATGCCAGACAGGCACACTAAATACTGATCTTAAAATGTATAACAAGATAGAAGATAATTTGGTTGAAAACACTTCATCTTATTTCAGAATGATAGCCCTGAATACATGCAAACTGTCAAGGAAGAGAAGTCCTTGAAAATAAAGGTATGTCTTCCTAACCTGTCAATGACTATTTCTATCCATTCTTTAGAATAATAAATCATGTTGAAAAAACAAGTGTAAATTGTGTCAAGACATACTCTGGCATGACAGAAGGTTGTCAGCACATTTATAGATGACATTATTAGTGTAAGTAGATAGTTGATGAAAATAAGCACTCATCTAAAGTTTAAAAAACTTTTAAAAGAAGTTGTGCTACATAACCTCTTCTTCATAAGGCCATTACTTTCAGGAGCAGGAAACATTACTGGTTTTTCTAATACACAGAAGGCAGAGACTTAGACAAAATGCCAAGTCAGAGGAATTTATCCCAAATGAAGAACAAGATAAGGCCATGGTCAGAGATCTAAGTGAAACAGATAACATGATTCATGGAAAATTCAAAGCAATAATCTTAATGAGGCTTGACAAAAGAATAGAAAACATCAGTGAGATTCTTACAACAGAAATAAAAGAGTTATAAAAGAATCAGAAATGAAGAATGCAATAAATGAGATTGGAAACAGATCGATGCAATGAACACAAAACTGGAAGAAGCAGAGGAATGAATTAAGAACCCAAAGACAAAATAATGGAAAATAATGAAGCTAAATAAAAGAGGGAAAGAATAATTGCAACATAAGAATAGATTTGGGGAACTCCATGACTCTATCAAACATAATAACATTTGTATTATAGAAGTCCCAGGAGAAGAGAGAAAAGGGAGCAAAAAATATATTTCAAGAAATAAGAGCAGAAAACTTCCTAACCTGGGAAAGAAACAGACATCCAGATCCAGAAGGCACAGAGAACTCCCATCAAAATCAAAGAAAGCAAGCCAACACCAAGACAAATTGTAGTTAAATTTGCAAAATGTAGTGATAAAAATATCTTAAAAGTAGCAAGACAAAAGTAGTCCTTAACTTACAGGGGAAAACCCATAAGGCTAGCTGGAGATTTTTCAACAAAAACTTGGCAAATCAGAAGGGAGTGGCATAATATATTAAAAGTGCTAAATGGGAAAAATCTGCAGCCAGGAATATTCTGTCCAGCAAGGCCATCATTCAGAATAGAAGGAGACAGAGTTTCCCAGACAAACAAAAACTAAAGAAGTTTGTGACCACTAAACTACCCGGGCAAGAAATATTAAAGGAGACTCTGAGTGCAAAGGTGAGCCCAAAAGTAACAAAGACAAGAAAGTCAGAGAAAATCTCCAGAAACAATGATAAAATAAGTAATAAAATACCTATCAATAAATATTTGAATGCAAATGGACCAAATACCACAATCAAAAGACATAAGGTGTCAGAATGGATAAAAAAATAAGACCTATCTATATGCTGCTTTATAAGAGAGATATTTTAGAACTAAAGACACCTGCAGATTGAAAATGAGGGGGTGGAGAAATATGCAAATGGATGTCAAAAAAGAGTAACAATACTTATATCAGATAACTAGACTTTTTTGTTCTTATACGGTTTTTATCCTGCTTTGGTATCAGGGTAATACTGGCGTCAGAATGATTTCGAATGTGTTTCTTCTATTCCATTATTTGTAAGATTTTGATAAAGAGTTTCATTAATCATTTTTTTTTTTAATGTTTGGTAGAATTCACCAATGAAACCATGTATTCTTGGACTTTTCTGTGCTGGGAGACTTTGATTCCTACTTCAATCTTCATTCCTGTTATTTATCTAAGAAGATTTCCTATTTCTTAGATTCAAGATTATTGATTCAATCTTGATAACTTGTGTGTTTTTAGGAATTATCTGTTTTTAGCTTTTCTAAGTTAACTGATTTGTTAATATATAATTGTTTATAGTAATCTGTTATCACATTAGGTATTTTTGTGGTTATCTGTTCCATTGTTTTCCATTTCCCAATTTGGTTTTTGAGTCTTCTTTTTTTTTCTTAATTAATGTAGTTAAAGCATTGCTTATTTTGTTTATTTTTTGGAAAAATGGCCATTATTTCAATGTTATGTTTATTCTGGTTTCTATTTTATTTCTGATTTTTCCTTGTCATTTCCTTCCTCTACTAAATTTCAGCTAAGTTTCTTCTTTTTCTAGTTCCTTGTGGTATAATGTTTATTTGCACTTTTTAAAAAAACACAAGCATTTCTAGCATAAATTTCACACCGGCATCTGCTTTTGCTGCATTCCATAGGTTTTTGAATATTGTGTTTTATTTTACTTTTATTTTGAGCCATATTTTGATTGGCTATTTGATTTATTTTATTTTTTTATTAACATATAATGTGTTATTTGCCCCAGGGTTCGTGTCTATGAATCATCAGGCTTACACATTTCACAGCACTTACCATTATGGCACATACCCTCCCCAATGTCCATAACCAAGCCACCCTATCCCTACCCCCCCTTCCCCCCAGGCACCCTCAATTTGTTTCATGGGTTTAGGAGTCTTTCATGGTTTGTCTCCTTCCTGATCCCATCTTGTTTCATTTCCCTCCCCCACCCTCCATGATCCCCCGCCCTGCCTCTCAAATTCCTCAGATCAGAGAGATCATATGATAATTATCTTTCTCTGATTGACTTATTTCGCTTAGCACAATACCTTCTAGTTCCATCCACGTCATTGCAAATGGCTAGATTTCGTTTCTGTTGATGGCTGCATAGTATTCCCTTGTATATATATACCACTTCTTCTTTATGCATTCCTCTGTTGACAGACATCTAGGTTCTTTCCATAGTTTGGCTATTGTGGACATTGTTGCTATAAACATTCGGGTACACGTGCCCCTTCAGATCACTACATTTGTATCTTTAGGGTAAATAACCAGTAGTGAGATTGCCGGGTCATAGGGTACCTCTATGTTCAACTTTTTGAGGAAACTCCATACTATTTCCAGAGTGGCTGTACCAGCTTGCACTCCCACCAACAGTGTAGGAGGGTTCCCCTTTCTCTGCATCGTTGCCAACATCTGTCATTTCCTGACTTGCTAATTTTAGCCATTCTGATTGGTGTGAGGTGGTATCTCACTGTGGTTTTGATTTGTATTTCTCTGATGCCGAGTGATGTTGAGCACTTTTTCATGTGTCTGTTGGCCATTTGGAGGTCCTCTTTGCAGAAATGTCTGTTCATATCTTCTGCCCATTTCTTGATCGGATTATTTGTTCTTTGGGTGTTGAGTTTGAGAAGTTCTTTATAGATTTTGGATACTAGCCCTTTATCTGATAT
>CM052899.1:134498253-134563282 GCA_028534135.1 Potos flavus | reverse complement strand
ATCTATTTGAAGAAAGTGTATCCCAAAATTTTAAAGAAAAAAGAAAAAAAAAACCCTATATGTATACAAAAAAATAAGGTTAAATATAATGAGGGGATAAAATATGTAACAGTGAAAATTAGAAAAGATTTTTAAAAAGGTGTTGATTAGATACTAGTTAAAAAACGTTAAAATAAGAAAGAGGAAAAATAAAATAAAAATATAAAAAATAAAATAAAAAATACAGTAAGAAAAAAATAAAATTTAAAGAATTTAACTCTGAAAGACTAAAGGGTCGTGGGAAAAAAAAGCCATGAATTCTCTGAGTTGCTTTTTCCTAACTCAGGAGTTCCGCCGTTTTCTTTGATTGGTGAACTTGGTCTTGGCTGGATTTTCTTGTTGATCTTCTGGGGGAAGGGCCTGTTGCTGTGATTCTCAAATGTCTTTGCCCGAGGCGGAATCGCACCGCCCTTGCCAGGGGCCGGGCTAGGTAATCTGCTCGGGTTCGCTCTTGTAGTTTTTGTTCCCTGAATGCTTTCCGTACAGCTTTGGAGGAGGGGAATGAAAATGGCGGCCTCCCAGTCTCCGGCCCGTAGGAGCCGAGAGCTCGGGGCCCCACTCCTCAGTGCGCCCTCAGAGAAAAGCAGTCAATCCCTCCCGTCTCCCTGGTCTCCGGCTGCGCTCCAAGCTCACTCGGCCTGTGACTGAGAGTTTCTGTCTCTGGCGCACGGCCGTTTGGAGTCTCCAAACCAGCAGATTCCTGCCGCAAGCTACCGCACCACTCCTCCCAGAGGAGTAAGGAGGTGGTTTCTCTGGATCTGCCCCTTGTGGGGTCCCTACTCGAAGAGCAGTGGCCTGATTGTGCTGGGATCACGGTTCAAGGTAAGCCCGAGCTGGTAGCTCACTGTTCGGCTCGGTGTCTGCCATTGGCTTCCCCACTCTGATACCTGGGAGCTCTGCCACCCTCAGACACCCCTGGTCTTTCTGTGACCCCACGGGTCCTGAAACCACGCTGTCCCCATGAGGGATCCACCCCCCGCTTAGCCTCTGGAGCGATGTCCCTCAGTGGACAGATTTGTAAAAGTTCCGATTTTGTGCTCCACTGCTCTGCGGCTTGCCGGGAGCCGGCCCCTCCCCCCGTGGTCTATCTTCCTGTTGCTTTGGATTCACTTTTCTGCACGTCCTACCTTCCAGAAAGTGGTCGATTTTCTGTTCCTAGAGGTGCCGTTCATCTTCCCTTCTATTTCCTGCTAAGTTTGTGGTTGTTTAGAGTGGTTTGATAACTATCTAGCTGAACTTCTGGGATCAGACACTATCTCTGCCTCTTACTCCTCCGCCATCTTGCTCCTCCCCCCTGTAATGGGAACTTTTAAGATCTACTCTTGTAGCAACTTTCAAATATACAAGGCAGTATTATTAACTATAGTCAACATGCTATACATTACATTCCTATGACATTTATTTTATAACTAGAAGCTTGCATCTTTGACTACTTTCCCCCACTTTGATCACCCCTTGCCTCTGGCAATACTACCAATCTGGTCTCTGTATCTATGAGTTTTGTGGCTTATTTATTTATTTTTTGAATACACATATAAGTAAGATCTTACAGTATTTGCCTTTCATTGTCTGACTCATTTCTAATAGGATAAATCCTCAAGGCCCACCCATATTGTCAAGGCAAGATTTTCTTATTTTTATGCCTGAATAATATACTATTTCATATATCTATCTATAATGGAATATTAGTCACAATATTTTATAAATTAGATTGTTGCATTTCCATTTTCATTTGTCTCAATGTATTTTTTTTATTTTTCTCTTGGTTTCGTTTTTGGCCCATTGGTTGTTTAGTAGTATGTTGTTAAGTAACTGGCTATTGGAACATATCAGAAGAACTTATCAGTATTATTTGTAAACATATTTAATGTGTATGTGACTCTAGCTTTGAGAGAAATCAGAGTCAAGAAAGTCAGGAAGGGAAGATTGACCCGTGAAGTTTTTAAAAAACAACACGGTTAATTCTAATATACACACTCTTCCCATTTTAAGAACTTCTGTTCTAAATAATTTATATTTTTCTGAATATAGAACTGTCCATGTAGTTGATTGAAGTTTTTATGGAAGTAATGCCCTGTGGCTTCAACAGCTACTGCAATAACATCCTAATGTTTCTCTCCACTTCCAATTTGTGTGTTGGTCTTCTGTTCCATCCACTAAATCCAAAGCAATACTTTTTTTAACATTTTATTTATTTTTAATTTAGTGAGACAGAGAGGGGAATGTGCATGTGTGGGTCAGGGGGTGGAGCAGAGGGAGAAGGGGAGAGAATCCCAAGCAGGCTCCATGCCCAGCATGGATCCTGATTTGGGGCTCAATCCCATGACCCTGAGATCATGACCTGAGCTGAAATCAAGAGTCAAACGCTTAACCAACTGAGCCACCCAGACACCCCCAGAGCAATAATTTCAAAATGCATATTTGGTAATGCCTTTGCCCCTGCTTAAAAGCATATTTTCTTTTCATTATATTTAGGATAATGACCAAATTTATTGCCATGGTTAGTTAATGAATAGCATGGGCTTCCACGCCTGGGCTGCCTACCACATACCTCAGTTTCCTTGTCCTTTGCATTCTCTGGCACTCTCCTTCCATTCTTTAACTTCCTCATATCAGGCCTTTATACATGTAGTACCCTTTACCTGCCCTCCTCCCCTTCTCATACACACTCTTCCTCTGTCCATTTAACATTTCCTTCCGATCTGAACTCAAACTCACCTCTTCATGGAATCTTTATCTAATCTTCCTAAACAGGTAAATTCTTTTGACTCTGTGATTTCATGTAAATTGCATCTTTCAGTTATAGCACTTACCACATATTAATTTCAATATATTATTATATATGTGGGTTTTTTTTAGTGTTTATCTCATCCAGATGGTGATAACATCCCTGAGCCAGGTACCATATATTATATTTGGTCCAATGTGTTTTCCTGTCGCTGCCTCATTAACAAGCACACAGTAGATTGTCAGTAGATACTATTGAATAGATGACAAAAAAATAGCATTTTCACCATTAGTGGTTGGTCAATTATGTTAATATTTTTATGAGTTGTCATTAACAAGTTTATAACTACTCTAGTTTATGATAATGAAAGTTTCTACTCTCTAGAACCACAATGCATATATGCCATTCTCAAAGTCAGTTTAGGTCCAGAGATAAAAATCCAAGGTATCTTGGAGCTTCTTAGAATTGCCTGTAAGTCCCTTCCATGTTAATTTTTAAATATTTCATTTCTTTCTTTAAACAAATAAAACTTTATTTAATATAAGAATGATAATGGTGGTATTTGGCTTTTATTACCAAATTTGGTTTATATAATTATAAATTATAATATAATATAATTATATAATTATAAATTGACAATAACTCTCAACAAGGTTACCGCTTACCTTCCAAGTTCTCATTTGCTTGCCAAATTCTATCTTAATGCTTATCTTTCTTGATATTTTTCTGAAGTTATTGGCATAACTGTTCTTCAAATGCTATTTTCCTTTGATTTTCATGAAATGCCTTCTGGCTACCATGCTTTAACCATCTTTCCTATATCCTACCCTTGACACATTAGATTTTCCTTGGGATTAACTTTTTAGCATTCACTTTAACTTTAAATATTTAACCTATGCAATTTCATCCATAACTATGATTTATAACACCAGAAGTGCTCTGTTTATCTCTAGGTATTATATTTCTCCTGAGTGCTAAATCAATATATTTAATTAACTGTTTTGAAGATGTCCTATTTGCCAGACATTATTAAGGTATTGTACATACAGTACCTATACCTCATTCTTAAATGCCTAGATACCATTGATATCTGAAACTCAATGTGACGCAAACTGAATTTATCAGATTACCTTCCCTGCATTACTACCAAGCTCCCAGAACATCCTATTGCTCCTTTTTTCCCCCAGTTTTGGTAAGATATATTTGATACATAGCATTGTATAAATTTAAGATGTACAGTATAGTGATTTGACTTACATATATAATGAAATGATTACCACAATATGTTTAATTAACATCCCTCATCTAATATAGATGAAAAAAGAAAAAAAAGTTGTTTTTGTGTGGTGTGTGATGAGAATTCTTAGGATTTACATTCTTAACTTTCAAACATGCCATACAGTAGTGACAGCTATAGTCATCATGTTGTACATTGTATACCTAGTACATATCGAAACTGGAAATTTGTACCTTTTGGCCACATTCATCCAATTCTCCTTCCCCCAACCCTCCCATCTCTCTCTCTCTCTTTTTTTTTTTTTTTTTTTTAGGATTTTATTTATTTATTTATTTGTGAGAAAGACAGAGAGAGAGAGAGAGGGAAAACAAGCAAGGGAAGTGGGAGAGGGAGAAGCAGGCTTCCCACTGAGCAGGAAGCCCAATGCAGGGCTCGATCCCGGGATGCTGATATCATAACCCCAGCCAAAGGCAGCCACTTAATAACTGAGCCACCCAGGCACCCCGGCCCTCCCATCTCTAATAAACACAAATCTGATCTGTTTTTCTATGAGTTGATTTTTGTTTTTCATTTTTTTTAGATTCCACATACAAGTAAGATCATGTAGTATTTGTCTTTCTCTGCCTTATTTAACTTAGCATAATTCCTTAAAGATTCATCCATGTTGTTGGAAATGGCAGGATTTCCTTCTTTTTTGTGGCTGAATAATACTGTGTGTGTGTCTGTGTGTGTGTGTGTACAGTTTCTTTATCCAATCATCTGTTGATGAACACTTGTTTCTATGTCTTGTCTGTTGTAAGTAATGCTGCTGTGACCATGGGGTGCAGATCTCTCTTTGATATAGTGTTTTTGTTTCTTTCAGATATATTTCAGAAGTGGAATTGCTGGTAGTTCTTTTTTTAATTTTTTTAGGAACCTCCATATTATTTTCCATAGTGGCTGCTCCCATTTACTTTCCCACCAACAGTTCACAGGGGCTACATTTTCTCCACAGCCTCACCAGCATTTACCTCATCTTTTTTATGATAGCCATTCCAGTAAGCATGAGATGAGATCTCATTTTGGATTTGATTTGCATTTCCCTGATGATTACTGATGTTGGGCACATTTTCACGTACCTGTTAACTATTTGTATATCGTTTTTGGAAAGATGTCTATTCAGGTCCTTTGCTCATTTTTTCATTAGATTATTTTTCCCATTGAGTTGTAAAAGTTCTTTATGTATTTTGGATATCAACTTACTATCAGATATGATTTACAAATATTTTTTTCTCCCTTCTGTAGAGTTTTCTTTTCTTTCATTTTACTGATTTTAGTTTGGTTTTGCTGAGTAGTAGCTTTTTAGTTTGGTGTAGCCCTTTATCTGTAATGTCATTTGCCAATATCTTCTCCCATTTCATGGGTTGCCTCTTAGGTTTGTTGACTGTTTCCTTTGCTGTGCAGAAGCTTTTTATCCTGATGAAGTCCCAAAAGTTCATTTTTGCTTTTGTTTCCCTTGCCTTTAGAAACATATCTTGAAAGAAGTTGCTGTGGACAATGTTGAAGAGGTAACTGCCTACGTTCTCCTCTAGGATTTTGACGGACTCCTGTCTTACGTTGAGATCTTTCATCCATTTTGAGTTTATCTTTGTGTATGGTGTAAGAGAATGGTCCGGTTTCATTCTTCTGTATGTAGTCTTCCAATTTTCCCAGCACCACTTATTGAAGTGACTGTCCTTTTTCCATTGGATATTTTATCCTGATTTGTCAAAGATCAGTTGACCACAGAGTTGAGGGTCCATTTCTAGAATCCCTATTCTTTTCCATTGGTCTATGTGTCTGTTTTTGTGCCAATACCATGCTGTCTTGGTGATCACAGCTTTGTAATATAGCTTGAAGTCAGGCAACGTGATGTCCCCAGCTTCGTTTTTTTCTTTTTCAAAATTCTTTTGGCAATTCAGGGTCTTTTCTCATTCCATACACATTTTAGGATTGTTTGTTCCAGCTCCTTGAAAAATGCCAATGGTATTTTAATAGGGATAGTACTGAAAGTGTAGATTGCTCTGGGAAGGATAGACATTTTAACAATGTTTATAAAAATCTTACTACTACTTCTTCTGAAATGTCTCTCTAATTCCATAACTACTGTCACTTGTTTTCTTCAATCCTTATGTGTTAACTAAACTATAGCAACTGAAAGACTAAATGCATAAATTGACAATGACCAGGCCATGTATAAAAACAGAACTCTGTCCCACAATCTGCAACGACCTCCCTAGGAAACCAACCCTCTTATGTACAATAAATAGCCCAGGAAGCCAGCCTACTATAGGTCAGATTTTTAGGAAGTCAGAACAAAATCTCTAGTAACAATACAGGGGCTAAACAATAGCTCTGTAACAATTGGCCCAAATAAGTAAGACTTGGTTAATTAACAGCTTTCCTAATTTCTATTTCTGCTTCTGACATAGGACCAACCAGAGAGAGCGGAGTATGTACCATAAACCAATCACACAGGATTCCTTGCTTCCAATTAGAACACCTTCTACTTTCCCATGCCAATAACCTCCATTAAGGGCATAGCTGAAGCTTCCCTTTTTCCCACTCCCACCCATCTGCCTGCCTTTGAGGCTCTGCCAGAATACAAGTGACAGTGGCTGATTCTCTGGTTGTGGACAAATTCTGAATAAATAGCCATTACTTGTTCTCATTTGGTTTCTCTTCACTTATTTCTACACAACAAAATCCTGATTGGTCTGTCCATAGTCTGGATACTTCCAAACAATTTTATGCAACAAGTAGAGTGGTATTTCATTACTCGGAACCTGTATTGTCATTGATCTGAATATTTTTTAATGACTCCTCATTGCCTTGGGGATCAAACTAAAATTCTTAAGCTGAGCTCACAAGGCCCCAGTCTCAACTCTTACCATCCTCTCAAGTAAACATCTTGCTGATCTCATGATATGCCAAACACTGTCATTCCTCCAATTGTTTTTAACAATCTGGTGTAATTTCTTTTAATGAGTTTTCTACCTTATCCACCTGTTTAACTCCATTTTTATCCTTCTTGACTGGGTTAACTATCTTATCCTTAAAGAATCTTGTGCTACCTCCAAGCCTTATTAGATTTTTTCTCTTCTATATTCTGACAGTACCCTACCACCTAAATTTCTCTCTATACTTACCTGTTGTACCTTCCATTTTCCCTCATTCTTGTTGCTTTGGGATTTTATGTCCTCAATCAAATACTAGTAATAATCCTTGCCTCAGGTTTTGTTTCCTAGGGAATCAAGGTATAAAATAAGGTGGATATAACATTAGCCTGCAAGAAGAGCTGATAATTTAAATGAATCAAAAGTGTTTTGTAACTAATGGTAATAGAAATCTTGTCTTTGTGAACATGGAGATTTAGCTGCTTTATGTTATTACATATAAGTCTAATAGGATGCTAAAGTTAAAATCCTAAGAATTTATGCATGTGCTCATTATCCTATGGATAGCCTGTGCTAAGAGAGTTAAAAAAATCTCAATAGATGCCTATTAAGAAAAGTAAAGCTAGAAATGTGTTTATATTAACTAACCAATTTAGAGGGCTATTTTATTCCAAGTATATTTGGATTGGGCTCAAAGGATAGAAAACCCAGTGATCCCTGATCTGGTAAGCCATGTTAGTGACTAGACCAGGTCTGAGAATATAAGCCATGTGCACATCTCGCTTTCCATTTACCCTTTCCTGTGTTAGTCCCTGAGAACGTCTGACTTAAAGGCTTTGAGGAAAAGCACGAACAAAAGGTATAATCAAATACAGAGAGGCAGACATTTGCTACAATTGATGCCTGACTAAGCCATAAACCGTATGTGAACATTGGAGACATATGCTTGCCACAGTAGGAGTAAATAGGCCTGCTACTGCAGAGCCTATGAAGGCAGGGATCCTGTGGAGTCTTTTGAAAATTCTATACAGAAAGGGAGGTGTCTGTTGCATCCAAATACGTGCACTGCTTTGTTTTTATTTTTTTAAATAGAAAACCATCATCTTTACAAGAGTAGGCTGTATATCAATGTGGGTACTCCAGAGGCACCTTAATCTACTTGAAAATAATATTAAATTTGATGTCATAATATGCTTCAGAAGAGTAACTCTGTACATGGAGAAATTTGCAGTTCAGCAACCCTAGTTTATGTGATAGGTAGAAAGAATTTAACCGTTGGTATGGGGCTGTGCATGGCTGGGAGAGTCCTCCCTGTTACCAGTATGAAGTATAACAAGAGGAAAGAAACAAGTTTCATTGCTAGATGCTAATAAAACTTCAAAATACGTGGTAAACTTATAGCTTTTTAAGGCACTGATCCATGGGATTCTAAGCCATTTTCAAAGTGAAAAAAATGTCTGAGAGACTCTTCTATACAAAATTTAGAATGATATTCTAACATAATATTTCTATTTATAGTGCTAGTGTGTTTTTAAAATATATTTGAAAGACCAATGGGACATTTTTTATTATTTATGTATTTTTACAATTCTTGATAATATGAAATCTAAAGCCCTTATAGGTAGGTGAACAAAAGTAAGCAGCTGTACAACAGGTATTAAAATGACCAATGAATATCCATATGCTCATTTTGAAAAAGACCATTTGCTTAGTCTGTCATAGGTCACAGAAATTGATAGCAAGTTCATGGTTAGTTACTTCTCTAACACAGGTTCTCAAGACCTTACTGGGAGGATTTTTGGAATTTGCTCCTGTAAGTCATATTGTAAGAAATCTAGTATAGGTACTCTAGCTGAACAAAAAATCTCCAGAAATTAACTGAAAGTCTGTGGTTTAAAAAAATAATAATAAAATTAATTATATTTTTTAAAAACAAAGGGCTCTCTAGGTTTCTGTAACTACCCTTACTTAGTCCTTTAACTAAAAATAGTTTTATAAAAATACAAGCATTAATTATAAAAATATTGTTTTCTTCTAGGTAAAGTCGTGTTTAGAGCCAATCACTATGCCAAATTCTTAATTTACATAGTCACATTAAATTCTTACAACAGTTCTATGACAAAGGTACATTCTGTTTTACAGATAAGAAAAATGAGATTAATATCCTTGTTATAACAGCTACTAATTAGCAAATGCAAAATCAAGAGGTGCTTGATTCCAGAAACTTGTTTTTTGTATCACCATTATAAAATCAATTTTCCCATTACAGGATATATATACTTTACTTGTTCAAGATGCCAGCAAGGCAGGTACTAAGGATAGGAAAAAGTACCCTCTCAGGCTAGCAGAGCTCTAATAAATGAAATCTTTTCAAACCTAGAAATCAGACAAGATTTTTGATTGACCCATCAAGTCACTCAATTTAAAAAAGAATTATTGGTGATATATTGTGTTTCTGCATCAATCCAACAATATAAAATTTTTCAGCATAACCAAGTATGCTTTATTAAATGCATGGTATCAAAAATTGGAAAAAAAAACCACATCCATTACTAACTTTATTTTTTTTATGAAACTGAAAATAGAAAAGGTGAGTGGTTGGCAGACCAATAATTTAGTCATTTATTAAGTTATCACAGAATTTTTTCATAGGACAATTATATGCAAAACACTGAATTGAGTTTTCTGCTCTCCATAAAGAAAACTTACACAGTTGACCCTCCAAAATCATATTATTTCTACAGGGCATTTTATTCCAAGTAGAGATAACATGGTAAAGAATAATTTGTAATTTGTTTAAAGCAGACTATGGTTGAGGACTGTGACTGGAATGATTTAATGAGAAAATCACAGAAATGATCAATGGACAGAGAGGGGCCTCAGGACAAACTGTGGCCAAGTGAATGACAAGAATAAAATATTTAGCCTGAAAAGTGACAATAATTTAAAAAATAAAAGGATATTGGCTGAAAGTGGCTAGAGAAATGTTTGTATAATTTCTTCTATTTACCAGAAAAAGATATTATTATATCCAAATTTTGAAGGCAAAAAATTATATATCACTAGAATTTTATGTTCAATTATGCTGTTATTTATACAGAGAGCTAAAAATCTCAGAACTAAAATCTTGCACAGACAGAATCATTTACAAGTATGAGAAACTATTTTGAAAACAAGAGCTTACTAAACTTTTAGAAAATTTACACTAAAGAGATATCATAAAAGCTTATCTTTATCACTTCAGTAATATTTAATTTCACTGTAATCATGGTAACCCCTATAGTAGGAGACGGTATATAAAGATTCCATTTTTTTCCCATAAAGAGCTCAGGGAAAATAATGCAGCAGCAAGTAATACTTTTAATTGGAGGGTTAAATAAGAATAGTTACAGAAAACTAGAACATCCTTCTCTTTGGTTTAAAAAAAGATGCTATATTTTTAAACACTTTTGGAAGAGATTTCTTAGAAAATAAGTAGTTTTATTTCTCTACTTGGTGGCAGCCCTTCAGGGTAAACTTAAGATGTGTTATAGGAAGTAATCTAAGTTCTTTCAGGAAAGTTCCCTCTCCCCCCAAAAAAGGCCAAATAACTTTGTAAATTTCACAGAAATTTAATTGTATTTCTCTGTTTTACTAAATAAACTATTTGCCTCCCCCATCCTTTGCCATCCTCCCTCATACTTAGGGGCGTTGCCAGTGATTTGGCAATTTGTTCGTAATAGGGAGAATAATATATAATCAAAACTTGATTTCATGCCTGATTTGATTACAGGGTACTGATTAAACTAATGCTAGTGAATTCTCTTTAATTCAGTGATTAGGAGAGGGTGTTTTCCTATACATCTTTGACAGACCAATCACGGTAAGACAGACTCCTTGTCCTTAATGATGGGGAGACCTGACTCAGACATTATCTATTTTTTTCATTCTCTTAAATATAAATTTATTAACAGGCTTTTAGGTTTTCCTCAGAAACTGGGACTTCAGGTCCCTGGGCAAATGAAAGCAAAGTGATCACCTTGTCTCTTGAGTTTAATGACATTTATTACTTCAGAGTCTTGACAAGTTCCATTATTACATTTCACTTTTTGAAAAGTGGCAGTATGCAAAGCCTAATACCTGACATAGCATTATATATCTTGTCCAGTAGGTTTACAAGTTAATTCATTAAACCAAATCATTTTCATTAGAACACTGGCTTCATGTGTTACTACCAGCACTAAAATAAATCATTTTATTCTGTCCATTATGGTAAGTGATACATCTGATACATTTATTAAGTTAAAGTGTTCCCTCAAATTCTCATGTTCAATTACTCTTGTCACCACTCACTGTGCTGATGCTTCTCTCAGGAGTCATTACCTTTAAGGATAAATTCCAACTCTTTTTCCTGATATTTATGTTCCTTTGCAGTTTGGTCACAGCCTACTGTTCCAGCCTCATCACCTACTATTCTGTACCCAAATCTTTCACAGCAAACAGGCTGCCCTATTCACCGTCTGAAGGTCTGCAAGGAACCCTGAAGTCTATAATACTTCTCCCCCCAACTAGAGGCTCCACCTCTTCTTTGTTTAGGCAAACTCTACCCTTCCTTTGGGATCAAATCCAACCCAACCTCTTCCTACTTCTTATCTGTACCTCTCTTTTGCACATTAAAATATGTTCTGATGAAAGCCCCTTTGCTGCTATCCTTACCGTGCTATTGACAGGTATCACATGCTCACATCTCAGGTGACTACTCCTTGAATTTACAATTTAGTTTTTATATTGTATAAGGATATAAACTACTCTGTTACAGTTTTCCCTAATCACCCAACACTTAGCACCAAATGTATAGAGAACAGTGTTCATGTGAAAAAATGTCTCAGGACTTGCATATCATATTTTGCCTGGAGTCAGAGGAGGGGTAAAGTGTCTCTACCAAAGGAACTCTTAGTAAATTAGCTCTAAAGTTCCTGCTTTGCATATTGGTGGTCACTCTTCTCATTTCTTTTAATCTACTGAGGAAATAACATGCTTTAGACCATAGATGCTCCCAACTACATTTTCTATAATTAGTGAGTAATGTTCCCAGGAGACATGTTATTTATTGAATCTCTAATATATATGGGGAATTCTATAAATCCCTGATCTCCAATTCAACTTTAGCTCTGTGTGTGCTATATATTCCTTGAATCTTTTGAACTTCACTTTTTGGATTCACTAAATACTGCTATTATACTATCACTAGTACACCTTCAGGCACTACGGTACAAAAGTGTTAAATTAGAAAATATTAACAGGAAGCCACAGTAAACAGCAGAGACTCCACATTTTACTGAATTTAAGACAGCTGAATCTAGCACTCATTTCCTAAGTGTTGGTGGTATGGTGCAAGAAGATTTTTGACCAAAAATATGTACAACAGTTTTGTTTACTAGCTCTCATTGGCTGAGAACATAAGACAGGAATAAAATGTATATTAATAGCTTAAACTAACAGATTGGTACACATATATGTATGAATATATTTACACATACATATATGTTAAATGTTTCAGAGAAAAATAGCATTATAATAAAATAGTTCCCCCAGTATGCTGAAAAACAGGTTATGCTTATATTAAAAATTAAAACCACTAAATATATGAGTAAATATGTTTGGATAATTAGTTCAGTTATATAAAACAAATGATTCACAACTTCAGTGATTTTCATGAATTTTCAATATAATTGTAATAATATTTATTAATTCATTTTACTATTTTAATATCCAAGGATCCAAAAACTCAATCCTAGACATTAGATGCTAACAATATTGAGGAAAAGAGATGTGGCATGAAGTAACTATAAAATAATGTTGACTCCTAATTTTTTAATGTGTGAATTTTGCTAAGCTACAATCCCTATTTAGTCAATCAAACACTAATGTAGGTGTTGCTGTGAAGGTGTTTAATCACAGATGTGATTAAAATCTACAATTAGTTGACTTTAAGTAAAAGAGATTTTCCCAGATAAGCTGAATGGGCCTGATTTAATCATTTGAAATGCCTCAAGAGCAGAGCTAAAGCTTCCCTGATAAAGAAGAAATTGCATCTATGGACCATAGTTCAGCCTGCCTTTCGTGACCCTGCCTGGTGTATTAGGGACTTTCCTAACCAGCCCCCACAATCCTTCAAGCTAATTCCGTACAATAGACCTGTTAATTTATGACTCCTTTGGTCGGCTTCTATAGCTGAAGCTTGACTGACTGAATTATGCACACTCAGTTTGTGTGCACAAATATGTACCTGTGTAGGGTTATACATATGCATGTATTCAGGTGTATTAATAGAATGGGCATATAATCTATACCCCTCTGATAGGTTGACACTTTTTTTTTTTAAATCCTGAGGACAAAAGAGTGGCCAGCAATCAGCTAGGTGAAGTGGTGGGGGCTGGACAGAGTGTCAGAAGCATACAAAACATCCTGTGTAATGGCCTGGAGATCAGTGTGAGTAGGCTGCTGTCTAGGAACATGAGATGGCTATGGAGCCAAGAGTGCAAGTCACAGAGGAGCAAGAGACTATGATACTGCTCAGACCCCACTGAATTAACCCTTCCTGAAAACTTTGTATTTTAACTCAGGTTAATGTGACTAAATCTTGAATCTGCCCTTCTAGGGTCTGTGACCTTGGTCAAGTCCCTTGGCTTTGGTAGTATCAGAACTTCATTAGTTTTGCCTTCAGTATTAATTTTCCCTCCAGTACTTTTAAAAAATACTTAAGGAAGTGACCTGTTTTCCTAAAGGCCTGCACAAAGTAGGTACACCCAGGAAAGCTGGTGGGTTGGTGAGTGTCCAGGGCCCTATAGTGAAGGAGGACAGCATCTCAGGCTTATTATTCAGCCATGACCACAAAAGCTGGCTTAGACCTGTGCCCATCACCTCATATGGGCAGCTGAGAACACTGCAAAGGCAACAATCAGGATGGAAAATTCCCCCTTCCAAGTTCTTGAAAAAGCTATTCCCTGGCACTCAGGTGAAATGGGAGAATTTTGTTTGTGTGATTCTAGGCAAGAGAAGTATGTTGTTTTTCTGGAGGAAGAGGAACAGTTTATGATTAGAGGGATATTTCCTTAGGTTTTTTTTAAAGATATAATTGACATATAACATTAGTTTCAAGTGTACAAATAATTATTTAATTTTTAAATATATTGTAAAATGAACACCACAATAAGTCTAGTCTACTAAGTCTAGTCGATATCTATCACCACACAGTTAGTTTTTCTTGTGATGAGAACTTTTAAGACCCACTCTCTTAACTTTAAAATATATGACACAGTATTATTAACTATAAGCACCAAAGTGTACATCACATCCCTTTGACTTACTTATTTTATAATTGGAAATTTGTACCTTTTGATCCTTTTCACCCATTTTGCCCACCATCTACTTCCCACCCCCCACATCTGGCAGCTACCTCTCTGCTTTTTCTCAATGAGCTTAATTTTGTTTTGTTTCATTTCATTTTTCAAATTCTTCATATAAGTGACATCAAAAGGTAGTTGTCTTTATCTATCAGACTCATTTCAGCTTGCATAATGCCCTTGAGGTCCATCCATGTTGTCACAAATGGCAAAATTTCCTTCTTTTTATAGCTGAGTAATATTATATTTTCTTTATCCATTAATCTGTTGATGGACACTCAGGATATTTCCATATCTTGGCTACTATATATGATGTTTCGATAAACACGGAGGTGAAGATAACTTTTCAAGTTAGTGGTTTTATTTTCTCCCAATAAATACCTAGAAGTGGAATTTCTGGATTATATGGTAGTTCTATTTCTCATAATTCTCTGATCTACATAATTATCATATTAATAAAACTACTGAAAATGGAACCTTAGTCTCAGTTTGAATTCTCAAAATAGCACTTTGGTTACAAGGTCTTAACCTTTCTTTTTATCTCAATAGTCATTTTTCTTTCTGATTTTGTAAATGTACTACCCAATTGCTGCACATAGATCACTCTGTGCCCTGTCTTAAACTATAATCTTCCATATGGAAGGGTGCCCACATTCAGTTATGACATCATTCCATAGATCTGTTTTGCTACTGATCTGCTCTTTCAGCATATTCAGCAGGTTATGGGGTGTGGTATGTATGTATGTGTGTAGAATTTAATTTTAATTTCACCGTAGTTAATATACAGTGTAATATTCATTTCAGGTATATAATATACTGATTCTACAATTCTATATATTACTAAATGCTCATCATGGTAAATAAACTCTTAATTTCCTTCACCTATTTCACTCACCCTTCCACCCACCTCCCCTCTGGTAACCATCAGTTTGTTCTCTGGGTTAAGAGTCTGTTTAAGGGGAGGGCACCTGTGTGGCTCAGTTGGTTGGGCGGCCAATTCTTAGTTTTGGCTGAGGTCATGATCTCAGTCTCTTTCTCCCTCTCTCTCTGCTCCTCCCCTCACTTGTGCAATCTCTCTCTCTCTCTCTCTCTCAAATAAATAAATCTTTAAAAAGAGTCTGTTTTTTGGTTTGTCTCATTTTTCCTTTGTTCATTTGTTTTGTTTCTTAAATGCCACATATAAGTAAACTTATAAAACATTTGTCTTTCTCTGACTTATTTCACTTAGCATAATATTCTTAGCTCCACCCATGTTGTTACAAATAACAAGATTTCATCCTTTTTTATGAGTAATATTTATGAGTAATATTTATGAGTAATATTTATGAGTAATATTTCATTGTATATATACCACATCTTTACTCATCTATTGATAGACTCTTGGGCTGCTTCCATAATTTTGCAATTGTAAATAATGCTGCAATAAACATAGGGATTAATATATCTTTTTAAATTAGTATTTTCATTTTTTTTGGTAGATACACAGTAGTGGAATTACTAGATCATATGGTAGTTCTATTTTTAATTTTTTAAGGAAGCTCCATGATGTTTTCCACAGTAGTTGCACCAGTTTGCATTCCCACCAATAGTTCATGTGGGTTCTTTTTTTTCCACATTCTCTCCAACACTTGTTTCTTGTGTTTTCGATTTTAGACATTCTGACAGGTATAAGATGATATTTCTTTGTAGTTTTGATTTGCTGTACCCTGATGATGAGTGATACTGAGCATCTTTTCATGTATTTGCTGGCTATCTGCATGTCTTCTTGGGAGAAATTTCTGTTATGCCTTCTGCCTATTTTTTTTCTAAGATTTTATTTATTTATTTGACAGAGAGAGAGACTGTGAGAGAGGGAACACAAGCAGGGGGAGTGGGAGAGGGAGAAGCAGGCCTCCCACTGAGCAGGGAGCCTGATGCGGGACTCGATCCCAGGACGCTGGGATCATGACCTGAGCCAAAGGCAGACGCTTAACGACTGAGCCACCCAGGCGTCCCGCCTTCTGCCTATTTTTTAATTGGATTCTTTTTTTTTTTAATTTTGGTTTGTATAAGTTCTTTATATATTACGGATACTACCATTTTTTGGATATGTCATTTGCAAATATCTTCTCCAATTCAGTAGGTTGTCTTTTCATTGTGTTGATTGTTTCCTTTGCTGTACAGAAGCTTTTTATTTTGATATAGTCCCAATAGTTTATTTTTGCTTTTGTTTCTCGCCCTTAGAAGACTTATCTAGAAAAATGTTGCCATAGGTGATGTCAGAGAATTTACTGCCTGTGTTATCTTGTTGGAATTTTATGGTTTCAGGTCTCGTAGTTAGGTCCTTAATCCATGTTAAGTTTATTTTTCCTTATGGTGAATAAAGTGGTCCAGTTTCATTTGTTTACGTGTAGCTATCCAGTTTTAACATCACCATTTGTTGGAGAAACTGTCTTTTTCCCACTGCATATTCTTGTCTCCTTTGTTGAAGATTAATGGACCATATACTTCTGGGTTTATTTCTGAGCTCTCTATTTTGTTCCATTGATCTATGTGTCTATTTTTGTGCCAGTACCATTCTGTTTCAATTAGCGCAGCTTTGTCATATATCTGGAAATCTGGGATTGTAATACCTCCAGTTTTATTCTTCTTTTCAAGATCACTTTGGCTCTTCTAGGCTTTTGTAGTTATATACAAATTATAGCATTATTTCTTCTAGCTCTGTGAAAAATGATCTTGGTATTTTGATAGGAATCACATTAAACATGTAGATTGTTTTAAGTAGTATGGGACATTTTAACAATATTTGTTCTTCCAATCCATGAGCAGGGAATATCATTCCATTTGTTTGTGCCATCTTCAATTTTTTTCATTAATGTTTTATAGTTTTCAGAGTATAAGTCTTTCACCTCCTTGGTTACGTTTATTCCTAGGTATTTTTTTTTTTTTTTGGTGCAATTGTAAATGGGATTGTTTTCTTAATTTCTCTTTCTGCTACTTCATTATTAGTGTATAGAAATGCAACCCATTTTTGTGTATTAATTTCTTACCTTGCTACTTTACTGAATTAATATATAAGTTCTGATAATTTTTCAGTGGAGACTTTAGGGTTTTCCATGTATCTCATCATGCTATTTTGCAAATAGTGAAAGTTTTATTTCTTCCTTAACAATTTGGATGTCTTTTATTTATTTTTCCTATCTGAATGCCTTGGCTAGGACTTCCAGTACTATATTGAATAAAAGTTGTAAAAATGGACATCCTTGTCCTAGTCTTGATCTTAGGGAAAAAGTTCTCAGTTTTTCACCATCGATGTTAGCTATGGGCTTTTCATATATAGCCTTTATTATATTGAGATATGTTCCCTCTAAACCTACTTTGTTGAGGGTTATTACCATGTATGGATGTTGTACCTTGTCAAATGCATTTTCTGCATCTATAGAAGAGATTGTAATGTTTTTATTCTTTTTTCTGTTGGTGTTATGTATCAGATTGATTGCTTTGTGAATATTGAACCACTTTTGCATCCCAGGAATAAATCCTACTTGATTGTGGTAAATGATTTTTTAATGTATTGTTGGATCCAGTTTGCTAATATTTTGTTGAGGATTTTTGCATCTATTCAGAACTACAAGAGGCCTGTAGTTCTCTTTTTTTGGTAGTGTCTTTACCTGGTTTTAGTACCCAGATAATGCTGACCTTATAGAATGAATTTGGAAGTTTTCCTTCCTTTTCTGTTTTTGGAGTAGTTTGATAAGAATTGGTATTAACTCTTCTTTAAATGGGTGGTAGAATTCACCTGTGAAGCTTCCTCCTGGACTTTTCTGTCTTGGGAGATTTTTTTATTACTCAATTACTGATTACTGGCAATTGGTCTGTTCAAATTTTCTATTTCTTTCTGATTCAGTTTTGAAAGTTTATATGTAAGGAACAAAAGCAGTAAAATCTATACATATATAAAATCCAGTCTAAGGATTCACAAAATAAAAGGATGTGAAGAATAAAAACAGATGTGATGTGGCCTCTTCTCTACATTTGGCTTTGGACAGTCTTTCTGCCAGACTTTGGGTCATTTTCTTGGTTATTTACACTGGTGTAGGTGTTGTCTAGTTGTATCCATGGGATGAGGTGAGCTTAGGATCCTCCTATTCCACCATCATCCCCAGACAGGGCATGGCATTTTCTTTTTTTTGTCTCTAGATTTTTTTAGAGAAACCATCAGTTGTACTACAAACATCTATTCACCCATTGCCATTTCCGGAATTACAAAAACATTTCTCTGTGCTCACTTCAGTATCCCAATTTTAATCATCCATCAATTTGTAGGAGTTAGTTATCCAAAATAACCTGTCAGTATGTTTTAAGTCCTCAAGTTCATTTCACCTTTAGCAATAATTTCACCAAATATAGTCCATATATCTAAGCTATAATTTTCAAATACTTTTATTATTTAAACACAGATACTAGTCTTCTGCCCTTGATATTTAATTGCATATTTAATTCACACTGTAATCACATGACTTAAGAAAGATATGTGGTTCTACTAAATAAAGACACAGAGTTCTACTAAAAACTCCCTGTGTTTTATGTCAAGTAATTAAACCCAGATGTCTTAATTTTAAGCCAATAACATACCAATTTTGGACTATCTAGTGATTCAGCACCTCCCATGTTCCTACAACTTTGCCATTACTGTGGTATCTGAATAGTAGAGCGATATATCTTTGTTTTTTCTTGTTTTTGAACTATTCTGAAAGAAGATTGTGGTGAAAAATACAGAGGATAAAACTGTTACTGTATATAATATAAAATTATATATATATCCCAGAATTATCAAATTTCTCTATCAATGCAATAGGACTCTTCTATGAGTTATGCTGCAAAGTCTAAGGCAACATTCTTGACAATTTTTCAAGGAATTGGAGTCAAATACAATTAAAGTATGTAAAGCAATATGAAATGTGCATACCAATTTTCAAGAAGACAATTTGGTCTTAGAAATGTTTTGATGGACTTCAAATCACACAATTCAATTTTACATCTGTCAAGCTATGAAAATCAATTCATATTTTAGAACCATCATCTATAAATTCCTTAAGGGAAGGTATGTCCCAAATCAATTTTGTGATTATTACCTACTTCTTTGTAATCTTTGGATCTATTCTTAGTATAATGTAAGTCATGTACATGAAAAATTGCAGTAACTCAAAACAATAAGCCTTGTTTTGGGCAATAGTGTTTTGAATGTTTTAAGAAAGTTGGTTCTGCTATCTAACATACATAGATTACCATAATTAATGAGAGCTGTGCAATTCATCCATGGTATCATAATTTTTTATTGTGTCATTCCTGAGAAATTCAAAGTTGTATGCACTTTTTGAATTCCTTTGTATAAAGAAAAAGTAGATCACATTTTCATAAAAAACTGTTTTAGAAAATATAATTTTTTGTAAAAATTCTTTTCCTTTGTTGTTGCAATTTTTCTTTCTTAAGCAGACAAGTATTATTTTTGTTTGTTCTGTAAGAACATTATGGAAAAACTCTTGAAAGAAATCTTAAACAGGAATCTGAGTTTTCTTTTGAAGGCAACAGTTTATAGAGGGAAAATATGTGCTTGAGAAGCAAACAAAAACCACAACAAAATCTCTTTAAGCCAAAGGACAAAAGAAAAAATATATTATAAAAAATATATACAAGTCTTTCATTTTCCAAAGTACTTAAAATGAACCTTTAGTGTCATATTTTCCATAATTTATAAACTGTCTTTCCCCTATGGAAATTCAACATTCTTGGTTTTACTTTACTCATTGGTCTTTATCTTCCTCACTGGCTCCTCTTTCTTTCTTCAAAAGAATATATTCTGCAAGCTGAAAAGCATTTTCATCACTTCTTTAAAATCTATACTCCTTAACGAGACCATTTTCAATTTTCAAATATTGACTTCTATCTCCATATTTCAGACAAACCTTCAAATTAAATTATCCCTAAAGCTTCTTTATAGCAAAACATCAAACTCATCCCTGTCCAAAATGTGCTTTTTCTCTCAATTCCTCTATCTGTCTATCTGTTGGGACAGAATTAAACTAATAATATAATGCCTCACTCTTAGTACCTAGAAAATGTAGAATGAATCCCATCACAGTTTTCCTACTACTTACACTGAAAACTCATATTTTTTCGTGCCCTGTTCTCTCTCTTCACAGACTGAGGTTTAACTTCTTCTAATTTTTTTTCTTGGGATCCTTCTTTTACATTGACTACATGAATGAATTATTCCAAATGACAATTAAGAAAAATAAATGGTCCTATTATATGTTTTCTCATATACCTGAGAATATCAGCATCCGATTAATCTTCTAAAATACAAATTTTAATGTTTTTTATTAAAATTTCTCAATGGTAAAGTAGGGGAAAAGGAATGAACATGCAGAGCACAGAATATTTTTAGGGTAGTGAATATACTCTGTGTGATATCATCTATGAGAGATATGTGCATTAATACATTTGCCCAAACCCACAGAATATAAAATACCAAGTGTGAACCCTAAGGTAAACTATGGGCTTTGGGTGATTATGATTTATCAATGTAGGTTCATCAGTTGTAACAAATGTACCACTCTGGTGGAGGATGTTGGAAATACAGGAGACTATGCATAGATGGGGGTAGGATGTATCTGGGAAATCTCTGTATCTTCTTCTCAATTTTGCTGTGAACCTAAAATTGCTTTAAAAATTTTTAAAAATTAGTAACTTTTAAAGTTATTTTTATTAATTTTTTTCAATGGATACTTAGTCTTCTTGGTTTTCCACCTAGTAATCTTAATATTATAAGCCCTGAACAATGTGCTTGTTTTTCTGTCTCCATCTGCTTTTGTTCCCATTGTGTCACTACAATTCTAACCAAACTGATTTTCTCACTGCACTTTAAATTTCTTACAAAGATTTCATTCCTTTAGGTACATTGTGCTTTCTATTGTCCAATTCTTAATAATCTCTCTCCTATGTCCTCATGTATACAAATCTTACTAATGTTTAAAAGCCCAACACACATTTCACTCATTTTGGGAAGATTTTTCTGAACATACTGCCCTATGATAGTCTCCCTCACCCCTTGTGAAGGCACTAAAACATGCTGGGCTTTGGTAACAGAACTGAATCTAAATGTTAACTCTGTGTCTTACTATCTTGTGACCTTGGACACATTTCCTGATTTCTTTTTTTTTATATTTTCAGATTCCTTAAGCATTAGAATGGGACAGTGTATTTAATTCACATCATTTCATAAAGACTGGTTTAACTCTATATGTACATGTGTGTACATATGTGTGTTTGCATACAGTTTCTTGTATATAGACATAATAAGTGTTCAATGCATTGTACCTACAATTATTTCTTTTTTTGTACCTGCAATTGTTTCTAAAGCACTTTTTATCTTTTCTATTCATTTAATCATCAATTACATATTTAGCAGATATAATGTCACATTTATAGATGCTGTCCCAGTTCTCTCCACTTTTCTATGTATAAGTTCAGTATTTTAGTTATTTTCAATACCTCACAACACCAAACAGAGAAGTCACTTAATAAATATCTTTTGACTTTAGTGGAATAAAATTTCCTCCTCAACCTCTGCCTAGGATGGTAAAGTTTTATACATAGTAGCAAATCCTGAGTTGTATATGCCTAGATTGTAGACTTAGGGAAACTCAGAGAAAATACCCTTAAAAATTGATCTCAAGAACATTGAAAGAATAATTCCTGATTAGAATATTGCCCCAATGCAGTATAAAAAGCTCTAGCTTGATGTTACTATAAAGTTCCCATTCGTTGAATATCAGCTCAGTGCTTTTGATCAAGTGATATAAATTTTCTAGGTATCCACTTTCTCCTCTACAAAATGGAAATAATATAACACCATTGTTACATAGAACTTTGAAAACCAATTGAGTAATAATAGTTGATATCAAAGTAATTCACGAAGCTACACTGTACATAAAAAATGTTGTCGTCAGTACTTGTGCATCGAGCTAAAGAAAATAAGATTTATTTTCATTTGCAGCACTTTGTACCTCCATGGTGATGATTATGGTCTAAAATGTAAGGGAATGTAGCAAGCATGTCTTATGGAAGGACACAGGACATTAGAACTGGGAAGGAAGGGAGATGGCACAAGGTCCTAGATGTCACAAGATGGTGGGAGAAGTCCATAAAAAATAGATAAAGAAGGAATTAAAACAGATGTGAATGATCACATTGAGATTTAAAAAAAAAAACTAAGACTAGAGAAGATTGGAAGGTAACCCATTAACGTCATTTAGGTTTCAGATGGTCAATAAAGCCTTCAATTTTAAGAAGACCTAGAAAGATTTCTAGGTGGCCAAAGAATTTTAGGGAAACTATCTTCCAGATATACAGCTATGCAAATACAGTAACAACTTTTTCAAGGCTAGGAACATGGAAAATTAATATATCAACCCTGGAAATAATGTAGGATTTTGTATTTTAGCCATATAAACTGAATATATTATTTATTTGGGTTGAGTTCTTACATAATAAGCATTACCTAAGTATAAAAGAATTCCTTAAAGTACCATTTATAAAATAAGAGGAAATATTAACAAGTTCTAATCATGCAGCTGCTGGACCCAAAACATAGCATGGTGGTCAAGAGCAGGTCCTCAAATCTGAAACAATGGCTATTCAGCATTTATTTCAAGAAAGCACAAGTGAAAATTTGGTAGAAAATAAAGCATGAAACGAAGAACTATTTTATCATGTGTGGGTTTTAATACCCAACAACTAATAGATGTCAAATACTACTACTCTTTTACCTGGAAAAAAAAAAAAAGTAGAAATATTAAAAAAAAAAAAAAAAAAGCCTGTGTGTATTTTTTTATATATATTTATTCACCATTGCTCTATTTTTAGATGTGTAGAAAACTATTTTATAATTCGCTAAAAATAATTTCTAAGAGTTCCGCCAGTGCTTTTTGTCTTTTTCCATATGGCATGGGTCTTACTTTAGAGTAGATTGGATGACTTGACTTTAATTATTATGACTCTGAGTGAAATACTCCAAACAGGTTAACCAGAGGCTGAACAAAGTAAGAGCCTACTATGAAATGTACATATGCAATGCACACTGTGATTCATCAGGGTTTTCTGGTTTTGGTTAATAAATTCCCATGATTGGATAAGAAGTCTGGAAAAGCTTTTTCAACAATATAGCAAGAAATCAGCTGACCAGACTCATAAACAGCTTATAACATAACAAGGAGGAATGATGCTAAATCAACATTTGACAAAGAGAAATGTGAACCTGTAAATAGGGTTCTGGCAAATACTCATGTAAGTTATTTTAAGTGAAAATTTGAACTGAAGTTGATTGAAAAGCTATTTGGGAAATGTATTGATATTTTTAGGCATTAAATATCATCTTATATGGAAATCACTTAAAATCAACTAAAGGACATCAAAATGGGAAGGGAGGGATGTGTTGCAATTTATCCTAGAAATAATAGCAGAAATGATAGACATTAAAATATTGAGATCAGGGGTGCCTGGGGGGCTCAGTTATTAAGCGTCTGCCTTTGGTTCAGGTCATGATCCCAGGGTCCCGGGATGGAGCCCCACATTAGTCTCCCCGCTGAGCAGGAAGCCTGCTTTCCCTCACTCCCCTTGCTTGTGTTCCTGCTCTTGCTGTCTCTCTCTCTGTCAAATAAATAAATAAAATCTTTTAAAAAATAAAATATTGAGATCACATTTTATCACCAATACCAAATACTCAAAGAGTAGTTTACATACATTTAATGTAAATGCTAATATTGGTGGATTATTTTATTACCAAATCACATAACTATTTCTACCTAGGCTGTGTGTCAAATGTCTAAAAATAGTATATAGGAGCACCTGGGTGGCTCAGTTGGTTGAATGTCCAACTTGATTTTGGCTCAGATCAGGATCTCAGGGTTGTGAGATGGAACACAAGTCAGGCTCCAAGCACAGTGAAGAGTCTGTGTTCAGTGCAGAGTCTGCTTGGGATTCTCACTCTCTCTCTCCCTCTGCCCCTCCCCTGGCACTTGCTCACTTGCTCTCTTTCTCTCTCTAATAAATAAATAAAATCTTTTTTAAAATAACATGTAACTCTTTTTTACATAGAGGAAAGCTGAAAATAATATTGCTCAGTGATGATGCCCCACACTGCTATAAACTTCTCATTTTCCTGAACAGTCTATCCAAATTATATTAGCAGTAGTGTAAAATAAGTAACTTTTCTTGTCAGATCATAATCTAATTATCTTCCATTGATATATCAATAATAGTCCTTGTAGAAATTGAGGTAATGATTTGCCTTTGCACTAATAAGGTGCAGAAATACAATGACTAAAGTTTCAGAACAGTGTGTCCACATTTAGGCATTTTAGTTCCAAATAGTTTTAGTTAGAATTCTCAAATTCACACCTCAAAATCAAAGGACCATTTAAAAATAACTCAATTAACATACTATAAGCAAAATTAAAACTAGATTTATCAATCGGTTAAATTAAAAACATAAAGTAATTACAGATACTTAGAGGTAAATGTTAAAAACATAAACTGAATTTCCATTGCCTCCTTACCAAAGAACACAAATTGTTTGCTAGTCTAGGATACTAGTTCTATGCCTCAATTCATTTATATTTCACAATTTGTCTTAGCTAATTATTCTTTCAGTTAATGTCATAGGGTACATTGGAGGATCAAACATATTTCCACAGCAAGAGTCACCATTTCCCATTTTCCTTTTTTTTTTTTTTCCTCCATTTTTCATACCATAAATAGATCTGGCTTATCTAGATTCAGCAACTCTGGCTTGCCCTCTGCTTTCACCAGTTCCTTTTTCCCCCTCTTTTTTTCTGCCATGTTTTCCCCCTCTTCTTTTCTGCCATGTTTTTCCCCCTCCTACTTGACTTTCTTCAGACTCATTGTTAGCACACCTTTATCTCTAGTTCTCTCTTTCTGACGCTACTTCCTTCCTATTCACATTTCCTTTCCCTACATTCCTTTCATATTTCAAGAATTCTCAACTTCTTTCAGATGTTGTCCTTCTTTACAGCTTGATGGGAGGGCTCTTTGCCCCTTAGGAAACTTCCATTACAACACTTTAAGAGGAAAGATTGGGCATTGCCACCAGGAGGACAATTTTTGCTAAGAACCAAACAAATCTTCTATACCGTTTTCTATTTCTTCAGTTTAAGGTAACTCCCAGTAGAGTAAAAGCCACATATCAAATAGCAGCCCCCAAGGAACTGCAGAAATTGAGTTCAGTGTATCTGAGGCATGGAAATTGCTGTTTTACATTCCTCTTCTTTAATCTATTCTTACCTTCAGTTTCCCTTACATTCCTTTTGACGAACCTTAGGAATGCCTTGACACAGGATCATGTACTCTGTTATCTGTGGGAGGATGTGGGAATAGAGAAGATAGTAATGAGAAGGAAAAAAATGCTGATGCATTTAACCTCTGGACAGGGTTAGCAATCTCCTCAGTGGTACAAATGTAGTTGATGTTCACTGAAATCTTCACTCCTCAGGAGCACTTTCTTGGCTACAACAGTAGACTCTTGTGTAAGCTAAATAGTGAGCATAAGTTAAAATCTCCATTAGGAAGATTCCATATAGAGAACTGAGAATTAATGGAGGAATAAACAGAGTAGAGAGAGAGAAAAGGTAAACAAAACAATGAAAGAGGTAAAAATGGCCAAGTAATCCAATTGTTTTTTTCAAGACTGGACTGTCTCCAGATTACTAACACTGTATCCTGTGAGGATCAGGGAGAGTTATTTCTGCTTGTCCCTTTGTAAATACAATTCTTTTTTAAGTCTCAAAGAAAAAGAGTAGGTAAAGATAAGTCAGGACTTGAAAGAATGTTTCAAGAATGGACAGAAAAAAATGGGGCATGGTCTTAGCATTTCAAGTTCTCAAGTATAAAATAAAAATTCTTCATGATCTCAAATTCTCCACTTATAGAAGAAACTCATTGAGCATATTTAATAATAATGATAATTCATATTTTATATATAACAGGCACTGTGCTAACACTTGCATATATTATGTCATCTAATAGTCACAACAACCTAACATTGTTTTGAGTGTTATAAATTCTTCCCATTTTATACATAAAGAGACAGAGGAACCAAATAACTTGACCAATATTATATATCTGATAGGCGATTTTGCTGCTACTTACAATCTTAGTCCAAAGCCCAGCACCTAAACCACTAGATTATGTATCTTGTCTCTGTCTCCCCAAATATTTCTTCAAAAAGCAGTACTCCTTTGACAACCAAATAACCTACACATTATTCTCATGAAATCTAGACGGTTTTTACATACATTTTGGATATAGATCTGACTTTCATAAAAGCTATTCAGTAATTATCTCTTATAGAATTATATTTATATTATATATTCTCAGGGAGTTAGTTATATTTATATGGATGTGAAGCTCTCATGCTTGCAGCTGTTTTACCCCCATCTTAGGAAGACCTAAGATGGACAAAGAGAAGTTAGATATTAATGGTGGCAGCTGTTTTGCCACCATGACAGTAGACCCCAAGTGAAATAGGAAAAAGAGCTAAGGTGGCCAAAGAGAAGCTAGATATTAATGATTCTGCAGGAACACTTATGTCAAGTACCATCTGAAGCCATATTTTTCCCAAGATAGTTCAATAATGTAAGTCAGGCCATTTGGAGTATTCTGAATCTTGAAGTAAAAATGGTCGTATCTGACATTTCCCTTCCAGGTTATAAATAGTAGTTGTATAATTGCCCCAAATCAGAAACAACAGCGTATCCATGAATAAGAAAGTAGATAAACAAATTATAGTCTATCCATATCATGGAACTGACATATACAATAACATGCCTGAACATCAACAATTTTGTTGCATGAAAAAAGCCAGAAAGAAAAGAGAAAATACTGTAAGAATCTATTTATATGAAAAATTAGAAAGTGTGGGTGCTCTCAGAAGTGGGAGGTGAATTGATTTGAAAAGGACAGAAAGAATGTTTTGAACTGATGGAAAATTTTATATCTTGTTTTGGGTAGTAGTTTTATGGGAATATCCACTTTCAAACTTATCAATTAAGATTTATGCATTTTATTTTACATTAATTATTTTTCAATTTCCAAAGGTGATATCCTATTCTGCTATTTATATCACTAATATTTGTATCTTCTAGCCAATATGTTAGCTAATAGTGATATGTGGATATATAATTTAAAATTAAAATTAAATAAAATTAAAAATTAATTTCCTTAGTTGCATTAGCCATATTTCAAGTGCTCAGTAAACGCATATAGCTAGTGGCTACTGTATTGATCAGTGCAGATATAGAACATTCTTGTCATTGCAGAATATTCTGTTGGGCAGTGGGTTGTAATAGAACACATTCATTCAGTGTTTGAGCAATAACTATTTTCTGTTGGTGATAATGATTTCATTGATTCCACTAATACTCTCTCTTTTATTTTTCCTCTTTTTTAAATTTTTTTCCTCTTTTTTGACAAAATGTCCCATCATTTCCTCCTTCATTTTATTCTTTGCTTACTTCAACTTGACTTCTGTTCCTACTCCCTTCAGAAAAGGTAAGATGTTACTAGTGAACAACTAATCACAAAATTCAGTCAACCTTTCTTGGACTCACGCCACTGGAAATTTCAGCAGCCTTTAGGAGTGACCCCTCTCCTTTTCAAAACTCTCCTTTCCTTAGTTATCTGTAAGTCCCACCTGCATTTTCTTCTATCTGATTCTTCCTTCTGTTTTGTTATTGCCTCTTCCTGCTTCAGCCTTATCTAGACTTGGTTAGAATTCTCCAATACTCATTATTATTTCAAGTAATTTTTCTGAGCATGAAATGCTTCCTTCAATGAGAACCTTACCCAGAATCATAAACAAATAAAAATAGACCCTTCACAAATTCTCTGGTTGATTAAAAGACGAGTTACCCAGAGGACCACACCTTATATCCCCACTCCAACCATTGTCTTGACTTTAAAACAAGATAACTCTTCTACTCTCAAATCACAGTTAGCCACAGGCTAATTGACTAATTATTCTCTTATCCAAACTGGCACTTGAGTTTTAACTCTACCTCCTCAATTGGACATTCCTTACATCTTTATTAAAAATGTCGTCTAAAATAGGGTATGTTTTGAGCAACTTTATAATCCTGCTAAATGCATCCCCATCTGGTTTCCCTTATTTATTCCTTCTTAATAATTTATTCCTACCCATGTTAGTAGTAAGCTTATGTACCCTCTTCTTTGATGTCTTCCTTGATCACGTTGATCAACATTGTACTTTCCATTCTCTCAACAATAATAGAACCTGTTATGGAACCGTATATGGTCATTGAATCATACCATATCTTGATTTGCAATTAAATGTTACTGTGTAATTACCAAAAAAAAAAAAGTAAATGAGCGGCTACCTATATTATAATGCATAACAAAATGTCAGTTGTCATCATTATTATGTATATATCTTTTCTAGAAACCTAGACAGTAGGGCTTTTAATAATAGAAAAATGTATCAAATAAATTTAGTATACACCAACAGTGCCTACCAGGGTTTTATATACATATTATTTATCTGTACAGCACATATTGATTAAAGATGATACTTTGTTCTACACATTTTGGTAATTAGTAAACTTCAAAGATTTTAATTACAACATATGCGAACAATTTGAATGCAAATAGGAACAATAGAGTATAATCCTTTGCTAGATGAAAGAAGAATATAGAGGAAATCAGCTCTAAATTTTTTAACATCAATGCCTGTTGTTTATTTGATGTTTAACTCCCATGTAAACAATATTTAAAAGAAAACATAAGAGCTCATTGTCAAATCAAACATAGTTTCTTGAAACAAAGAGCTAGGACACAATGATACAAGTTGCAGTTCATCCTACAAGCCAACTGATCCAAGCAGCCTTTTCTCTCCCCTTTGGCAGATGGTACTCGTTATGATTGCTCTCAAATGAGAGTGGTTTGAAGCAGGCTTGTATTTACAATTATGGCTCTCACATAAGGAGGTTTACTAGGGTTATAAAGCTAATTAGCTCTGTCCACATCTCAATATTTTTTGTTCCTCTAGCCCACAGTCATTTTGGCAATCATAGAAAGAGGACAGTCTTGGGAAAGGGCAGAGAAAAGTTGAGAATATAGATAAAGCTCTTATGTGCTATTCTTTTTTAAAAATTAAGTTAAAAAATAATCTTAAAAGCATTGCATTGTTACAAAAACTCACAGAGCATATGACAATTCAAGGCACAATGAGACATGAATATTTCTACATAAGAAATAAATATGTAAGATCTAGGTTTCAAACCTATGCTTGTCTATATTTTCTGACACAGCCATAGTTGAAAGGTCTGAGGTGATATATATCCTTTGATGGGTCCTTAAGCACAGAAAGATGGAGTTCAGTTGAGGAAGATCTGACTGATGATATATCCCACTAAGGAATCCTTTTTTTGTTTGTTTGTGTTTCTCCTAGTTTTGGAAAAAGAATACAAATGCACCAATACCAAGATATATTGTTATTATAAAATACTGAGAGTGTGAGGACAGGGAAAAGAAGTGAACACTGACTTAAGTTTTACAAATGGGAGCTGCATTCCTGAACAAAGTTAAGCTAATAAGCCAATCACTATCCACCTACAGACAGGGCAAAATTCAATCAGAAGCAAAGGTATGTTAAAAAGAAAGTCGCTACATGTCATTGATTTTTAATAGTTGCCATATAAATAAAATCTCCATAATCAAGATACAGTAGACATATTCTCTGGCAGGCTCACAAAAAGGAAAGAGTCTCAAAGAAGCCGTTTATATCCATGAAATTATGGAACTTGGCCTTCTAACACATGGAATTCCTGCATCTCTGCCTGTATTTACTAGACAACATTACTAAACCTTCATTGCTAACCCTCAGAAAAGAGTGTCTTTATATATAATTATTAGTGTTTTAATTCCCATTCGCTGGTTAGATGAGGAAATTTCTAAACAAATTCATTGTAATGAATATATTCTGTCCTACAACAGCTTTATGTTTACTTCATCTTAGAATTCATCGAACGAAAATGCTCTTCCATACAGCCAACCAATAGGTATTCTTTCTTCCGCCCTCCTGCTCTATTTTGATTTTACTGAGGAACATTTTATTTCTGGATACATAGATAATTCTTAAGTATCAAGTGTACCCTAAACACTTAGATACTGTTTTGTTTCTTAATTTTATGCTAAGTATCTTTTTATTAAGAAGGTGAAATGAGAGATTGCAAAAATGGGTATTTCTCTTGTTCACTGTTTTTAACTTGTTCACTGTTGTTACTTGTTCACTGTCGTGCACTGTCGTTAACTCTCTTATTTAAGTACAAAGAATGCAGGTAACAACTTCCACTAGTCAAGCAAAATTTTGAAATGTATGAACCAAAGCAACTTTCTTTAGAAAGAAAATGACAGTAAATAGCAGAAAGTATATTTTATCCTAACATTCATCAGTATGCTAACTTGAACTTAAAGGATTTTAGCAATATATGGAAATGAAAATCTTATATTTTGTAGAACAAAGATTTATCTCCAGAAAATGCCACAACTCTTAGTAATCTTCTTAAGACTATTATCATTAGTCTTTAGTTTACAGATACTCTGGAATTGCCACAATATTCTTTAGTTTGAAAATATATATTTTTAAAAAATATATATGTATATTTCAAATAAGAACAGGGAAAGATTTAGAAAAATAAAAAGTTACAAAAGAAGTACAAACATTTCAACAAGGTGCATATTTGGAAAAACAAATTTCAAACATTTGCAGTTTTGATCAAGAGAATACCATATTTAGCTCATTGATGAAACTGAGGAAATTTAAACATTGGAAATTAACAAACAGTATTGTCTAAAAATTATTTCTAGAATGTATAAAACAGTGAACTAAATGTCAGTATGAGTTGAAAAGCTCTTAACATTAATAATAGATAAAATCTAGACTAGTGAGACAGTCATCAAACCAGGGTCTGTATGACAGTTAATCTACATTTCTAACCAAGAAATTCTTAAACTGTATTCTGTTTAACTTGGGTAATTGTCATTCAACACTAATTTTTAAAGTTAATTTTTCACATGTAGAAGGTTGTTGTTGTTTTAAGCTTTAAAGACACCATATATTAATTTGGCCTCAAAATTTGACATATCATGTTTTTAATCTTATTTATAATTTTAAATGCTATGTGCAATAGTCTAAAAGACTCTATAATTATAGATTAACTGAATACACTAAACCATTATTATATTATATTATATTATATTATATTAATCAGTTCCAAAATACATACACTTGCATAGTACTTCATTTAAAGCACTTAGAAGCAAGGGCAATGCTTTCTGTTTACTAAAACGTTGACTTCTATGCATTTTCACATATAAATAAATGCAATAGGAAATTATTGAATAGCAAGAATGATAATTTTGTAAGAAATTATCGACAAATATCCTATTTATAATTATGAGATTTATTGAGAAATAGCGAATATTTTTGGTTAAATATATTTGATAGTTGAACAAATGTGCATAGACCACAATAATTTATTAAATAATCTATTTTTGTAAGCCATTGGAGGGGATTTTTCTGAAGTAATTGCTGAAGATTTTTTTTTCTGTAAATAAGAGTGATAAAGGTTTTCCTATTTAGGAACTTTTTTTATTTTCCTATTTAGAAACCTTTGATTCTATGACTTTTCCTTAACGTGTCTACACTTCAGTTGGATATCAAACTATGGGAGGCATAGGCCAATTTTGTGCATGTATATGAAGTCTTTAAGGTAGCCAGGTGGAGGTTTAGATCTACCAATGGTCAGAGCAGAATATATAGTTATGTGTTTAGAGCCCAAGAATTTCAGTCTCACTCTGATTCTGGTTTGAAAAACCTCTAAAATCCTAAACTAGTTTCAGGGTAATTATGGCACATTTAACTCAGTTGAGAAAATAAAGACAAAAATAAAGCCCTGGCTTCCAGGAAGATAATTTATATAGGTTTCAGAGAATAGAGGTTGAGAATCTTAGGGTAAAGAGAAATGTTCCCGTAGGCATAAAGCTAAACACTTCCCTGCTAAAAAGGAAGTTAGACTTTGGGTTTAAATCCTGATTATGCTATTAAAGTGGTGCGATCTCTGGCAATGTGCTGATTCTTTCTATGCCTTTTATTTCCTATTATTAAAACTGTACTTACCACATAGGTGGATTAAATAGTTTGATCAATTTATATTAAATAAATTAATGCACCCAATATGCCTTATGCATAGTAATTTTTAAATTAATGTCAGCTAGAAATTATTGTGATAACCACAAAATATGTAGCATATTGTATATTTTAAAAACTTTCATATATCGTTATGCATATGGATTTTGTTGTTCTATAATCATGAAACTGAAGTTAAAGATAGGATAAAATTTTTGTGTTGTTTTGTTTTTGTTTTGTTTTTTTAATTAATTTTATTTTATTTTTTCAGTGTTCCAAGATTCATTGTTCATGCACCACACCCAGTGCTCCATGCAATACGTGCCCTCCTCAATATCTACCACCAGGCTCACCCAACCCCCTACCCCCCTCCCCTCCAAAACCCTCAGTTTGTTTCTCAGGGTCCGCAGTCTCTCATGGTTCATCTCCCCGTCTGATTTCCCTCAATTCACCCTTCCTTTCCTTCTCCCCATGTCCTCCATGTTTTTCCTTATGCTCCACACATAAGTGAAACCATATAATAACTGACTCTCTCTGCTTGACTTATTTCTCTCAGCATAATCTCTTCCAGTCCCATCCATGATGATACAAAAGTTGGGTATTAATCCTTTCTGATGGAGGCATAATATTCCATTGTATATATGGACCATATCTTCTTTATCCATTCGTCTGTTGAAGGGCATCTTGGCTCTTTCCACAGTTTGGCAATTGTGGCCATTGCTGCTATGAACATTGGGGTACATGATTAGATAAAATTTTAAAAATACATTCTTAAAGCTCTCAAATTTTATTATTAGTCAGAAAATGTGTTAATTATTTTGATTCACCTTTAAAAATTTATTTGGAGATAATATTTGTGGAGGTAAGAATCAGATACTATCTATGCAAGGAGGGAATAGGGTTATTTTGATGATAACTAAACAGAAAGCCAAAGATAGATAAGATAGATGACCCACTGCTAAACAGGCACTGTATGAACATTAGGAGGGCACAAAATAAATTGCTACAGATATTTAAAGTTAAACAAACAAACAAAAAACTGCCTTGTAAAATGAGGATGGCTTTAGTTTTAAAAGAAAGAGCATACAGGGTTGAGAACCATCCTGGTAGATTTACTTTTCTAGATATGGTTAAGAAAAATATGTACACATTTTCTTGTTAACTTCTTACATTAAAATTTTCTTTTTTGAAGTATAGTTGACACACAATGTTACATTAGTTTCAGATATACAACATAGTGTTTCTACAGCGCTACAGGTTATGCAGTGCTCAAAACAAGTGTAGCTACCGTCTGCCAGCATGCAACACTATTACAAAACCATTGACTATATCCCTTATACTGTCCCTTTCATCCTGTGACTTATTCACTCCACAACCAGAAGCCCGTATGGGGAAGCTAACTCCCCTTCATCCACTTTGTCCATCCCTTCACCCCCTCCCATATGGCAACCACTAGTTCTCTGCATTTTCAGTTCCATTTCTGCTTTTGTTGTTTGTTTTATTTCCTATATTCCACATATAAGTGAGATCATATGGTATTTGTCTTTCTCTCACTTATTTCACTTAGTATAATACTCTTTGTGTCATTCATGTTGTCACATATGATGAGATCTCATTCTTTTATGGTTGAGTAACATTCCTTTGTATATATGTGTGTGTGTGTGTGTGTATATATATATATATATATATATATATATATATATATATATATATGGTTGATGGACACTTAAGTTGCTTCCATGTCTTGACTATTGTAAACAATGCTGCAATAAACATAGGGGTGCATATATCTTTTTGAATTAGTGTTTTTGTTTTCTTTGGGCAAATACCCAGTAGTGAAACTACTGAATCACATGGTATTTCTATTTTTAATTTTTTGAAGAATCTTCATATTGTTTTCCACAGTGGCTGCACCAATCTACATTCCCTCCAACAGTATACAAAGTTCCCATTTCTCCTCATTCTTGCCAATGCTTGTTATCACTTGTGTTTTTGATATTAGCCATTCTAACTGATATCAGCTGAGAACTCATTGTGGTTTTGATTTACATTTTCCTGAAACTTAATGTTGAGTATCTTTTCATGTGTCTGTTGGACATCTGTATGTCTTCTTCAGAGAAATGTCTATCCAGGTACTCTATTCATTTTTTAATCAGATTATTTGGTGTTGAGTTGTGTGACTACTTTATATATTTAGAATATTAACTCTTTATGGAATATATAATATGCAAATATATTTTCCTAGTTAATAAGTTGCACTTCTTTTTGGTGTAGTTCTCGATAATTTATGTTTGCTTTTGTTTCCCTTACCTGAGGAGAGCTATCTAGAAAAATGTACCTAAGGCAATGTCCAAGAGATTACTGCCTCTGTTTTCTTCCAGGAGTGTTTTGGTTTCAGGTTCTTACATTTAGGTTTTTATCCATTTTGAGTTTATTTTTGTGTATGGTATAAGAAAGTGGTCCATTTTATTCATTTATTTATTTATTTTTGCCTATAGCTGTCTAGTTTTCCCAACACAACTTATTTAAGAGACTGTCTTTTCCCCATTGTGTATTCTTGCCTCCTTTGTTGTAGATTAATTTACCATATAATTGGGAGTTTATTTCTGGGGTCTCTATTCTGCACTATTGATCTATGTGTCATCTATTTCTGTGCCAGTACCATGCTGTTTTGATTACTATAGCTTTGAAGAATATCTTCAAATTTGGGGTTGTGATACCACCATCTTTGTTCTTTCTCAAGATCACTTTGGCTATTCAGGATTTTTTTGTGGTTCCATACAAATTTTAGTGTTTATTGTAGTTCTATGAAAAATTCTATTGGTATTTTGATAGGAATTGCATTAAATCTGTAGATTTGGGTAGTATGAACATTTTAACAATACTAATTCTTCCAATCCTTGAGCATGAAATATCTCTTCATTTGTTTGTATCATCTTCAATTTCTTTCATCAGTGTTTCATACTTTTCAAAGTAGAATTCTTTTATTTTCTTGATTAAGTTGACTCCTAAGTATTTTATTTTTTTTCGTGCAATAGTAAATGAGATTTTTTTAATTTCTCTTTTTGCTACTTCATTGTTAATGTGTATAAATCCAACTGATTTCTGTGTACTTCCTAGCCTGCAACTTTACAGAATTTATTTATCAGTTCTGATAGTTTTTTGGTGGAATCTTTACAGTTTTCCATGAATGGTATCATGTCATCTGCAAATAATGAAAGGTTTACTTCTTCCTTACCAATTTGGATGCTTTTATTTATTTTTGTTGTCTAATTGCTGTGGCTAGGACTTCCAGTACTATATTGAATAAAAGTATGGAGACTGGGCATACTTGCTTTGCTACTGATCAGGGGTTAACAACTCTCAGTTTTTCACCCTTCGGTATGATGTTAGCTCTGGGTTTTTCATGTATGGCCTTTATTATGTTGAGGCATGTTAATAGTTTTTATTATGAGTAGATGTTGAGTTTTGTCAAATGCTTTTTCTGCATCTCTTTGAAATGATTGAATGATTTTTATCCTTGCATTAACATTTTTATCTCAGCATAAATTGTAGTCTAAATATTTATTATAATGTTTTAAACAAACACTCAAAAGTTCAGTTCTTTCCATCTTTTGCATAGAAGTATTGCCATTAGTTACTACAGATTTTAGCATCTAACTTATTCCTCATATTCAAATCTTGTTCCTCATATTCAAATCTCTGAATTCCTTAAAAACTTTAAGCCACACCTTTATGAAGTTTTTTTTTTTAATTTTTTTAAAATTATTTATTCATCAGAGAGAGAGAGAGCACGAGCACAAGCAGGCAGAGTGGCAGGCAGAGGCAGAAGGAGAAGAAGGCTCCCTGCTGAGCAAGGAGCCGGGACTCGATCCTAGGACCCTGGGATCATGACCCAAGCCGAAGGCAGCCGCTTAACCAACTGAGCCACCCAGGCGTCCCACCTTTATGAAGTTTTAAGCTCCCTCTAGAAAAGGTTTTTTTCAACCTCAACACTAATGACATTTTCGGCTTTTTTTGGGGGGAGAGGGGCATCTAGTGCATTGTAGGATATTTATCAGCCCCTTTGATTTTCATTCACTGGATATATATAGCACCCTTTAGTTGTGAGAAACAAATATCTCCAGATATTGTCAAGTGTCCCTGGTTGAGAATCACTGCTCTAGAATCTTGTTCTTAATCAGGGACTGAGTATAGAATCCTTGTTAATTATGGTGGATTCAACACCCATGTTTTCCTCCATTCCTTCATAAAACCTCATTAAAATTATATAAAAGATTAATAAGTCACAAAATAACAAGGGAAAAAGCAAGTAGGATGGTTCGAAAACATTTGTATGAAGCAGTTTTCCAGATAATTTTTTTATAAACCTCCAGAAGAATAGAGTTTATTATGAAGAGATGGAGCCATGGAAATTCTGAACTGTGGAATATCAAGAAGAGCTGAAGGCAGGGGTCCAAGACTCTTATAGGAAATCAACAGATAATATCTAAAACTAAACTTGCAAACTCACAGAAAACCATATAAGCATTATATTTAGAAACATAAAGGTGATTACTAGGAGAAATATTTAAAACAACTGCCTCTCTGAAGCATCAGAGGTAGAGAGAAATAGGGCAGGTGTTGCTTTTTGTTGCTGTTATAAACCTGTAAAATTTCTTGAATTTTAAAACTTTGTATGTTGGACAACTTGTCAAAAAATAATAATTCAAAAAAGACCCAGCCAGGTGACTCTGAGTAAAATCGAGTGCACTGATAATCCTGATTTGAGATCATTCTGTTTTCTGAGCATTTCTGTTTGTTGCCATGGAAAGCCTCAGCCTTCTGACCCAGTTCTCCTTGACTTAGGCCTCGCCAGCAGAATTGGGTTTCCAGTAGTACTTTGCCCTTATATCCTTGGCTCATCTTTTCAGATGAAATGGTTCTTGAAAATTCTTCTTGTATTAGAAATTGGACCAGTTTCTTTGTTTCCTGTTTTCAGGTAGAAACCCAGGAACAAGACAGAAATTCATTTATTTCAACTGGTGTCCAGCATCAGAACAGAAAACATGTCTCTTTATCACTCTTCTGAATAGGAGTCTTAAAATGCCCCTGGCTAAGAACAAATGAATAGTCTGAGGAACCAGGTTCCTGTCTTATTGCTGCATGTTTGTGCTCCAGTTACATAAACTCTCAGCAATGGCTTGTTCTTGGCACTTGAAATGAGGATTTGCTATTGAACTCAATTGTTGGTTAGAGTTCACCTACATTCCTTCTTCCTTCCTGTCTTAATTCCTTCCTTCCATCCAATCAGTCATGAATCATACAACACACAGTTCCAGCTTATCTGTTGTCAGGCCTAATTAATGACATACTTTAAAGAGGCTTTGCAGAAATTTCTGCCTCTGTAATCTGTGTTTGGACACCTAATAGCTAGTGCTTTGCTGATTTGACTGCCTGGAATGAATACTGTCACTTCCTCTCATCACTATTTTGAACTTCGGTACCATAAACCACTGATTAAAGTCATGCTGGATTTAGGATAACATCCTTAAAATAAGTGTAGTATAAACTTGCCTGCCTGAAGACAGGAAAGCTTGAAAAAAATGTCTTGAAGTTTGTTCTAGCTTCAAAAGTCTTTGTTCTTAAATTTTATTGGTCTTTTTAGACGTAGCTCACTATAAAAATATTCCATACTAAGCAGTAACACAGAAGTAAAAAAAAAAATGTCTAAAGCCTCTGACAATAACAATTGACAGGATAAATATTTTAAGAAAATGTTTCCAACTGTTATTCTTTGATTACTACTGAGGACCTAACATTCAGGAATAGACAGAAAAGGTTTTTGCCAGTTGAGCTCTTGAACAAAGAAAGCTGCTGGATTTCTCAGTGGGGAAATAAGAGACACATCGTTTGCTCCTCTTTAGATCTTGTAAGTACATTAATGAGTCTTGTTCTCTGGTTCTTATGAATATAAAACCCTCATTGGCTTACACGTACTTCCGTGTTCCTGGACTGCAGTTGGATCTTTGCCTGGGAAAAGATACAGAACAGCACTCCTGCACTATAGGTCGTTAGGGATCAGTGGCCCTGGGTTTTACACAAATTCTCTACCTGTGTTCCACTGTAGGAACATTATAGGATCATTCCTTTTTATTTTGTCTGATGTTATATTTTTTTCTAAATTATAAATATATGTCAAATTAGGAAAACATGTATGTGCTATTTTTCAGTATTTTTTCAGCTTTTACTGGGGACATTTCTACTTAATACAAGTGTTTGCTTTTTAGAGGAGTAGTGCCTCTGAAACAGCAAAGAGAACAAAAGTATTTTAACCTGCGGAAGACAGAAGTTTGCTCACATGCCCTATTAGAGGTTATAAGGGCTAAAACTCAGTCTCATTACTTCCCTAATGGCCATGTATCCAATTCTTGGCCAATGAAACAGAGTTCTCCTGCTTCTGCCACTTCCACTATGCCTGCACTTTCTGTACAATGCCTGGAAGTGCAACAGTCATACTAAAGACAGTGGAACAGGAGAGAGGAGACTGGCTCTTGCTGGCATCATTGAGCAGGTAGTGAGAGCCTAAATTTTGGCCAGAAATATGTCTTTTATTAAACTTTACAGGCTGAATTTTTATGTCTCCCTGAATTGTACATGTTGAAACCCAATCTCAAATGTGATGATATTTGGAGGTGAGGCCTTTGGGGAGGTGATTAGGTCATAATGGCAGGGCCCTCATGACTGGTGTTAGTGTCCTTATAAGAGACTCCAGAGACCTCTCTTACCCCCTTTGCCATGTGAGGATATAACGAAAAGATAGCTGTAAACCAGGAAGCGGATCCTTACCAAATACCAAATCTCCCGGCTTATAGATCTTGAACTTATGAGCTTCCAGAACTATGAGAAATAAATTTCTGTTGTTTAAAATCCACCTAATTGAAAAAAAAATTAAAAAATATAAATAAATAAAATCCACCCAATTGATGATATTCTGTTAAGAGGAGCCCAAATGGCCTAAGGCAATAATAGCTACAGAACATAGTCCATATGTGTAAATGTGGTCAAGTATAGAAATTAATGTATAATCATGGTTTACAGCAAAGCCAAACCTTCCATTTGAGTGCTCTGTTCTCAAAGCACGTGGCAGGCTCTTAGAAAAGCAGTGTAATCTCTACAGACCTGTAAGGTGAGTTTACCAGACTGTTCAATGAACACTTGACAGTATATATTTGAGGAAAAATTATCTCATACTGGACAAAAGGCTTGGCTTGCTCCCCTGTCTACTCTGCTTTCTAACACAATATGCAAATTTAACATTTTAGAATAATTTTAGGAAGAAGGATTTTTTAAAATATATTTTGTAGAACTATGCTAGAAAAAATCAGGGTGCATGTGTGTATTCTCAACATTAGCACCAAAGTGAGATCATATTAAATATGTGAACATATATACCTGGGGTATAACTGCTGTATAGATAAAGATTTTCTCCATAGAAATTTGGGCTATGGAGTTTGCTTATCACTTAAGCTGATGCTCATTTTGCTGCTGACTGGGCAGCAGAGATTCCCTGAGCTAAGTTATTTAAGCAGATGTCAATTGGAGAGGATCACATAGAGCAGGGTTTCTCCCCCTCTGCCTGTATTATTTCCCGATGAGAGATCACCTCTCGTTAGTGGCTGCTTAAGGAACAGATTTACAGTAAAATAAATTGATAAGTGGAAACAAGCCAGGCAGAAAAATCTTGCCTGCTAATACACAACAAGCACGTATTTTGCATCCAAAAATGTCAACTGAAATACTAAATGATTACTTCTGAGTATACACATTCACATACACACATACACACACACAAACACACACCTGGAGATAACAAGTGAAATGAGCATGACTAGGGAGAGAATTCTGTTCTTCTGTCCTTTTTTAAGTCAAGGCATGAATATGTGAATTAGAATTGACACGGAGAACAGGCACTTGTACTCCTGCGAGTTAAAGTTCCAGTGGGCACTAATGAGCATGCCTTCTAGCATTTCCTCATTAGATTCCAATTCTTTTCTTCCAGTTTCTGAACTCATTCCATTATAAACTCCAAGTTCAATTAATATTAAAATATTCAAGAATCACTATTTTCAGTAAAAGTCAGCAAACTGCGTCATCTTCAGTGTTTTCAGTAATACACTGCACAGTGATCTTCCTTCACAAATAATTCATTTACCAACTAAAATGCCACATTCTGAGAGTAGCTATGTAATCTTAAGAACTCTTCCACAAAGATATTGCAAACAAGAGGAAGCTTTGCAGAAAGGGGTTCCAGTTTATGTCCATGAGACACACTTTCTAAGACAATGCAAAAGGAAGCATGAGTTAAATACTTTCTCACCCAGCCCCAAAACAATAAGTCATGACAATTTCAGTTATGGGTAATGGAAACAACTAACACAAATAGAGCACTAGAGTTTTCAAAAGTCTTGCACATGCATCACCCCTATGAAATATCATTTTTCTAATAATTATTTTTCCAGATAGCTACAAAACAGGATTCCTCAGGGCATCTTATTACTTGTCAGGCTAACTAGACAATGATTTGTAACAGTTGGTCAGATGTCAAGGTGCAGGAGATAGCAGAAGGTTTTACAGAATTTTCTTTTTTAAAAGGAGATGGGACCCCCACGTGATGTCCAGGTAGCCCTTTGGAATCTCTCCAGCAGTGTTCATTGAAGTCACCTTTAAAGGGATCTAAACATCAAACTCCCAAACTTTCTTTAGTACCCCAATTACTGACACTCTAAGTCATCCTAGCTAAATTGGGAACTATTTAAAAATTTTCCCAAGGATTTTTAGACTTGTCAAAGTGGAGGAATTTCAAGCATTTAGACAGGTTTAAATTTTAAGAACAATTTTACAGATTACAAATTAAAAAGTAGTTCTCAAGGAGTTCAGGATTAAGTGAAGGCTGGATGCATTTTGGTAGATGTAAGGGGGGTAGGGAATGGTTTACGAGGTGGAAAAACTGCAAAAGGTCAAGAGGACAAGTAGAAGAATGATTGACCAAAGTGGTATTTTCAGTTTGCTTTTAGATTGGAATTCAGGGAAAAAAAAGAATAAAATTTCCACCTCTGCCCTCAGAGCCATTCCAGAAGAGAACTTTGGTCTCCTTCATTATTTTGCTTCTTGGTTAAGAAAAAAATGAGACAGAAAAACAATAATCTTAATCATAAAATACAGCAGAATTAACCTACTTTATCTCGTAAAACTGTTTATATTCTCATTGTCTTGTCCCCAGAAAAAAACAATCTTCATCAATTGTCTCTTTTTTCATTCTTTCCCATGAATTAAAATGTAGTAATCTCTATCTTCTGTGGGGACTATATAGTTAATAAGGAGCAAAGGAGAACATGTCGAATTATGGGGATGATAGTCCAAACTTTTATGTCTATTGATCTGAAAGTCAAGAAGTGATTATTCTTTCAACAAACTTTTTGCATTTACTGTGTGTCAAGCACTATTGTTAGATCTTTTAAATTACAACAGTGAATAAAGCAGACAAAAGTCCTGGCCCTTGTGGAAATTACATATTAGGGCCACAGTATTGTTCAAAGTAACATGGAGAATATCCTTGTGACACTAGGGTTTCTCCATAAAACACAAAGAAAAAAAAAGTGACTTACTTGCATATCAAATCTTCAATGAAAATCAATTTATTATAGGTTTTGGATTTTTATTATTTTTTTTTGAAATTTGAGCAGGTAATTCATATTTTTAAATCAAACATTGTGCATTTAGCTTTAATACATTCAGAATAAACTATTTAAAAATACAAGATATAATCAGTATTCACTAGTTATAATAGCACCAAGAGATTCAAATGCTTGAAGACGAAATATATAGATGAAGAGTTAACAGCACTTAGAGACAATATTTCTCACCAAAACCTGATTTTTTTTTTATTTTTCAAAAAATGGTTAAGATTGGTTTCCTTAATGTCTTCTAGAATATATATAATATTACATATTATAATTTACATTCTAACAATGATTATAAAAATGGCAATTTTACTTACAGTTCAAGTGCAGTATTTTGAAATACATTTTTTCATCTTATTATTAGCATAGATGTAACCATAGTATAAGTGTGTGGGTAGAAGCTTTCAAAATCTGTTAGCAGGGGACTATAATAGAAAGATCCAGGGAATTCCCCAGAGTGATCTCACTTGTCACATCTGAAAGAATATTTGTTAAAGTAGTATGTTTGGAAAAGCTAAGTTAAAAATGCTCTAGATAAAGAAGACTGGAAATGCAATGGATTAAATGCAAGCCTTGAGTGTCAAGAGCCTATGTTTGTATTTGCACTGGTGTATACTGCCATGAAACAAATGTCTGTCCCAGGACAGAGGGTAGAAAGAACCACCTGGAAATAGCATCACTGAATTTCTTCAACATAGTAATAAAAAAAATTGGGCCAATGAAAATTTTAATGTTAAGACCATGGGAATTTTTTAAGTGATATTATTCCCAGTTAAGTAAAGGCAACTAAGAAGAGTAACAGAGAACTAGTGAAATTATTAGATTTAGATCTTCTCTTTGTTTGTTTCTTTCTTTCTCTATAGTAATAATTGGCTTCAAGTCCAGGAGAACTACTCTAGCGTCCAACTCCTATCACATTTATAATGATACATGATTTCTTATACATTACATCAAATCTCTGCTTCAGCTCCTATGAACCCAGAAGCCCAGGAGCAATGGGATAGAAGGGTTGTCACTGTGATGGAGATCCTAGCTTGGCTCAATGTCTACACTTTTCAGTTCATACCAAGACAGATGAGGAAAGAATGGGGAAAATGATTAAATGTACAGCCAGAATTTTAATAGCTAAGATATTTTGAGAATTTAACCATAAACATTATTATCAAGCAAAAATATAAAGAGACAAAAAACAGATTTGCTTAATATCACATAAACAAAAATATGGTTAACACATTTTTCAAAGCCAGAAACCAAAAACATAGTTACTTGATTTACTTAATAAAATGTAAATGTCAGGATGCCTGGGTGGGTCAATCAGTTAAGTGTCTGCCTTTGGCTCAGGTCATGATCCCAGGGTCCTGGAATTGAGTACCACAACAGGCTCCTTGCTCAGCAGGGAGCCTGCTTGTCCCTGTGCCTGCCACTCCCCCTACCTGTGCTCTCTTCTCTCTCTCTCTCTCTCTCTCTCTGACAAATAAATAAGATCTTTTAAAAATAAAAAATAAAATGTAAATGTCTAGGCTCCATTTTTTTAAGATTAATTTATTTATGAGAGTAAGCAAGCACAAAGAAGAGAGGAATAAGCAGACTCCCTGCTGAACAGGGAGCCTGATGCCAGGCTTCATCCCAGGACCCTGGGATCATGACCTAAGCTGAAGGCAGGTGCTTAAAGTGACTACACCACCCAGGCACCCAATGTCTAGGCTTTAAGTCAAGATTGCATTCTGATTAGATCCCTATCTTTGGCGAACTAAAAATCTAGGAAGAGAGACATACAAACACTATTTTAAAAAATGTTATAATATGAGGACACACTAGAAGATACTCTATCTAGGTAGCAGTTAAAGAATTGGAGAAGAGAAAAAAAGGACTAAAGTATGAATAAGTGTTCTAGATTGATAAAGAAGAAATGGGCATTCCAGACAAAGAAATTAAAATGTACAAAGGCAAAGAAACAAAGTTTGTTGTTGTTGTTGTTGTTGTTGTTGTTTCAGAAAAATGTAAGTAGTTCAATATGAGCTAATCTGAGTTTTTGAATTGGGAAATTATTGGAAAACCATTCTAGGTCTGTGTCATAGTGTCTCTTGTATCCAAGAAAAGAAACTCAAATTTTTCTACAGGGAATGGTATGCACATTATGGGTCTTAAGGGTAATCCTAATTTACTTTTTTTTTAATCACACGGATAAGGAGGAAAGTGGAAAAAGAACATAACGTTTAACCCATGGGTTCAAAATTAGGTTTTGCCACTTTGTTACAGAACTTCTTAAGATCTCAATTTATCATCTATAAAATGGGGATAAATAATACTTTACAGAGTTAGTATGAGGATTAAATGAGATGTTTATATAAAGTATCTGGCAGCTGGATATATGGGGTAGATCTGAGGGAAAATGTTTAAGATAAAAATAGAAATACAGACATTACTTGCATATTAGTGAGAGTTGTTATTGAAACAGTCAGAAAAAAAGGAGAAAGAAAAAGATGGGAAGATAATAGAGTTTGCAGACCTACTGAGCACGAAAGTAGAAAGGATGGGCAGGATAAAAGGACTCAACAAAAGAAATACGGATAGTGTAGCTTACAAAGCAAGACGAAAACTTGAGAAGTAGGTATTAGTGGACAGCCAGCCAGTAAAGTTTTTTTTTTTCAGGAATTCAACTTACTGCAGCCAGGGACACATTTCATACCACGTTTTCTGATTGGATGACTCCCATGATAGAAACAGTCACCATCCGGGTGTATATAATTAATGAATTAGTTATCCCTCCAGGGATTTCTCTTGAAACTAAGGGTAGCCTGTTTCAAAGATAATTTACTGGTTTATTTTAACAGTTGAAGGTTTCTTATGCTGTCCCTACCATAAAACCTACCATGGTCTTGGGGGCAGACAATCTAATGCCTGGCTTTTACACAAGACACACAGTGCTATGTGCACACATGTCTCCCTTGGAAAGAAAATGTCATTAGAGTTCCTAAACACTCCTCCCAAGTGGCACCTATGACATTTGGGATACCCAGGTTGACCTGCCTTCCACACAACCTCTCAGGTGGCTGGTAAGCCTTAGGGTTCCCAATTCTGTTTGGATAATTGAGTTTAGTCCTTCACTTTGGAAAGACTATGTCTTACTCTATACAGGTTGCGATATCAAAATGCTACAGACTGGGACATTTATAAACAACAGAAATTTATTTCTCAAAGCTCTGGAGCCTGGAAGTCTGAGATCATCGTGCTTGCATGGTCAAGTAAAGGCTATCTTCCAGGTTACAGACTTCTTGTTGCATCTTCACATTGCAGAAGTTGTTGAGGGGCTTTGTCGGGTTTCTTTTGTGATTACTATTCCCATTCATACCTCTTAATATCATTATATTGGGCATTAGGATTTTAATACATCAATTGAGGGGGAAGAAGGGAATACAAACAACCAGGCCATAGTAGATTGCTGGAGAGCTGTCAGTTTGACTTGTCTTATTTCACACAGCACTAACAGGATGTTGGGTCAGGCGTTCAGTTTTGATGAGAGCCTGGTGGCAGACTGTTATGAACCAAATGTTTATTTCCCTCCAAAATGAATATGTTAAATCTTTGACTCCCAGTGCAATGATATTTGAAGATGGGTCTTTTGGAGACAATTGGAATAAGATGAGGTCATGAGGGTGGGGCCCTCATGATGGAATTAGTGGCATTTTAAGAAGAGACACCAGAGAGTCCCAATCCTATTCCCTTGTCTGTCATGTAAAGCTACAGCAAGAAGACAGCCCTCTGCAACCCAGAAAAGACTTCTTACTGGAAACCAACCATGCAGGTTAAAAACTACTTTCCAAAGAAAGCAAATTGTTGGGAAATATTCTCTGTGGGGGAAATAATAAATCCAAACCATAAGGATTATTTGTGGCTTGAGGCTGCCTATTTTTTTTATCCAGAGGTTCCAGTTGAAAAATTGTCAAGGAGACTTTTACTTTCAAGAGGCCCTTTGCGCTTCATGGCCCCATTGATGGAGAGTGTGCCATGGCTTGATAGAAAACTTCCCCTGCAGATGGCTGGTTTGAGTTCCACTAATCTGTAGGCAGATTAGTCCGTATAAAAGACCAAGGAGCATGCCCAAGCAGGATATGTGTTGTCTCTGATACCCAAGAGTGAAATAAGGTCCTGGGCTTGCTTTTTAGGAGGGGACCTGAGGGGACAATAGTTTTTCTTTGATTGCTGGAGAGATTGAGTGTTGTGAATCTGTTCATGTAGCCCTACAGAATTTTGCTTGGTGGGCAGGTCCCTGAATTTTATTCTGGGTAGTTCTGTTTTTAAATTACCCAAATTAAGTTTAAAAATAATGTCATCTCAGTTCCAGGGAAAGTAAGTATACTTCTACTTTAAAGTGTGCAATAAAAGGATAACATACTATTTCCAAAAAAGGCTATTTAACTACGTGTGTAAGTAGATTTAGGACAGAAAAGGGTTATAGCTGATTATTGGCCACCAAAAACAGAGCCTGAAGACATAAATACAGATATAACATTTGCTATATAGAAGACCAGTACATATTGTGTTTTGTTGTTGTTGTTGTTGTTGTTTGTTTTAATGAGAAAAAAAACAAATGTAAACTTTGGATTTAACTTTTCTTTGCACAAACTGCCGCACAACACGTCAAATTAAAATGGAAGCAAGCTTGACTGTGCAGCTTCAAGGGTCTAGTTTGAAAGGAAAAATGAATCAACAAAACTACTAGTGTCTGCACTAGTGAATACAGTAATGGTACTGGGGCAGTAATGAGGAAAATTACAAGAAAAGCTCTCTAGCGTGGAGTGCTGGTAACAAGCCTGGCTCTTTACTTTCATTATCTCTAATCTTGGCAACAATTTTGGAAGATGTCTGTTATGATCTCAGTTTCACTGGGAAGGAAACTGAGACTCAGAGAAGGCCAGTTACTTGTTGAAGGCTAAGCAGGCACCAAGAGACAAATTGGTTTAAACTTAGCTCTCACTGGACCGGTCTCAGAAAGTTTCCCATATGTGGCACTGTCCAAAGAAAAGAGAAAAATGGGATTGGAGGAAGAAAATGGGAAACATCAAACTCAAGATCAAGAATCACATTTTCTACCAACCGAGCCAGCCAGGCACCCCTAAGCTGTGTTAACCTATGCACAAAAAAAAAAAAAAAAAAAATTGGATAGGTTAAAAACATTTCTTAAATGATATGGGACTTACTTAAAAGCTCTATATCCATTATTTTTCATTATACACCACATTTTAAAAATATTCAACCAAAAATATTCAACCACATTAAAAAAAAATTCAACCAAAAAGTGGTTGAAAAAAGAGAGGGAAAAAATGGCTAGCAAGATATAAACAAGAGATAAGGAAGAAGATAGACGTGGGGAGCCTGAGCCAGGAAGGAGGCAGGTGGCATGTGTCTCCAAGAAATACATGTTCTTGAATTAGTGGGTGAAAAGAATAGTGTTAGGTAAAATATCTAAAAGAAATGCCAAAGGGAAAGAAGGTAAAGGGCAATTAGAAATAGAAGTAAAATCTAATTTGAGTAGAGGGAGGGAGATGAAAGGAGGGGGAGAAAGAAAGAGAGAGCGCATAAGCAAGAGAGCAGGGGAACACAAGCAAGCAAGCAAGCAAGCAAGCATGCATGTAGGTGCTGTTAAGCCGGGCAACTGAGAGATAAATTAGACTCAAAGAAGTGAATTGATGGAAACTCATAAAACCAAAATCATAATTTCAGAAATTATTATGAAATAATTTGAAATTTTATCATAAATTCTGAGCAATCAGAGGGTTATGAGTGATGTTTAATTGACAGAGAAAAATCCTGTTTTCTAGCTAGAACCAACTATTTTTTTCTTATTTTTTCACCTTTTTTTTTTTTTTAAGATTTTATTTATTTATTTGACAGAGAAAGACACAGTGAGAGAGGGAACACATATAAGGGGAGTGGGAGAGGGAGAAGCAAGCTTCCCACTGAGCAGGGAGCCCGATGCGGGGCTCAAGCCCAGGACCCTGGGATCATGACCTGATCGGAAGAGAGCTGCTTAACAGCTGAGCCACCAGGTGCCCCTAGAACCAATACTTTTGATAGATGTAACAAATCCAGTCAATAATTGGATACCTACTGTTTTATATCCTTAAAATCGTCAGCTTAAGCACATACGGTAACAACATACACACCCGGACAAAAAGGCCACTATTTCTGCACATTTTAAAAAGGTAAGACATTGGCTGGCTACACTGATTTCCCTTGGATCTATAACTGCTAATTCTTGTGACTGTTGTCAGTAAGAGGTATACTGGCTTTCATGCTCTCCACTAAACATTTCCCCACTTCCTGTAGTTTTCCCAGTGTTTTCTGTTTATTGGTTTTTAGATTTTATTTTTAAGTAATTTCTACACCCAATGTGGGGCTCAAACTCACAACCGTGAGATCAAGAATCACATTCTCCATCAACTGAGCCAGTCGGGCACCCCTACCCTGTATTAACCTATGCACAAAAAAATATCTGGATGGGTTGAAAACATTTCTTAAATGATATGGGACTTACTTTAAAGCTCTATACCCATTATTTTTCATTATACACCACAATTAAAAAATATTAATCCAAGTTCTTTGTTTTAGATGCTCAGTGCCACACAGACTATGACATTCTGCATATTGAGTACTACAACTAGGGTACATGGTATCTTTTATGTCCCATTAGGCTTTGAATATTTACTATGGACTTCCTACACTTAACACTCTACCTTTCAAAGGCTAACAAATTTTATCTATCTGATTTACTATTTTATAGTCATCATTTAAGTTTGCCTGTTGAAAAAGTGGGAAATAATCTTGGAAATAAAATTCAGAATCTTCTACTTCTTAAAAAGTATCTTTCACTCAATATCCAATAGCAAATATTTGAGCAGCTTCTATTTTCTAAATTCTGTGTTAGATGCGAAGAATATAAAGTTGAGCATGGGATACATGATTCATTCACAAAGATTACAGTGTAGTTAGACACACAATAATTAAAAATATATTTTATGAGTGCATAGAAAAAAGTACAAATTTCAATGCTAATTTATATTGGGAGCTTCTAAGCTAGGTTTATAAAGTTAGAGAAGACTCCTGGAAAGAAGTGACCTCAAAGTTGAATCATTTAAGGTGAATAAATGTTAACTAGATGAAGAATATGAGGTGAAGTTTGTTGGGTAGGCATATCTCAGTGACACAAGGAAACTGACAACAATTCTTATGATTGCAGCATAGATTGCAAGTGGAGAGAGAATAATCTGGAAAAACAAGCAAGATTAGAAGGGGCTAGTAAAAGCAAACTTAGAACTTTATAATTTACCAAAGAGCAACAGGAATCATTGAATTGACAGTTCTGATTTCATGAGTTTGTGATTTATGCAATCTCATAGGAATGTCAGCTTAAAGGAGGCCTGTGCTTAGTTTAATGCTCTGATATTAATGCCTTGAAGGTCATAACAATTTTTGAATAAGGGGCCTTGCTTTTTAATTTTTTATTCTTTCCAACAAATTATGTAGGTCATCCTGCAAATAGAATTATATTTCACTGCATCTAACGAAAAACCAAATGTGTGATTAAGTAAGACGAAGGTTTATTTCTCTCTCATATTAAAAAAAAAAAAAGCTTGAAACTGGGAAGGCCATGGATGGTGTCGCTATTTCATAGAGACCAAGGACTCAGCTTCCTTCTTTGTAGCACCTACACCAACCTTAATGTGTGACTCCTATCCTCATAGCCTCATGTACTCAGGCAGGGAATGCCGGGATAAAATTTGCATTTTGTAATGATCATCCTGGCAGAAATGTGAAGAGAAGTTGAAATCAGAGGCAAAAATGCTATTTCAGGTAATCTTGGCCTGAGTTGGTGGTAGAATGGAAAGGAGGTTGCCAATGGGGATAGGAAGAAGTGACAAATTCACTAGCCATCTAAGACGAATACCTGGGATTTGGTGATTGAAAGGGCACAGCAAAGAGGAGGAAGGAATCAAGCTAAAGACCGGTTTAAGAAATTTGGTGGTTCTTAATGTCATTCAATGAAATATAGAACAAAAGAGGTCAGGGAGGCAGGGCAAGTTTTGTTTTGTTTTTGTTTTTGTTTTTTAAATTTAAATTCAAGTCACTTAACGTATGGTGTATTATTGATAGGTTCAGGACTGGCACATAATAATTAGATGTTCAATAAATTTGTATTGAATGACAGAAAGGGGATCTCCTTACTACACTGTGAGCTCTTTGAGAGCAGATGCTACATTTCATTATCTTTGTATCCAGAGCCTCTGCCACAGTTTCTGGTATTTGTTCGTCTCTCAAAACAATATATGCAGAATAAATCAATAAGCAAATATAATAATAAATGAATGAATGATTATAGCTTTTACCCAGAGTAGTTTTACTATGTGTATGTAGATATTTGGAATAAATAAAAATTTTATTTTTCATAAAATGTGAGGATCCAGGATGGAAAATATCAGGGTTCTAAATTTTATATATCATCAAAAGCAGATGAGAAAGAAAATTTCTTTAAAGATATGATGCCATATCTACATTTAAGACATTTCTAGTTTTGAAAAGGCATTTCAACAGACCCTAGAAGAGGGTGAAAAATAAAGAAAAGCCTATTGTAGTCAACATGCTATACGTTGGACCCCCAGAACTTTTCAATTTATAATTGGAAGTTTGTACCCTTTGAACCAACATTTCCTCATTTCCAACTCTCAGCCCATGTCCCTGGCAACCACTGTTCTACTCTTTGTTTCTATGAGTTCAGCTTTTTTTTTTTAGGTTTCGCATATAAATGAGATCATACAGTATTTGTCTTTCTCCATTGACATATTTTACTTAGCATCCTCAGGGTCCATCCATGTTGTCACAAATGGCAGGATTTTCTTCCTTCTCAGGGCTTCATAACATTCCATATATAACATATATTCATATGGATACTCAGATTTTTTTTCATATCTTGGCTATTGTTGATAATGCCACAATGAACAGAGGAATGCAAATATCACTTCAAGATCCTTATTTCATTTCCTTTAGATATACATCCAGAAGTGGAATTGTTAGATCATATGATCATTCCATCTTTAATTCTTCGAGCAGCCTCCATACTGTTTACCATAGTGGGTGCACCAATTTACATTCCTACTAACAGCACACAAGAGATCCCTTTTCTCCAAATCCTTGCCAACACTTGTTATCTCCTGTCTTCTTAATGATAACCATTCTAACAAGTGTGAATGTATCTCATTCTAGTTTTGAATTACATTTCCCTGATGATTTGTGATGTTAAATGTCTTTTCACGTACCTATTGACCATTTATCTATCGTCTTTGGAAAATGTTCTATTCTACTCCTCTGCCCATTTTTTAAATTAGTTTTTGTTTGTTTGTTGTTGTTTGTTTGTTTGCCATTGAGTTGTATGAAGGTGCTTATATATTTTCGATATTAACCCCTTGTCGGATATATGGTTTGAAAATATTTTTCCCATTCCATAGATTACGTTCTTCTTTTGTTCATTGTTTCCTTTGCTGTGCAAAAACTTTTTAGTTTGATATAGTGCCACTTATTTTTTTTCTTTTTACTGTGCTTTTGGTGTCATATCAAAAACTTGTTTCCAGGACCAACATCAAGGAGTTTTTTCCTATAGTTTCTTATAAGAAGTTTTATGGTTTCAGGACCTATGGTGAATACTGTAACAATACTGTATTATATACTTGAAATTTGCCAAGATAGTACATCTTAAGTGTTCTCACCATACACATAAAAATGTAATAATGTGAGGTAATAGAAGTGTTAACTAACCTTATTGTGGTAGTCATTTTGTAATAGATACATGGTATATACCTTAAACTTACACAACGTTATGCATCAATTATATTTCAATAAAGCTGGGGAAAATGTTTAAAAAGCCTATTGTATAAGATAATAGAGTAATTCTATAAGAATAAAAGACTGAATTCATACATCTGGATAAGAATTCTAACTGAATATAATATACTAACAAAAGATGTTAATGAATCAGCAGAATTTTTAAAAATGCTTAGACTACCATAATGTTGGCAATTTAAAAATATCTACTTTTTTTTTTTTTAAAGATTCCACCTATTTATTTGACAGAGAGAGAGAGATCACAAGTAGGCAGAGAGGCAGGCAGAGAGAGGGGGAAGCAGGCTCCCCGCTGAGCAGAGAGCCCGATGCAGGGCTTGATCCCAGGACCCTGAGATCATGACCTGAGCCGAAGGCAGGGGCTTTAACCCACTGAGCCACCCAGGCACCACTCTACTTTTTTTTTAAATACGGAGATAGTATAACCTAGAAAAGTCTAAAGTATTTGGGAAGAGAAAAGAACTCCTATTTAAATGGTAAGAAATTTTTTTAATTGTTGGAGACAAGGTATACTTAGTCACCTGTTCAAGAGTCACAAAATAATGGCCCAGAGATTCCATATAGAAGAAAGTTTTTGAACAGAAGTTAGTGAGAGCAAGATTTCTAACAAACAACAGTATTCCACTTAAGTAATGGAAGGTAGAGATATATTAAATGGACCAAAAAAAGGAAAAGAGCATAAACCATAAAATGAATTAAAGACTTTTTTCAAGACAAAGGTAAAAAGATCTCAGGAAGAGATAAGGCTAAACTTGTATAGAAAACCCAACAAATGATAGATCTTCCATATACAGACCTTTCCATTCACAGAGAGTAAAGAGTAGTGGTCAATTTCTGGGGTGGAGAGTAGAGTTAATGAAAAAATTTGAGAAATTACCAATAATGGAGAAGTTATTCATGGAAGAACCAGGAAAAAAAAATAAATTAAGAACAAAGCTTATAGACTTCACCTATTGCCAGGATACCATTCTGGAGAAGCCAAAGCTTATGTGGTAGGCAATGTTTTTAAGGGGAGAAATATTTCTAGATTCTTTAAGCTTCAAAAGCTGTGTAGGTTAAGTTTTATTTCTTTTAATTCTATTGATAAACAAGAAAAAGATGAAAAAATAAGAAAAAAGGAAAAGAGTAAATATAAATATTAATGTATGGTGTCATTTCTTTCTCTCATCCCTCTCTCTTTCTTTTCTTCTTTTTTTTTTTTATAGAAAGACTAAACATTACAAGATAGAAATACTTTACAATATTTACAACACCACTATGTTCCAGGCATTTTCTATGTGCTTGGAATAATAGCAATCAAAAGATACATAGAGACATCTAAGTGTATCATCTACTTGTGCCTTATTGTAGAATCCTTTGTCCACAGTGGCATAGCTATTGTGTCTATTAATACATTCACACTAAGGGATGCTGGGTATTTTGAGCTTTCACACTTTTATGAGCCACATGCTTAGTCTCATTTGTTTTTCCTTCTTTCTTGGAAAAGTACAAAATATTAACTACCTCAGCTGCTTTCCAAGTTATCCAAAGGGATGTTATACTTTTACATAATATGAATTACCTTTTCCTAGGCCCCAATAATAGAATTCTTCCTGTGTATGACCTGATTACAAAACACATAAGGTAGCTTTCTGATATTTCAGGACCCTTTTCTGGGTCTCAATTTCTTTATCAGTCGGGAGGGGATAAGCTATTCTGCAATTATCAACATCCTGAATATTTCAGTGACTTAAAACTACAAAGTTTATTTCTAGCTCACACTGCATGTTTACCAGGTGAGGAGGATCTGTTCATTTCAGTCACTTAAAATATCAGGCTGACAGTCTGTATCTCAACACAGCTATAATCTCCAGAGAATGGGGGAAAATCATCATAAAATATATATATATATATACACACACTGGCTTTTCACACTTACTGACGCCTGGAAGTGACACCTGTTACTTCCATTTATATTTCATTGGTCAATGCAAGTTATATTTCCAGCCCAGAGTTAAATAGCATGGGAATGTATAATCTTGCTTCAGAGAGAGCATCAAATATATCTTTGAAAATTAATACAGTCTACCATGTTTGATTCTTCTACCCAGCAAGCCCAGCACATGTTGACCTTATCTCTCTGTTTACTTGCTCTTTATATCACTTTTTAATAACTGATCTGGTCCTTTGATTTTAATAATCCACTAATTCTCCCCTCCCTGGTTTACTAGACGAAGGTTTTTGCTAAATTCTCATCAGTATACATTTCCCTAATTTTAGTTTACTCCGCAGCTTTGTCCCTTATCATCCTCACTCCTTTTGATCTCACTTGATGAGAAAGTTCTGACCCTCTCCCTTCTTGTTTCCCAGAATATGCCCTTAAGTATCATAGCAGATCTCATGCTATGTGTTTTACAAATTCCTATTTCATTTACCCCCTCCTTGTCACAAAAAACAGCTAGATTTTTTAGCTTTGGTGCTTGCAGTTGGTTTGAGGCTGTGTGATGGAGTTCTGACAAGTGACATATTTGTAGGACATATACAGTACCTAGAGATTTGGTACTAAACCTTCTATTTACACCCTCTCCTCCTTTTCTGTGGTGACATCGTAGAACGAATATTTAAGAAGCCAATGCCACAGAATGGAAGGCACCTTGTTTCTTGAGTTACCAAAGAGGATAAATTCCAGAAAGCCACTAAAGCTGCACTGAACACAACAACATGAACAGTAAATCTATGTAGTCTTCATTCACTATTTCAGTTTATTTGTTATTTTAATACAGATTGTTCTAATTTTGACTAATAAAAATGTGAAAATTAATCAAAAGATAAAATGTGGTTACAATATAATTCCCCTGAGAGAGAAGAGATAGCATTTTGTTTAATTGAATTAAAATTAATTGAATTTAATTAAAATTAAAAATGAATTAAAATTAGTCTAAATTTTACAAAATTAAATTTTTAAACATGAAATTAATGACATTGAGATAAATAGTATAAAAATAACAGAGTAAATCATCAGGTTTTAGTTTTAGGAGAACTAATATTTGATAGAAATGCAGTCATTAACATTATTTTCTCTTAGAGAAGTCAAAGGGCACCTAACATTCTGAAGAATCTCAGCTAATATTGAGATACTTAATATGCATAGACTTAGCTCTAGTTTCAAATTATGAAAAAACAAAAATGAAAACAAAAACACAATATTCCTGAGCTGATCGCTGATACCTCCGAGTTATTCTCTCAGCCATTTATCCTGTAGGTTCTATAAAAAAGCTATTATGTATAGTTAATTGTATTTTTTTTTAATTTATTTTTTAAGTAATCTCTCCACCCACTGTGGGGCATGAACTCACAACCCTGAGATCAAGAGTCACATACTTCACTGACTGAGTCAGCCAAGTGCCCCATGTATAGTTAATTTTAATACTAAATTTCATTTCAAAGAATATGTGATAAAGAATCTCTCAAATTATAGACAGTTGCTGACCTCAACTCAATTTAGATTGCGTTCAAAAACATTTAAGTCTCTGTGTGTACTGTGCTGTGCTCGGTGATCTCACTCCCACATAACCCTACTGATTTAAATCAGTAACATCACAGTTTGGGCATTGGAATTTACCTTAGAAGTCATTGAAACCAATCTATCACCCAACCACATCCCAGAACATGAGGTTTGCCCTTTGCTTGTAGTATTTTACCACTTTTTAAAGAAACCTACTCCATGATTGGCAAATTGTGCTAATTTATATGGAGCTGAAATGTTCCTACTTAATACTTCTACCAGATTATCCAAATTCTGTCTTGGGGAAAAAAAGGAAAAGTATTCCCTGTTTTATAAAATACATATAAAAATATTCTCAAGATAACTTTCCTGTTATTTTTCCCCAAATAGCTTCTTCTACACAATGAATAAGAATACACTCAGGAATGTATGGTCGGTTTTTTTCTATTATTTATTCTGTATATGGTATTAATATCATACCCATTATCATTCAAGTTTTTCAATGTCACTTCTAAATGGTAGAGTAATGATGATTGTAATATATATAACAATAATAGCTGAACTTTTTGAACATTTGAACATATTAATATATATTAATATATCATATAGTTAATATATATTAATACATTAATATATTAATATATATTAATACATATATAATCTCATTTTTAGTCCTCAGAATGTTGTGTTACAGACTAAATTGTGTCCCCCCAAAATTCATTGGTTGAAATCTTAACTTGGATCGTAGCAAATATGAAGCAAAAAGAGACTAAAGGCTTGTATATAGGGGCTTGCCATATTATATTGCTATTATAACTCTACAGCTTTCCATGTAAATAAGTAAGCATATGTTGGCTTACCAGAAAGAAGTCTCAGTCATCCCAGCCTTCCTACCTGAAGCTATCATAAACCAGCCAGCCCTATCCAACATATCAGCTAACCAAAGATACAGGAGCAAGTTCAGGCAATACCAGACAAACCCAGTATAGATCAGAAGAAATAGCCGTTTGAACTCAACTCAATCTGCAGAATAGGAACTAAGCACATAGTTGCTGTTTTAATTTTCTAGGTTTGGGCGTGGCATATTATACAGTAAAGGCGAACTTAAAAACCAGCTATGACACACACATTTCTTAATTCTTAATATGCATAATGCTCAAGTTTGCCAATACCTTCCAATATAAAGTAAGATCTGGGTTGATCTATGTTTGTGTAAAACCTTGTTGAAATTCTCTGGTAAACAAAAGCCATCTATTCCATTCCTTTACCCCTTAATAGCACAAAGAACAGAAATGTTGAAACTGAATTTAACCTTTTAATATAGTAGGATCTCCACCAAGGTTCACCTTTTCAGTAATCTCTATAAGTAGAAAAACTGTTTAGAAATTTGTTTTTGCTAAAGAAAATTTGCTAGCATATATTTATTATTTGAATTTTCCCACACGGTATCCCTATATCAATGTTAATTTCTAATATAATTTTATTCAACATTATGCAATTACTTAAAAAATTTTTGGGTCATATTATCATTTCCATGACTTCCAAAGCTTACTTGCCACCATCCTCTCATCTCTAATGCAGAAGGAAATCAATTAATTTGTCTTCAAAATACCAAGAAAATGTAAGCTCAAGTAGTCTATTATAAGCTATATTCTAAATGAAGAAAAACGCATTTTGAACAAAATAAGACTTTGTTCTTGGATGTCATTTTAAAAGGACTTCATGCAATTTTATAAAGAAACACTATGAATAATAAGCTATTAGGAAGTTACACACACAAGGCCTTGGCTGGAGACACCAAAGGGTCATATGTGCATGAATTTAGCCAGCTCAATTAGAAACTATGTTCAATTTCTTTCAGCTATCACAGCTGGATGCAAAGTTCTAATAAGGAAATCCATTATTTCAAGATGTGCACTGGCAATCATAATTTTATTATTTTGCATTCCATCTGTAGCACAGGCAACCATCAAAATGTTTGTTGAATAAATGTGAACTCTAATAGGAAATGGGGGCACATAGCCAGTAGAGTTTGAGCGGCAACATGGCAAGTCCCCATTTCTGGATTTAGTTTTCTGTTCTGTACATATTATTTCAAGCTGTGTCACCACCAACTCAGTTCAGATCTATTGACCTATAAATATAATTACATATTTGATTACTAAATTAACAAAGTAAATTAACTTTTAACAGGTGGTATTACTCATTGTACCTTGGGAAGGAAAATCTTTACTAAAATGCATGTCTCATTCCACACTGACTTCTTGTGAAAGGGGCATTTTGACCCAGATAATCCTTTGGTTGCCAAGGAATGTGGAAATTGCTATGAATCATTGTCTAAAATAAAATGAAAAAAAAAAAGAGTATATATATAAATAAAATTAACTCCATATGGCTTTTTCTTTGACTCATTTGATATAGGACAAATTCTTATACTTTTCTTAATTGAATATCTCAAAATAAATTCCATTTATAGAACGTATGAAAGTAACCTTGCAAATTCAACGTAAGAATACACGGAAATGTGTAGTCAAGAACATTATCATTTCTTGATAATTTCTCTAGAAAGTCAAAATTAGAGCAGAGATAATAATATTATTTCATGCTCCAGGAAAACAAAGAAATAAGCGCCTATAATTTTTAGTATGTTTAATGGAGCATAAGGCAAAATTTCCACAGAGCTTTAATATTGTATTTTAAGGGCACTCCAGTTAATTTACTAAAATCATCTTTAAAATTAGATCACACTACTGTTTTAAATATAACTGAGACCTGGGGCACCTGGGTGGCTCAGTTGGCTAAGTGTCTGATTCTTGATTTCGACTCAGGTCATGATCTGAGGGTTGTGAAATCGAACTTGGTGTCAGGCTCTGCACTAGGTGTGGAGCCTTCCTGAAATTCTCTCCCTCTACTAAAAATATATGTATTTTTTTATATAATTGAGGCCAGAAATCAGCAGTCTTTGATTTGATTCCTAGTTCTACCATGCACTAAAATACATTTGCATTTGTACTATAGTGATATTGATGATTTACCAGCTATAATAACTTTAGAATAAATTATAATAACTGATAAATGTTTATCATACTATTAATCAAATCCTACTTAGACTTTCTATTCAATTTTAATTAACATTTTAAACCTTTTCAAAAGTAATGGGTAGGGATAATATCCTTCTATAAATATTGTTCTGGTATTATATAATAAAAATCCCTTTAACTTATTTCTGTTCTGGAAAGCTTTTTTTAAAAAAGATTTTATTTATTTATTTGACAGAGAGAGAGAGATCACAAGTAGGCAGAGAGGCAGGCAGAGAGAGAGGGGGAAGCAGGCTCCCTGCTGAGCAGAGAGCCTGATGCGGGGCTCGATCCCAGGACCCTGAGATCGTGACAGCTGAAGGCAGAGGCTTTAATCCACTGAGCCACCCAGGCGCCCCTGGAAAGCTTTTAATATGTAACTTATTCACATGACTTCAGAACCCCTTAATCATAGTCTATAAGTAAGAAATACATTTTATATTCTGAACCAGTCTATAAACACACAGAGACACATAATCACACATGTAACAATGTAGAAAAATTTTTATGCCCAAAGTTTCTTTCTATTCATTCTAACCCTTTTACTTTTTTTTCTTTCAGTTTTATTGAGATATAATTGACACACAGTACTATATGAGCTTAAGGCGTACAGCATAATGACTTGGCTTATACATACTGTAAAATGATTACCATGTAATTTAGTTAGCATCCATCATTTGATATAGATACAAAAAAAAAATGTTTCTTTCTCCTGGCAACTTTCAGATAGACCATCCAATAGTGTTAACTATAGTCATCATGCTGTACATAACACCTCCAGTACTTATTTATCTTAATAATTGGAAGGCGGTGAATTTTTCCTATGTTTTCTTCCGTGAATTCTAAGGTTTCCAGCCTGGCACTTAAATTTAATCTATTTTGAGTTAATTTTTGTAAGTAGCGTTAAGATAGGGATCTAGTTTGAATGTAATCTCCAATTTTCCCAGCACCATTTACTGAAGAGACTGTCTTTTCTCTGTTGAGTATTCTTGGCTCCCTTGTCAAATAATGGTTGACCATATATTCCTGGATTTATGTGGCCTCTCAAGTCTGTTCCATTGGTCTGTTTGTCTGTTTTTAGGCCAGTACCATACTGTTTTGATTAGTGTAGTTTTATATTATAGCTTGGCACAAGGCAGTGTGAGACAAAGAAGTTCTTCTTTCTCAGGATTACTTTGGCTGTTTGGGGTCTTTTGTGCTTTCAAATAAATTTCAGGATTGTTTTTTCTACCTCTGTAAAAAAAATGCCATTAGAATCTTGACAGGGATTATATTGAATCTATAGATAACTTTAGGAAGTACAGACATTTTAACAACGTTAATTATCTCAATCCAGGAATATGGATACCCTTCCATTTATTTGTCTCCTTTGATTTATTTCATCAGTATTTTACAGTTTTCAGAGTAGAGATTTTTCACCTCTTTGGTTAAATTTACCCCCTAAGTATTTGTTGTTTTGATATGACTGTAAATGCAATTATTCTCTTTATTTCTTTTTCAGATAATTTATTGTTAGTATCTAGAAACATTACTGATTTTATTATAATAATTTTATTTCCTGCAGCTTTGCCGAATTCATTGATTAGATATAGGAATATTTCGGTGTAATCTTTAGAATTTTCTATATACAAAATCATGTTATCTGCAAATAAAGAAAATTTTACTAATTTTAATACTGTGAGATGAAAATATAGTCATGAACTAGTCTTCTTAAAAAGTGTAACATTGTATTCTTCTTTAAAAAGTACCCTGAGGGGTGCCTGGGTAGCTCAGGAGGTTAAGTTGCAGACTTTTAATTTTCTCTCAGGTCATGATGTCAGGGTCGAGGGATTGAGACCCCGCCTCAGGCTCCCCACTTGGCAGAAAGTTGACTAGAGATTCTTTCTATCCCTCTTTCTCTGCCCCTCCCTCACCTCTCTCAAATAAATACTCATTAAAAAAAAAAAAGGTACCCTGGAAGAAATAAAATTGAGAAAAGTATAAAACAACCACCACTTTTTATTGAAAACCACACAGATTGAAGTTTCTGTCTTTTTTTTTTTAAGATTTTATTTATTTATTTGACAGAGAAATCACAAGTAGGCAGAGAGGCAGGCAGAGAGAGAGGGGGAAGCAAGCTCCCTGCAGAGCAGAGAGCCTGATGTGGGACTTGATCCCAGGACCTTGAGATCATGACCTGGGCTGAAGGCAGATGTTTAACCATCTGAGCCACCCAGGTGCCCTGAAGTTTCAATATACATAGAGATTTCTCTTTTAGAGAGACTTTCTTATGGAAAAACAAAACTTTCTAAGAATTGATTTAATTTTTAAAAATTTAGATTATTCATTAAGAGGATTAAATGTAGAAGGAAAAAAAACCTTTAAAATCTTCGAGAGAAAGAGGTTGAACTTGAACCTCTTTGCTGCTCAGTTGGCTAGCTGAACTGAGAAAGGGCCACAGATGAGAAACCTACCGTCACACAGCAGTGAGTGTTGCTTCAGTTTTCAAAGCAACGAACTGGAGCCAAAGAAATCAGAATAATCAGGAGCAATGTTAAAAGTATAGGAAGTTATTAGAAAACAGAAACCAAAAATGCTACATGACTATGAATTTTTACTGATAGAAAGCTAAACTAAGCTGTGTCAGTGAGCTGTAAGAAAAGGGACACAACAAAGTTAAAGAGGCAGATATCATTTTCACTCATTCACAACCACATTTGAAAGTAATTAGTTCTTTTATTTATTTATTCATATTTAAAGATTTTATTTATTTATTTTGAAAGAGAGTGTGAGGGGCCCAGTGAGGGAGGGGTGGGAAGGGCAAAGGCAGTGGGAGAGAGAGAATCTCAAGCAGACTCTACACTGAGCACAGAGCCCAATGCAGGGCTGAATCCCAGGACCCTAAGATCATGACCTGAGCAGAAATCAAGAGTCAGCCACTTCACTGACTGAGCCACCCTGGTGTCCTGTAATTAGTACTTTTAAAATGTACATGCCCTAGCTGAAGGCTGTGTCTATATCAAAGGACTGTGCTCCCATGTGTGTATTGTGGGATAGAGAAAATCAGGAATACTATGCTCTCAGTAGTGAGCTATATACTCCAATATCTTGCTAAAATAACAATAATTTTTTTTTTAAAGATTTATTTCTATTTGACAGAGAGAGAGAGATCACAAGTAGGCAGAGAGGCAGGCAGGGAGAGAGGGGGAAGCAGGATCCCTGCTGAGCAGAGAGCCCGATGCGGGGCTCGATCCCAGGACCCTGAGACCATGACCCAAGCCGAAGGCAGAGGCTTTAACCCACTGAGCCACCCAGGCGCCCCAACAATAATTTTTTGAATGGAGAAAAACATTATTGAAGTGAAAACTTACCTGTCATCATTTTCAACTGATATACATTGAAATGATGACAAACTATGAGTATATTTAATCAAAATCATAAATAGCATACCATATAATGATTAGTAAAACATTTGATTTACTTAAACTCTCCCAAAACAGTGTTTTTGTCAACATTTTGGAGAATTGTTCCTTTGCGAGTTAATAAAATTTTGTATAATACAATCTCACCCACTCTTGTGCCATTCCTTAAATATAAACCTATCATCCTCCACATCCTGATTTACATATGAGCCCAATTCCTCTCCAGTAACTGTGACAAAAGAAATTGTTTCCCTATTCAACATCTTTGTCCCCCCCCTTTTTTTAATAGATGCCATGTTAGTTGAAATGGGAGACAAAATGGGAGACACCCTGTCCCAGGCAGTTAATGTTCTAAGTTAAGGTCTAAGCTAACTGTAGTTTTCTCATCCCTCTTTGAAATTCTAGGAGTAATCAAGTGAAAAATTTCTGGACAGTGGGAATAAGAGGCTTAGGAAAAATTTTAATTTCTGACATAAATAGAGTGAAGAAGAGTGAGTGTTTTTCCCCCATCCACTTCCTTCCTACTTATGAAACATTTTTGTCAGGTTGCAGTGCTTAGAGTGTCACCGAGGACACAGTGAAAATATAGAAGGACCTAGCCCCCCCATGATGTGGTTGGGTTTCTGAACTAACCCTATAAAATTACAGTCTCACATTTTACTGTTCTGTAAATGCATATCTAAATTACTTAAGTCATATTTGGAGTAGTGTGTTACATGAAACTGAAAGCATGATAATCAATATTAATTCAATAATCTTTAAAACCAAGTGAATGTAAAAGAGAAAACTTTCATCAACAAATTAAAATTTTTGTAAGTACATTTTTGAGAATTCTAAATATTTCACTCAATGCACTATTATCATGATGGCTGAAAATATAAGTGATAGTACAACATTTCACTATATTGCACTATTATGTCACATTTCCCACCCACCACTGAAAGAAGTTTTATCCTCCAATGGTTGTAAACTTCATAAGATCGGGTAATCGATGCTGTAGTGCACTGCCCAGATGACCCCTTATAGATTGAGACATTCCCCCAGCTGCTGAGAGAGCTGCAAGCTGACAGCTCACAGGTAAGAGTTTCCTTAGACAAGGGAGCTGTTTCCTCCAAGGATAAGCCCTGTCCTGAGGGCAGCCTGTATCTGAAGATTAAATGTAGAACATCTCAGAAGAACGTCCCAACTTCAATGCTCCCTATGGGGTTGGCTGAAGTCTCTTTTGTTTTTGTATCGAAGTTCAAAGTCTTTCTCATTTCAATCTTGTCTCTCTCACTGTCTCAAGATGTTTTTTCCAAGAGCACAGTGGAGTAATCCATCTATTTTCAGATTCTGATTCCCAAGAAATCTGACCTAAATCAGTTGGTGCCAGGAGTCATCCCAGGAAGCAGATTCTAAACTGGAATTTGGTAGCAATGAAGACCACTTCATGGGTGGGCAGAGTGCCAATAGTCCTCAGCATATAGTAGTGAGTAGTGGTGAAATTGTTGAAGATTTTTACCGGTGATAAGTTGGAATGGCATACCAATGTAAAGGAATGTCCTGGCAGGTAGAATATCTCAGATGTTCGTGAGGCTTGGGGGAAAAAAGTACTTATAAGAACTAAGGAATTAGATGGTTATTTTACAGGACTATATATCTTTGGTAAAGGAAAATAAAGTGGTGAAGGTGACAGGGTCCCCTTGGAACTCATTAAGGAAACTATTATCTCCTGTAGCCAGAGAGTAGAGAAAATTAAAGATCTTGCCCAGGATTTTATTATAAGGGTAGTGGAGCTAATAATTTAAAGTCAGAGTCCTGATGGGAAGGAATCAGACCCTGAGACTTGGGAATAGGAGCATTGATATTATGGTACTCAAATTTTTTTGAAATCCCAAGTCTTTCTGAACTATTGGGGCTTATAGAAGTGACTCACTTCTTGGTTAAACTAGTATTCTGTCCTTCTATGAAGATGATGCAGAGGCCCCTCAACACACAATGTGCCACCATCCCCTCAGATTCTATCTTCATCTTTCATCTTGGTCACTAGATCAATAACTAGAATTAAGTGCAAAGACAATTTGGTCAGAAAAATGTCAGGTCTGCTAAGGAAGAAAAGGCACTATAACCTAAAGGGGCTGCAGAACGTGTACCAAGAGTAGCATGAATGTATTTGGGAATGGATCCTAAGGGAGCAGGATTAAGAAGAGCAGGATATAAAGTTGGATAAATAAGAATTTATCAATACGGAGCATTCTCCAAGGATAAAGATTTAACACCCCGATAAGACCCCAGGACACAGTGTTAATACACAGCTAGGATGGCTCTTGGAAGCAAGTAGTGTCTGATGACTCATACTATGTGAAGTAGAAATGCCAGAACTGCCACGGTAGAGAGTAGAAGAAGAGATGATTGGCTCAGAGAAGCTGGCATGCTAGAATAGATATACAGTATAAGCTGATTAATATTTATAAGAGAGTCCAAAGTATACCCCTTTTAGCACAGGAATAAGGAATGCTCTGGAGAGAACACTTTAGTGAAACTCTCAATGAGGGCTGTCCTCTATAGACTAGAAATAAGGGTAGGAGATGTTGTTACAGAACTGAGACCCCTAATAATAGAGGCCAACTGGAGGCATAATAACTGGGAATAATTATTGCATTGATGGCCAGGTCAGATGGAAGCCAAGGTAGTCTGAGACACAGTTATGGGCATAATTAATAGAACACAGCAGGGAACACTTCTCTACTTATTAGATGGGATGCTGTTCAATTCATGAATCACTTAATAAAGTCAATTATATCTTCAACCTTAAAAAAATAAAATGAAACACAGCAAACTTGGAACAATATAGATGAGTAACAAGGTGTTAATTTATACCATAAAAGGAAATCAAGGTTGAATAA